>MJUT01044473.1:184638-215555 GCA_002080005.1 Gigantidas platifrons | reverse complement strand
TTTGAGCTTACCTGATGAAGGTTATTCCAGACACGTGTCATGATTTTGAGCTTACCTGATGAAGGTTATTCCAGACACGTGTCATGATTTGAGCTTACCTGATGATGGTTATTCCAGACACGTGTCATGATTTTGAGCTTACCTGATGAAGGTTATTCCAGACACGTGTCATGATTTTGAGCTTACCTGATGAAGGTTATTCCAGACACGTGTCATGATTTTGAACTTACCTGATGAAGGTTATTCCAGACACGTGTCATGATTTAGAGCTTACCTGATGAAGATTATTTCAGAAACGTGTTGTGCGCACTAAATTTAATATCTAATTTTTTATTACCTTTGATGTGTGTATTAAATAATAACTTTTGATGAGGTTGATGTATGGATTTATCAAGCCAGGATACTGAAATCACGAGGACGAGGTGAATATTATGTTTCTAAAGTATTTGAATTCCTACAGAAGGCATTAACTGTTTTATTATACGTCCCTAGGAGAAAAAATGTCTTAAAGATCAGATTCACCAATTACTCAATTTATCCATGAATATAGTCAGAATAAAAACGTTGACATCAAATTTAGTGCGCACGTCTCGTTTCTGGAGTAACCTTCAATAGGTACGCTCAAAGTCAAAAGATAAATCAAACGGCCTAAACAGGATCTGATTTGTACTAGGCGTTTGCATCTTATATTAACCTCGCAAGGATTGTGTAATTCAACCAAACTTGAAAAATTGCAACTAGATGCTGCAAGGATTGTAACTGGATTACCAATTTTTACAAAAACGGATAAATTGTACTCAGAAACAGGATGGACTACTCTCTCTAGTAGAAGACATAATAGGAAACTCCAATTATTTTATAATATAAAGAACGGACATACACCAAATTATCTTAGAGAACTTATTCCTCCTACTGTACAAAGCTAAACTATTTACCCCTTAAGAAACGGTTCGGATTTAATAATACCTTTTTGTAGACTCTCGATCACAACTGAATCTTTTATTCCATCTACTGTTAAACTCTGGAACCGGCTAGATCAATCTAATCGTAATCTTGACACATTAACTAAATTCAAAAAAGCCATTCGAAAGGAACAGTCAGATAATACAAAACGTATCCCGAAACATTTTTATTATGGTCCCAGAAAACTTTATATTATTCTAACTCAACTTCGTAACTCGTATTCATTTCTAAATTATGATCTATCAAAGGTCAATATAGTAAATGATGCTGCTTGTTCCTGTGGAGCCCCACGGGAAGATGCATTCCATTATTTTTTTACTTGTCCTAAGTATACCGAAATAAGACTTAATATGATGAATAATTTAAATTGGGTACAGACAATCGATCTGAATATACTAACTCGCGGGTCCGATGACTTAACATACGAAGAAAATATTAATATCTTCAAACACGTTTTCAATTTTATTAAATCTTCAAAAAGATTCCTTGTAGTATAATTACTCGATAATTATCTACTCTCCAACCTCGCATCCATCCAACACAATTTTTATTTTTTGTTATTAATTCGTTTATTACATTATTTACAATATATTTTCTATATGTATTATATGCATGCTCAGAATGATCATTATACTATGTGAAATTATTGTATTAATGGGAGAAGACTTCATAAGTTGGCAAAACTTGTGTCCTATCCCTTTTGTTAATTTAACAAATAAAATCATCATAAACTAACCTCGCAAGGAGCACGTTACCTTTTCCACGTTTTATAGAAATACATTTCTATGGTTATAGTTAATCAAACTAATGTGAATAAACCTGTAATACAATACTATAACCTGTTATCAAATATCATCAGCAGTACGTACAGGAAATAAGACAAGAATAGTAGTCTTTATTTGATATTTCATATTAACACATACATTATTTCTATTGATATCTGATATCACGTATTGTTTTTAATACTTCGACAGACACTTATGACAAATATGGGAATTATGCTACCACCCGAATGAATATAGCACACACTTTACCACATTGTTATGCAGCACATGATGTGTGCACTTCCTATTTCAAATTCCTCCAAATTTATTCATTTAAACTTCCTCACGTGCCTTTTCAACCTTGTCATGTTACGGATCAGGGGTGAATAACATCATATATTAAGATTTGTCTTTATTCAAACCAGTGTCTTCTGCGACATTTAAATAAATCAGGAAAAAATTGACATTTTTAGAATATCTGGCGAATATCAGCAACATCTACAACTATTGATCAAAATGTGTTTCAGTCTTAAATTACATTGGGACGGAATACTTTAGTTTTTTTTAACAAATAACTATGGGTTATTCCATCATGAGCAATGCAAGACAAGCTTGAATATATCAAAGGGGTAACCAGGAGCCGTTACGCGAAGGATAGACAACACAATGGCCAAAAGATAAAAGGACTCCCGACGATCTACTAAACAATACACAGAAAACTAAAGATCGAGCAACACGAACTCCACTAAAAACTAACCGGGGATTATCTCATGTGCTACGGAAATGTAAGCAGTTCCTGCTCCACACGTGGCAACCGTCGTCCTACTCTTGTGACAAACCCGACGATAAGTGATGAATGAAGAAAGGACCGTATTGTGATTACGACAATCGGTTAGCCAAGTCATGTTGGTGACTGTAAAACGTTCGAATTTAAGTGATGACCTCAACTTAACATATCCATGTGAAAATGATAAGACCAGAAAGGGTTTTGGTTTTTACAACTCTCACTAGACAACAAGCAAGAATGAAAATCTGAACAGATCATGAATTTACTTCTTATTAGAGGAGTCAGAAGTATTGCATTAGTTTCTGTATCAAACAGGTAGATGGTAATAGAAGAGAAGCAATATACCCGATAATAGCAGCTGATGGTACCCTCTCATTAGTATTAAGGTGTTAATCATCTAGTCTTAGCAAAATGTTGTTGATTTAATATATGGTTCGTTTCAGGTTTTGTTTACATTTTCTAAGTTCAAAATTAAAGGTTGGTTTGGCTTTACCTTCGGAGGAAGGTTTGCGGGAATATCAGCAGGAGCTATGTCTGATATCCGAAATTACAATGTATAATCTATTCGTAGGTCAAAACATTGAAATTGATTATGTTGTTTATCACAAAGATTGCACATAAAGGATTTAAAACGCAGTGGCAAGCCAAGTTTGATGGATGCACCTTCAAGTTGGTTATTTTCAATAAGATGGTGTGACCTTCAACTCACAACGAATGCCATACAAAGACAAATGTTTAAGTCAATTAAAATCGTAATATGTACAGCAATCAATGTTTATCGTTTTGTATGTGTTGCCATGGCGATAGCCTATGAAATTAATATAATTATTTACCATAATATCAATGAAAAATACTTACTAACACAATACTGATTGTTTTTTCTTTCAACGGCACCGAGTTCAAATTGACATGTCAATCTTTATGTAAACAATAACACCAGAAGAACAACAATTAAATCAAAACTATAGTTCGCTCGAAACTTGAAATAAGTTTTTGATTAGACTATGCGTAGCAGTAAAAACAATGTAATGAAATAGACATATGTTCATCGTTTATTTAGTTGATTTTAAATATACCTGAGATTGTAGACATGCAAGGTCGCTCAGTTTATTCATTAAGATCTCATAACAATATAAAACTGCTGTCCTTTTTAACATGAAAGTATTACGATTAGTGTTTCTGATCAGTAAGCAATCTATCAGAACATTAAATCTGCCATGACTCGATAACCACGGTAAATAATGACCATACTGGGAATAGACTGAAATAAATAGCCTGTCGTCTAGATCCATCTGGTATTTAATGATGGCAAGATTTGTCAATAATGCAAGATTTCAGAATTTTAATACAGCTCTCAGTTCAAACAGTTACAATATATATTTTCAGCAACCACATTTCGCATATTTAACTGTAAAAGGGAATGTTAAATGTGTAAGCTCTGTTCCCAAAAACGTTTCAGGTGGTGAACATCCTCTATTGTACATTGATATCAACATAACGTGCGATCTTGATCTGGTTGTCAAAGTATGATCATGTGAACTGGTTTGTTACACTGTCTCCAATGCCAAAGTCTAGAAATCTACCCTATGTTTATGATGGTGGCTTAAGCTAGAGACAACGTTTTTTATATGATTTTTGAAGACTTCAAAAGTGACGAAAACTAAGCCACCACTCACGTTTGAGGAATTCATTAAATATTTTGAAAACTATCGCTGAGGTTGTGCGTTGAACAAATACTAGTAACAGGTGTCCAAAATAATAGGATATTATTATATAGAGGTACTAACATACGGTACAAGGAATGATAACCCTACAGACACGTCTAATATTATTAATTTTTATTATTGATTTATGTATAGGAAGTTCATGTTGACTTACGTGATATTTGAAGCAATGTTAAGTGTTGTGATGTCCTTAAAGATTGTTATTAGTAGAACAGGAGGCGATGACTCATCTGTAGCAACTATTTTCACTTCCGGGTTTCGTCAAAGGTTGTCTGATATTTTGTATTGTTTTGTTTTGTACTTATTTGTTTTGATTTTTTTTAAATCGGCTTATTCCTTTTCCCTTTATTGGCCCTGTTTGGACTATTGCACTCATATTTCGTATTTCTCATCTGAAGCAATTGAAATTGTTCCTTCAGCGAAACGACTGGTCATACAACTAGAAATAATAATAGATTTATGGATTATACAGTCTAATTACAAACTATATTTTAATCGCCTTCTTACCTTCGCATTTTCTTTTTGAAAGTTAATAATGGTGTAAAAAGGTCATTGTGACTAAACCATATCTGTTTCGATTGCCAGGATTGTGGACCAACATGTTCCATCTTTGTTTATGATCAGTAATATTGATGACGAAACTCAACTGCTAATTAGCTTAGATAGTCTAATGTGCTGATTAAATCTATTGTCAAATTTATATGTCATAGCGGAGTGAAGAAATGACTGAAATGTAATTAATCCTGGGTCCAAGGTGCCTCCAGACATATCAGTCACATTTCATCATAAAATGAAATATAAAGCCCATCCTGTAACGGCAGTCAAGAAAATGGAGGTGTGGAATAAAACGATGTGTAATACCAATGAGACAATTGTATTGCTTCAAGAAACGTGTAGATTGAATGGGTACTGACCGTATGTTCAAATATGAGTTATATTGCTGTCATGGGTACATATATGTATTATATCGCTGTCCTGTCAGATATACACAGTATCGCTACCACATGTACATGTACAGATATTATTGGTGTTGCTGCCATAGTTATAAATAGGAATTATATCGCAGCCATATGTATAGATATGTATTGTATCGCTGCCATATGTACATATATTTATTGTATCGCTGCCATATGTACAGAAATGAGTTGTACGGATACAACATGTTTAGATCTGAATTGAATTTATATTAAGAATAGAAACGTAGATATCTAATTTATTGTGTGCGACGCGTTTCTATATAAACCGTTATCACGTTTTCACGAGTCAAAAGATAGGAAATCCGAACTGGGGCCAAGAAAATTAAAGAGTGCAAACAAGATAGACAAAATTAGCTAACTTTACCCATATGAAGAAGATGGCGAACCTTAGGTTTAGAAAGTACAGATGTTCTTATCATTGGAACATGTAATCTCCCAAATCTAATTGTAAAGTACGCAAAACATTTCATGATATATTCATCATTCTTCTAATATCCATCATTAACATCTATAGGGAATTATATTTACCGAGTTTCAATAAAATTTGTCAAAAAATAAATTTAGAGATGGCCATCGTCTTTAAACAGATAATTGATTAGTAATACAACAAATGTACATCATGTACCTATATTTCTTCTTATGATATAAAATAAATGTTTGCGTCCTTAAGGAGGGATCAGCTTAATTTGTATGATATTTCAGAATGCTGACAATGTATTTGTGTTTTACTGTCGTATAGAATATAATATACATGTATAAAACATGCGTATAATATCTGAAAACATAATATTTAGTTTACACTATGGCGACTAGATTGTTAAACATGTTTAATTTTAATTGCCCAGACAATCCATTCCTCTGTATTGTCGTATTTATCCAATGGTAATTGTGATTTATTTATGTTGTTGACAAACCCGTCATTTTTTGTTTATTTTTCGATAAGGGATACTAATAATTTCCACGTATTATCGATAATTCTCACCTTAGGTAGAAAATAATAGACTATTAACCCTTGCTACTTGTGGATAATTGTGGTATTTCATTAACTAATCATACAGGTTTTTGTTTATTTAATAAAATTTTATATCAAGGGTCCTTAATATTGATTGTTTTTACTGGACCTTTTTGCAGTATATCTCAGTTTAATATTTCATTATCACATATTTTATTGAAATAACGCCGAATTTGCATGTGTAATAAAAACATAATTTGCGACGTGTTATTTGCCTCCTGGGCAATAACATATTACGAGGGCAAAAACATGGTATCTGCCCTCTTGTGAAGGGCAATAACATGTTATCTGCCCTGGCAAAATATGTGATAAATAGATTAATACATGGCCTTTTTCATATTGCCCTTGTCATCAGCCCTCGACTGATATCGTCCCTCGGGACCGATATCAAGGTCTCGTGCGGATAACAAGGGTAATATGAAAAAGGTCATGTATTAATCTATAAGTATTATGTCATACGATGGCCTTGTATACTACCTGATATATAGATAATGGTTGAAGTCATCGACTCTCTTTAATAGAACTTGTATAAAACATATGACCACTTCTTTGTCACGAAGATTAAATATATTGCGTATAATGTTCAAGATTATAGCGTTTTTATAATAACACTGTTGGTCCGGTTATAGGTGAGGGTTAGCATTTTACTCGCATGTGGAAAGCACTTGCATGACAGCATCAATTCACTAAGAGGGGAGCTTTGGAAGCATAAAACTAGTTTGTTCCCGCCACTTGTTATTGACGTGTCTGTACCAAGTCAGGAAAGTGAGCGGTCATGTATTTGTGTGTTAGGGGTCAGAGGTCATGTATTTGTGTGTTAGGGGTCAGAGGTCATGTATTTGTGTGTTAGGGGTATCCATTTTGCCTCTTTCTATGATTTCGATAATTGATTTTAGAATTGTTTCGACAGTGTGGTATGTTTTTGTTTTTCATTTTATTTTTAATAGTTTTTAATGTTTTCAAACATTCATCTGACATTTTCAAATGTTAAAAAAAATCTCCATTGCCAGAAACGTTCATTTTATATTGAAAGTATTTATAGTGCAGAAGTCACAACAATCTCGATATTTTAGTATGCATTAAAATTTACGACTAACGAAATATATTTTAATATTTTCAATCATTCATCTTAAGTGGTAAAATGTTTTAAAAAAATCCCTCCAATGCCAAACACGGTCGATGTATATTAAAGTAATGGTTTTGCACAAGTCACAGCAATTAGATTGCATTTTTCATTTTATGTCGATATTTTCCTATGGATTTTAATCTTTGAAAACCAGATATTATTTGTTTGAATGTTTTCAAACATCCATATAAAATTGAAAAAAAAAATAAAAAATTCAGAGACAAAAACTTTCGAATCAATGGTTTTACAGACGTCATATCAATACGGATTACATAACCAGAAAAATATAAGATCAAATTTCAAATTAAAATGTCAATACCATCATTATTTCGTTGTTGGCATCAGTTCCTCGAGATCATCTGTCAACTATATCGACGCACGCAAGTAAAACTAACAATGTGAATGGAGTGATTTAATAGAATTAAAAATATCTAGACAAAAGTAGATACTGAAGCTAGATATTGTTATAAAAGAATTATTAACCTAATGTTTGCATGCCAATATATAATAAACAAAAATTGTGATAACTTTATTATTTGTGTGTGTGTGTGGTCATTAATATAATCTGGTATTTATCCAAAGACTTGTGACAAACATGACCGGAAAATATAAGCCGAACTTTTCAACTTCAATATATGATATTGAGGTAATGTTTTCATTAAACCACTACTTTTAGAGTAGGTGTATATCTGCAATCGTAAAGATACCAACAGATATTCTAATGATGTAGATATAGTTTTTGTAAATAACATAAAGACGCCAGTTTTCAATTTTATGAATTTTCCATTTCAATTTGTAATATTCCATCTCTGTATTTCTTCCATGCGTGGTATCACTATTGATACGACAATCAAATATAGGAATAGTAATTATAACGCCTACAAGACCACTGTTACAATTACCAGGATCTCTGTCAATGCATTACTTTAACGTATATTGGTTGTCAGCTGGTTAATGTCTCGATGAAATATATTTCTGTTATATTTATGAGGATAGAGCTCACACAAAATAAAGCATGTCAATAAAACATGGCATTGTTCTGTGCATATATATGACTTATATTATTGCTGATATGGCGAAGACTTTATACTTGTATTATGTGATGCGTACAAGGAGTTTTATTCGTCAAATAGTACCTTTATTTACTTCTCTTCCTTAAGTTGAGCTACACGTTCGATTCGTTAGGCTTAACCACTGGAAGCCTCTTTTGTGAAGGGGTTTTATCCGACAAAGACCCCCTCTGTAGGAGGTGCTTTTACATGGGTTTACATGTAAATTTGTTTTGTTTGTTTTCGTTTTGTATCTTGTGTAGTCAATGTTGCCAGTGTCTGTGGATTGTCCACACTTGATTGCCCCTTCTGTTTTCTCTAACGTTTATTTAAACTTCCTTAAAGCAGTCATATCACTTAAAGAATGATGATCAAATTCATCATTTTGCTGACAGTTATGGAATTTCCATTAAGACATAATGAAAAGTATGTTTAATAAAAATTAAGGGCCTACGACAGACAGACGAACCATCCACTTCAACTACCAAGCTCGAAATTGTGTGTAAAGTCCATGTATGTTGATTACATTTTATTTTGGTCACGAACAAACAGTGGGTGAACTCAAGTGTTCCGTCAGGGTAAACAGTTCCTGCACCACTAGTGGGGCAGGTGTTATTTAGGCAGTGTAATGAGCGTTTTATAAAGCCAGTTCAGTAAACATATCGTTGACATTGTATCAATGTTAAACACATTTCTGTCTTACAAATATTGAATTGAAAACAACATAAATTAGAAATATATATTCACCAATTATCGCTGGGGTAAAGCTGATGACCGTAACTGTAATTACGGTCATCCCAAGATGGCGGACGTGGAATCAGGTAAGAATCTTTTTCGTCGATTAAATTGTTTCTGTAATGTATTTTAAATGGCACATGCATTGGTACGATAGTAATCTATGAACTTATCACAAGGAAATCACAAATTACGACTGAAAAATGTATATAAAAGAGAAAATCCGATTTAAAAAAATCTCTAACATGGTCCTAACTGAAAACTGAGATGACCGTAATTGCAGTTTTCAGTTACGGTCATCTTTGCGATTTTTTAATATCGGATTTTCTCTTTCATATACATTTTTCAGTCGTAATTTGTGATTTCCTTGTGAAAAGTTCAGAGATTACTATCGTACTAATGCATGTGTTATTTAAAATACATTATAGAAACAATTTAATCGACAAAAAAGATTCTTACCTAATTTCATGTCCGCCATCTTGGGATGATCGTAATTTACAGTCACGGTCATCAGCTTTACCCCAGTGAATTATATGATTCTCTGGTAATTTGAAATTTTAGTGGGAAGAAAATTGAGCCATATATAACCTTATTTTTAAACTAAAGCAAATCAAAATTGTTTTCGTTGCACTTGCCCACAAACGCGTATGTAACCGTTTTTATAGAAAATATTATGTTGTTTATAATAGTCTTTGCTTTTGACTGCTGGGTTAAAGATTCATTCAATTTTAAACCAGACTAAACATCGTCTGCTGTTTGTACTCACTAACAATAATACATGGTATAATAAGGAATACTTTTGTTTTCATAAACACATTATGTAACTTACGTATGGCCATTTGAATTGTAGGCGTTTTGTGGTATCTATGTTTTGTCGGAAGCAAATCAAGCTTATTATTCAGATATAAATGGTGATGTCGGATATTCCTGTCGATCCTGACATTTACATTTCGCTTAGTGGAATAAGCCATTGTGCTCTGCATAATAACGATACGGTTTTTTTCATTTTGTTTTAATACTGTCACTAAAGGAGACAAATCCATGCGTCAGAGATAATGACCAAGGTCAAATGATTCATGAAACATAGTGATAATATGCAAGTATCCAGCCATTTTAAAATCAAATTAATTTGACATCGTGTCTGTAATTTAGCAGAATAACACATGTTGTTCCCACGTTGAATATGTTTACACAAAAGTTGTTTCTGTATAATATATACTAAGACGTTCTTCGTAGCCAGTTCCATTATTATTATGACCTTGACGCACCTGTTTCTAGTAGCATTACGTAAAATCAATAAAACAGCCGTTAGTCTAGAAATATTTTTGTTTCTACATAATTAAATTTCTATTAAGATTCAAAGTCAAAAGACCCTTAAAACATGTTAACATTCTGCGCTGTAAAGTCGATGATATGATCTGAAGATGTCTACATCAAAGTTTGTTCATAACGCAAGATGTTTACTTTTTCACAATTTACATTCCCAACCATTTTACATTCCTACTACTAGCTTTTAGATAATAAGTAAATGTAATTATTTGTCAATTAATATTCAGGATATAAAATGTTCTTTGTAAAACCCGTGGCTTTAGGTGACTATCTAGAAACCTCAAAACCCGAGGTGGGTATTGGCACGCAAAACTATGTCAGTTGTGGTAGGCTTGTTTTAAAAAGTAAACGAACTTAGCCACTGGACCGTCGCAGTTGCCCACTAAAGAATGGTATTTCCATCACGTTACCCAAAATGACCACAGTTACTAGCTGTGTATTTTTTCTAATAAATAATAATAACGGAGATTGTACAGACATGATCTATTTCACGCGTTTTTTTTTGTTGACCATACACATCATGTTTGCTTCTGATAAAATGTGTGTATTTAGATCTCTGAAACAATAGACCCACATTACATAAATGTTAACAATATATCAACCATACATCAGAGATGGCTACTATTAGCTCCATTGACAATAATCACAGATTCTATATTGTTTAACATTGCTAAAATACAATGAGGAGTTCCATGGAAATAAGTTGCTTAAAGCACACTACAAATTCAAATAATATTCTAAATGAAATGTTTTATTGTGTCATTTGGTACTCAGCACGTTCTTAATTAATCAATTCTTGTCAATCCCTTGTGGATTTGGAGATGGCGTGGTGCTTTTTATTTTTCATTTTATTGCATTTTGTAGTCAAATATATAGTTCTTATCCAATATAGTTTGTTTACACAGATTCTAGTTTGATTGAGTTATGTGTTTATATCGTCACTTTCAGTATGTGTTTTACATATATTTATTAAGGGAGGAAAGACAGAGGCATATTACATTCCCCTTCTCCCGGCCTCGAGTACGTTTCTGGAGTCCTTGACACTTGAGGTGGATGTCGGGATAGAAGTTGTTTTTGCTTGTGTGTTGTTTAACACCCAGAGCAGATATAATGAGGACGACAACAAGTCTAAGTTAAAAGATAAACACATGGAAAGTAGCGATGAATAAGACAATGAATTTATACTTACTCTTTCGAAATCGACTAAAGGTCTTTAATATACAGATATTATGGCGCTTTCAAAACATGTTACCCACTACGGCTTTCCGTGTCATAAGCTAAAACCCCCTATTGAGAGGACACCTATCCCAATCCAACACCTGGGGACGCACTGGGAAGCTCTGTCAGTCGAACCCTGCGAACCTTCACCAGTATCCAGGAGATCAATAGTCCACCAGCCACTAACGTTGTCTCTATGTAATTATGTTCACAGACAGACACTCAATATTATAATATACACCATTATTATTATGATATATAATACATGTCATTATATCAATTAGAGTGTAATACGATTGTGTGATTTAGCGCAAATGTCAGGGATGAAATATGAAAGCAAATAGAAAATCATGCTGTAAATATGAATATTGTCCATGTTGTGATAATCCATTCAGTGGGTTTAGTGTATGTCATATATACATCGTTGATTAAATAACAGTCATACACTCAAACCTATCAAAATGTTACGGACATTATTGTTATGTAAATTATATTATCTGATGTTCATGTTTGGTGAGATTCACTAAGTTAAACTCTCGAGTATAAAATATATTCAATATCTCTATTAAGACATCCAGGACCTGCAAAATAGTAATAAATCACAAGAAATTCAATCTTTGGATGACAAAATTCATTCAGGGTGTCAAATTATTGGTTTTATTTATTCCATAAACATGGTTTTTGACAATATAAATGTAGTTCATTTACAGTAAACATGCAATGACGGAGATGAAGAACAGTAGTTAGACATTGTTGATTGATATTCATATGTCTTCTTGAGATTACATTGTTAACATAAGAATTGATATAATTCCATTTTTGACAAATTAACACAGTTCGATCAACAACCAGAACATCGGCAGTTAAAATTGATCTATATATATATTTTTAATATGTCTTCGTTCAGTCGTTCGATTAAATTAAACTAAAACTGTGTTGTGAGTTAGAACCCAGTTCATGGCGAGGTGTACTCGATACCATATAATGTGATAAAGTTTGTCATTGACTTGCGACAGGTCAGTGGTTTTCTCCGGGTACTCCGGTTTCCTCCACCAATAAAACTGACTGCCACGATATAACTGAAATATTGTTGAAAGTGGCGTTAAACACCATAAACCAACCAAACCATCGATTAAGTTGAGAATTGTTACTGCACATAAGTGCAAGACATGATTGGAGAAATGTGGATGAGCAGGATGAGAAATGATAAGTTTTACCTACCCGTGCTAATAATGCCTACCATAAATACAGTAGAGAGTTCCATTCAAATCCTTGGCGAATTGTACTTGACATCATGTCATGTGATAATTGGGGTCAGGAACGTGATTTTCAATGGATACTCATGGTTATATCAATCAGTTAAACTGTTGCTGAAATGGCGTTCAACCAACATATCTTAGCACTACATCAGTTTAACACATTAGGTATTGAGGACCTTGTCTTGTCTGTCCTTCAGTTTAACACATTAGGTATTGAGGACCTTGTCTTGTCTGTCCTTCGATTTACGACTTCTGTTTACCCCTTTGGAATTTTCAAACTTTTGTCGTTAATGTTTACAAATTAAATGTAAACAAAATGTTGTCACTATATAATTTATCGTTATATATTTATATAATGGTGTGTCCAATTTTATATGATCTGAATTTTAAGATGTGAAATGGTTTAAAACAAGATCAGCCATCTGAATATTTGTTGCTATTGTATGACAGAAATATGTCTTCGGTTGCCGCTAACACAAATCAATCATTTCACGGTATTAAATGTTCCATTCCCATTAAATCTCATGTATGTATTAGCAAGAATCGATGCCGAAGGCAAAAGGAACAACAGATAAAGATGACTATAGTACGTGCATTCAGCATCTTCATTGATGGAGTGTCTTCTTATCGGGATTCTTTGATGTTAAACCATGAAAGGAAATGTTAAACTTGGTAAATCTTATCATTCAGGTAATAAACTAAGTTTGTCATGGAATAATTAATTCATGGTGATCTGTGTTGTTAGGTATATTTACGTCTGATAAGTGATAAATAAATAGTTAATTACGTTGATTGGAATCTTTCTTAATATTCATAAACATTGCATGGTTTCGACAAGGTTCTGATTTTGACTTGTTTTTATTGTTGTTAATTCCTCGTACGTAACAAATTCACCAACTACAGCACCTCCCAATGGATCACGACTATTAATAAATCATGATCTTTGTAGGCTTTTAAAATTAGAATTTTGAACTCTACTATGGTTGTTCGTCTATAGATGTGTTTACTGTTGAATCAAAGAAAAAAGGGTAGTGACTGAAAGGAATTGATCTAGCTAATTGTCCGTATTAGATTTCGTCGAGGTTTTTCCTAGTAAATGCAAGGTGGAAAACTTTTATATAATTGTTTAAAAGGTTTATATAATTGAATAACTTTAGTTGGAATTGTATATCAAATGGTGAATTACAGAGCTACATGTAGTTTACGTTACTTTACCTCCATCGATTCTTAAAAACGAACATCAATATATATGAATAAAAAATTGCTAAGCACATACTTCATTAATTTGAATGTTAATAATAGTTCAAAATGGTGTATGTTATCATTAAACATGTGGTATTTTCATGCAAGACCATTCAATGACGCAGGATGTTTATATTTTAAAATGGCGATCAACACCGTGTATAAACAAACTAGGATTTGAAAGTATAATATAATTATGGGCATTCGATCTTGTTTGATGAGAAATGCTATTTACATTTTTTTTTTATTAAAGATTACAACTGTAAATTGGGTAAATGTGTGTTTGTCTGACATCATAAATGATACAACACTTACATTTCATTGACCGCAAAACTGTTAATACTTCGTGACAAATATCTCACGAACACATTGTATATTCTTGTCACTGGGGAGGACGATGCATAATAAATGTAAGCTTCTCCATATCGTGACATGATTCGCCCTGAGGTCTTCATTTTCAAGGGTTTTACTAAAAAAAACTTACAGAAAGATTAGATTTATATATAATTATATTAGGGACAAGGGCCCAGGTGGCTCAATGAGTTAGGTAGTTGGCTTACATAATAACGCATACTAGCACATCACCAATGCGGCGTGGGTTCGTAAATTACAAAAAAGTTGCAATCGACTCACATCCACAAGTTTACCAGTTGCTTACCCATGGTCGGTGGCTCTATCCGGCTTTTTCCACCACCAAAACAGGTCGCCATGATATAGCTGAAATATTACTGAAAGTGGCATTAAACACAATAAATCAATCAAGCAATCAATATAATTAGGGATACTATAAATTTATAAATAACTACATGCTATGATCAATTAAAAATTGCAGCATCTATACCTTTGTAATATTGTATTAAAAGTATTTGCATTTGAAACCATGCATATGGCAAAATATGTATGTATAAATATGCCAAAATATTTATGTATAAACATGTTCTGGATATTCAACACGATGCATGCGAACCAAACGGACATGCATTTAAAAATAAGCTATTTTCATTAATTTCTTTTTTTATATATTTATTTCAGAATGTTTAGAACAAACACAGACTCTAAATGTATATTTAAAAAGTTTAAAGAATTAACAAGTGACGATGATCTACGTGTTAGTGAAACATTGGAACAGCATGCGACAGGGGTAATGAATGTTATAGATGATACGATAATGAACATTGAGAATGTCGACTATGTTTTTGAACTTTTAAATTCTACTGGAAGAAAGCATAGCACGTATGAAGGATTTTCACAACCATTCTTTTGGGTAAGTAGGGAATATTTTCCCAAACATTAGTTACCATTTGCATATGAGGTCAAGCTCGTTGTAGCTGGATGGCGGCGACCAGAAATCAAATTTACCGCCTCCGTAAGATATAGTTCAATAGAAAAATATTCTTATCTCAATGGCATGAGCATACTGTAGTTGGTCTTCTACGAATTATGAGAGCTTAGTAATGATATTAATTCCGAACTGGCTGTGTATATCCTGTTGGAAAAGTTTAAAAGGTATATTTCGACATAAATATTACACGATTGGTCATTTGGCAGTCATATATACAGTTGTGTTTTAAGTATTGCTGAGAAACCCAAGACGGTTGCCACTCCAAATATGATATTGTATACAACTCTAAGGTGGATTTTTTTAAAATCAATTTTATTTTCTGAACATGTTTAGAAGTGCAGAAGTACCAAAAACATGATGAAAAAAACCCCCATTAATCTGACAAAATACATGACACGAGCTAAAAATACCCAATCAAGTCTAAGGACATTCTATGACGGTGACAGTCATACAAAACAACAAATGTACAATGCAAAGAAATTCATGAATAAAAAAAAAGCTGAAGCTCGGACAACATGAATTGCTTCAAATAGTTCAATTCAAGTACGTATCCAGAAGCTTGAAATTAGTAAATTGTTGTCTTCCAGCTAATCTCACGACTGTCACTGCAAATTAGAGATCCTTAACCAATACTCAACAAGTACTCTCCTGTGAGAAAAATTTTCCAATATCGTTTGACAGATATTATATGAGTAATACGTATTCTAGCTGCCAATCAACACGTTGATATCCCACCAGAGCAAAACTATATCCAATCGATAAGACAATTAAGTGATGTCGTTGTGTGAACATACGTGGTCTGTAAACGTAGAGAACGACCACGTTACACTCAGCTAAAATTAATGTCAACAATTTTATTATTTATTTTAAAATCTTTCAAGAGCCTTTATGAAATTTGATATCGTTTGCGTGCTGAATATAAACCTACTTCTATAGACCCACTCTTACTGTAATGAGGATTAATAGGTAATCATTAATTGATCATTTTCTATTGTGTTGTGGCTAGCAGTTCAATACTCTTTCATGTAAGACATATGTTTATACCCACTGAAATACAATTGGTCATGTATTGTATAGCAGCGTACATTGGTACTTTGTATGTATCACTTGCGTGTGGATGGTTCATAGGTTAGACGTTACACATGCTACAATTTAGTAAACAACAGGTTCATAGGTTAGACGTTACACATGCTACAATTTAGTAAACAACACACAAAGCTACACATTTATGTTCAGTGTTATTAGTGTTGACGTCACCATTGGCAATGTATCAGCTATTTCGTCATTATCAGACGAGACTGTAGGAAGAAAGCCCGCATACATGTTCTTACAACTAAAACTTTCAACCATGGGTGGTTGTCCGGTAACCTCTACACTTGAGATCGGTATCTGGGAGTTAGTCGTATGGTCAGAAGTCTACGACATTTTAACCACCCTGCTAACGATGTCGATTGTAATTTTCATTTTTATTCAGATAAACTGTGATAATTGTACTTTTTGCCATTATGTTGTCTGTGCTTCTTCTATATACGGATTCTGATTATCCCTTTAGTATCTTCTATATACGGATTCTGATTATCCCTTTAGTATCTTCTATATACGGATTCTGATTACCCCTTTAGTATCTTCTATATACGGATTCTGATTACCCCTTTAGTATCTTCTATATACGGATTCTGATTACCCCTTTAGTATCTTCTATATACGGATTCTGATTACCACTTTCGTATCTTCAAACTCTTCTTGACATCCTTCAATATAATTATACCTGTGGTGTTATATTCCATACGATCGGTTCTAGTGTATTGCTTTATAGATAGCAGGTCTCGAGTGATGTGTTTCTCATACTAGTATTTTTACAAACCTGTAGATACTATTTTGACATGTAGTATTTGACCTATACGATTTAATTTGTGTGTATCTAATGAAAGAAGAATTAAAGACTCCGTAAAGCTATTTTTACACAATTATAATAAAGCCACGTTTCATTAAATGAGAAATAAACACATCTCATGGAACATGAAATCGTCTTACAATTGACTAGGTTTTCTTCAAATATATTAGACAGCGAGAAATAGAATGGCAAAGAAATTAGATATCAGGAATCAATGTATTGTTGGCAAACTTTGTTATGTTCCCGGAACTAACACACTATTGTATCTGTTCTGTAAATAGTCAATTATCCTATCGGGTAAGATAATTTCAACATATTCTCACCATAGGTCATGATCACTGGCTATATTTTATTATTATTATTCGTAGTTTAACGCAATCGTTGCTAACATTTTTTTTTATCAATAGAGTAAGATTTTAATTACAATTATATTTATACCTAAATAATGTTGCGATTCATTCCCAAAATGTGGGAGATCGAAATGGACAGCAACGTAAACCGGTCGATACCATTATTTTTTTTATTTTTGCAAAGCAGTACTAGATACGTTATATCACAAGTACAATATAAAGTTTTACATATACTTTAAATAGTTCAAAGGAATTAGATTTTTGTTATCCAGGTCTCCTTTCTTTTTTGGATAAGTATATATTAAAATTAAAGAAGGAATTAATTTTATTTTGTCGACTAATGTATGAAAGCAGATAATTTTAACATACATGTATTAGTGATAACTACCATCAATGGTGTAATTTACCAACAATATCATTCCATAATCTCACAATTTTAATCTATGTTTTCTTTTAATAACTGGCGATAACGACATTCATTGTCTGATATGTTTTAACTACTGTAATACTACAGTAGGATTTAACTCTATATAATTGTTATCAATATATTTTCCTATATATTGTCTGCAATTGTAATTCCTGTCTAGATTTTTTATCTGGAGACTATATAAACCTTTCTAAGGATTGAATTTTCTTTCTTAATGAGTGTGCGCAACGTATTGGATTCGTTTTATACCTTAAACGGTCGTTTTATTGAGTTTGTGAGAGAAAACAGGATTTAATCTGTGACACTTATCTTCCTTCTATGACAAGTTCAAGGAACTAATAGAAGATCATTGCCCACACAATGGAAACTATTTCCATATACATTGGAAATATATTGAATTACACATTAGCTTCTGATCTGATAAATGAGAAACCTACTAGAATTGTCTTGTAAGAGAGAACATATCTTAAACAGACCTATTTTAATTGCTTTAGATAATGTGTTAATATCTAATATATTCGATTTTGTCTTTGTTTCTATGACTTATCAGAGGTTAACATAGGATGTAATCTATTTCCGTTGTAGAAGAGTTTAAGGCAGGTGATAGGAATTAGGTACATCTACGTCACGTACACTCGTTGGTAAATTGTCATGTAAATGTAAAATCACCGACAAAATAACGTCACGTACACTCGTTGGTAAATTGTCATGTAAATGTAGTCACCGACAAGATAACCCCACATACACTCATTGGTAAATTGTCATGTAAATGTAAAGTCACCGACAAGATAACCCCACATACACTCATTGGTAAATTGTCATGTAAATGTAAAGTCACCGACAAGATAACCCCACATACACTCATTGGTAAATTGTCATGTAAATGTAAAGTCACCGACAAGACTTTTGCTGCCTTTGACTATATGGATTACACGACGGGTGCCTTGTTTTGTTTACCCTTTGCGAGCACATGGGTTCATCCCCGGGTTTTATTTGGTGAAGTTCGTGTTGCTCATATTTTTCTATGTGTAGTGTTTTATTGTTTTGTTTGTCTTTGTCCTGTGTCGTGTGTACTAAAAGTTGTCAGTGTCTCTTGATGGTCCATTCTCGAATGCACATCCGGTCTACTCTAACGTTTATCAAAAAGATGTAAATCGAGCAGTCCTATCACGTTACTATTGTATATAGACACGGCAATGCGTACCTGCAACTAAGAGTGATATTACACACGAATTACCAGTAGATCATAATGAATGTAAAATACCAGCTCTAGTCAAACCAAACGATTCAACAATTACCATTTCTTGGCATGACGTCTATTGAATCTAGGCAGAATCAAATATACAATTCGTCCTTGTTACAGGACGTAAATGAGTGCCTCTTTACGGAGAAAGTAATGCTCCTTGAACATAAAAGACAACTGTTACCAATCCGCAAAGAGCACACGTGGTTTTTAGTGGCAATATTTCCCGATCCTATCCGTCACCTTCCCTTCTTGTGGGACTCAAATGTCAGGTTGACATACCCCAAGTTTTGTTGGTTATCTGATCTGGTCATGTATATCTAATATACTTTTCATTTAATGTTCAACAACCATAACTCACAGAAGATCTGCTCTATATTTATTTGTATTTACATAGTGGACCTAGACAGTAAGGTATCCTTGTTACCATAATAAGTCTATGTCCGTCTAAATCATAAGTTTCGTCTTCAACTTTGACGGACATAGACTTAATAGATTGTATTTCTCTATAATATACAATTGATGGCGTGTCCTGTCTATTATTTTACTTTTTATTTGTGTTATATTCATTGATTGAAATGGTTTTTTGTGGCCATACATCAATTTACTAGGGCTGTCTGTAATGCATCATCTCATGACTACATATGGTCTACTTATCAGTGAATCGATGAGGAGATGATGCAATCTAAATGACATAACAATCTCATTCGAATTTAATTGAGCCGAGTAATCTTTACCATTTATAGCGTATATACTAACTAAATACATATCAGTGCTTCTGTTTTGAATACTGGTGTTTTCATGACCAGAAATGACTTTTTAACAATTCATACTATTTACTTCTGCAATATTCTCAAATACTTCATGTACCGAATTATTATTGATCCTATTGAAAACAAGTTCGTATACGAATTTGACATCATGATACGTAATAGTTTGTTACAATGTTGTTCAGATTACAAATAATGACATATATATTTAGATATACGAAATATTTGTGTTATTCTATAGCAATTATTTTCCATCTCTAATTCGATACCTAGTTTCAAATATCAAATATATTTGTCTCAAATTGCAGGTAACATATGTGTTTCCTTTCACGCTGAATAACATTCAGTGAAACTGTCTAGTTTATGTAATTTGTATCAGGTATATATGATAACAAAACTATGTTATAATTTATATTAGCTTGTTATTTATCATAATTCTATCCTGTCCTCAGAACTAGCCACCCTTCCTATTCACCCTTTTGTAGTAGGATTGCTTTTGTTCAATATTTAGTTTCCGTTGTGGTATTTTCTCGTCTATTGTTTGTATCTTTGTCCCTTTTCGTTTGGTCATTGTATTGTCTGCCTTCTTTGTCCCTTTTCGTTTGGTCATTGTATTGTCTGCCTTCTTTGTCCCTTTTCGTTTGGTCATTGTATTGTCTGCCTTCTTTGTCCCTTTTCGTTTGGTCATTGTATTGTCTGCCTTCTTTGTCCCTTTTCGTTTGGTCATTGTATTGTCTGACTTCTTTGTCCCTTTTCGTTTGGTCATTGTATTGTCTGCCTTCTTTGAAATGCGGCTTTTAAATTACACCTACAATAAGGTATAATCTTGTTAAAATCGTCCGATAAAATAAACAGGCAAATAAATGACAGTATTATTTAGGATACAAATATGTCACATGCAGATGATGTAAGAAAGGAACATTTACTAGATTAAAAACGTAGTCATAACGTTCATCATCTACATTTTTCCTGGAAGACCAAATCTTCGCATCATTGTCCTATGAATATCCAGGTATTAGTTTAACCTGCCAGTAACGTCGTTAGTGCTTGTTTGATATCTTCTGTATAGGTTAAAACGCGCTAAGTCGACCCTTTGTTACAATGAAAAAACTGTGTAACTGATACCACGCCACTGGTTTCCTTAGATACAAGTATGACATAATGTATCTGACATGTGATATAGTAGTTCTGTTTTATTTATTCCTAATTTAAAACCTTGCCATTATAAATATATCCTTTGGGTTGATCAAATATATTTTTTACGCAATTGAAAAGTACAATTATGTTTCTTCTCTGCCGGCAACGCAATTTATTTCAGGCCTTGAAACGATTATGTCAATCTTAATTGGACTAAAATGTGTATGTGTTATTTGATTGGTTTCATTGTCGACAGCTTTTAATATATAAGTTTTTATTGATTCAGTATTTTGTATGACATAAACGGTACATGCTGCCTGTTCAGAAGACATATTGTATATTCTATTACACTTAAGCTTGTCTGTCTCGTTTCCTGGCGTTACAAAATATTTTTCAGGAAGACATTCAATTCATAGAAATTGATTTGTGAATCCTAAAGATTATTTTGTTTAGTGTTGCATAATTGGAATTGATTGTGTTTCCTGTTTGAGTTATCCATTATGTGGTAGAAAAGTTAACTATTTGACCAACAGCCATGTCTTATGGTATATGAAGTAATTTAGTTTTAAACGGTTACAAATCGATTTTCCACCCGTGATGTACGGCACATTGATAAAGTGACTGTGAAAACCTCAATACAGAACAAACTATATGGCACGATGAATTTATTTGTTTAGTAGATGTTTCCCTTGCTCTATTCATATATCTATATATAGTGTGTTTCCATTTGAAGTATAATTTAGATTTCCTTTTCTAGTTTTTATTAAATTCTTTAATTGTTTGTCATTTGTAAGATAGTCTTATTTAGGAGACTCATTATAAAAAAAAGCTTAAACAGTCTACAAATATTAACAATGCGAACAATCACCTGATATTTGGATTGTGAATTAACAATATTTCTTGATATTTTGATGAATTACTGATTTATTTATATTCTAAGCAACAATATACGCGACACTGAATCGTTTTATGAGTCCATTGGTTTCATAATGACTTTACGTTAAGATGTCCGAGTTTTTGATTATTTGTGTTATGTTTGGTGGACGTGTTTTTCAACAGACAGTGGATATACATATGGGTACAAACTCTACTCCTCTTCTTGCCGACTTGTTCTGTTATTCTTATGCGGCAGACTTCATACAGGGGTTTCTCAAGAAAAACGAAAAGACGCTAGCTCGATCCTTTAATTTCACGCTCCGCTATATAGATGATGTCCTTTCACTAAATATTTCTAGGTATGGTGATTTAGTTGATCGCATCTATCCCATTGAGCTTGAAATAAAGGATACCATAGATACAGATAGGTCTGCTTCATACCTTGACCAACAACTCGAAATTGACAGTGAGGGGCGGTTAAGATCGAATCCTTACGAAACAAAAGTTTATTTCAATTTTCCCATTGTGAACTTTCCATTTAAATATAGCAACATTCCAGCAGCACCTGTATATGGAGTATATATCTCTCAGTTGATACGATATTCCAGAGCTTGTGGTTCCTATCAGAATTTCCTTGATAGAGGGCTGCTGCTAACAAGGAAGCTACTAAACCAAGGGTTCCTCTTGTTTAAGTTGAAGTCATCACTTCGAAAGTTTTACGGTCGCCACCATGATTTGGTTGACCGTTATGGAATATCTGTGTCAAAAATGATCACAGATATGTTCCACTTGTCGTAAACACTTCCCGGTCCTGTTCTCATTCATGATTTATCACCGGGGTTGTAACTTGATTAATACGACGGATGCCACTCGTGGAGCGGGAACTGTTTACCCTTCCGGAGCACTTGAGTTCACTCCCGGTTTGTAGTGGGATTCGTGTTACTCGATCTTTAGTTTTATGCTCATGTTTTATAGTTTTATAGAGTGTTGTTTGTCCTTTTGTACTTTTTCTTTTGTGTTGTATGTTCTTCTTCTTCTTCTTCTTCTTCTTCTTCTTCGATATACGGATTCTGATTACCCCTTTGGTATCTTCAAACTCTTCATATAACACATAAGAAGCTAATGTTTCTTGTGATAAGCAATGTCAGCTATAAGTATGCTCATTGGTTGTGTGGAATGGTAACAAAAAACATATGTCGGAATGGACGTAAATGTCTGTCTCATGTTACACATATGCCACACCTCTTGCACAATAAATAAAAGACACAACATATCCAGGTTACTGTGGCTGATATTGTGGGGGTATATCTATCCAGTTCTACCTTCATACCTGTTTGTAATATGATATTATCATGTCTTATGCTACAATACCATTTTCAAGGTGTAAAATAACAATAACTAGTACAACAAAAGATACCAAGACGACCAGAAATCGTTAATTAATATCAAAAACACACCATATGGACTTAGAATAAAAAGAAAAGACAAAGACAGCCAATAATTAACATGGAAAAAAAACTCAGAAAACCAAGTGTATTTTTATTGTATACTCAACATTTAATTTTTGGATTTTGTATTATTGAATTATAAATAATGAGTTCGTGTTGCTCAATCTTTAGTTTTATGTGTAATATTTTATGAACCATTATTCTTTCCGTATTTTTTTCTATTGGTCATTGTATAAAGTCTGTCCTGTATTGTATTGCTATTGATTACCCTTTGGTATCCTAATTTTTTTTATTTGTTTTCTATCTGGTTCACTTTAATCAATTCTGCCATTTACGTCTATTAAATCGGTAGAAATAATTGGCACTAACTTCCGCTTCCGCTTAATACTTTAATGGATGAATGCATTTTTTCATATATTTGTCAACATTTCACAGAAAACTTTCCGTCATTAAGCTATTTGCAATTACAATTAGAAGTTAAGTAAGCACAAAACATTACGCACAGACAAAGGACGTTGCAATCAGCTGATTTGCCAAGTAGTTGTATGTCTTAAAAAATAATAAGGGACCGGTTAGACATCATTGGAACCAAACTATTTTTAAGAGTGTACATCTATGTTACATTACTGTAATTATATTTGTACCTTGTTATATTTTTACGAAGTTTCGTGTTCTGTGATGTTACGTATGTCTTTGATTGTAACGAAACACTACGATGAGTAATTCATCGTTGTTTTTTTACTATTAAACCAGTCTATACAGTACACGTCTCCAGATTTATTATAATCGTTATTGACCGTTAGTTGACTGGCCATAGAGTTTTGTTGATATCACATGTTATTACCAGCCGTCTAGATCACTGGATCAAACTACGAGATGATAAATGAGAGCTTAATTTCGTTGTCAGGAATGAATAACCAAATAAAAGATAGCCATTTTTCAATCCGTTGGGCTTTTGTTAACGTTCTACATACAATACCCAATATATTGATTTTCACTCAATAAACATAAAAATACAAGAGAAAAATATTTTATTTCCATATATATTCGTTTACGTCTATATTTGTTACATATTCGTATGGTAAGTTTCTTTCTTTAATCACGTCCGTTCGACAATTCCATTGAAAATGACAAAACCTCAGCTTTGGTTATGACAGGTACTAAATACGTCAACATAAAGCCGAGTAACAGGATCCCAAACCTCCTCACTTTACATGTTAATAATTCTATCATATGTCTTGTGGGATAGAGAAAATGGGTTTGATCACAATATTCTACAAATTCAGATATATCTGGTTTAATCCAACTTGTGTCGTTTTATATTGATATTGCTGGCGTTAAATATCAAATACTCACTCTATTTCTATATTAATATAACATAATTGGTTAACAATCTGTTGTTTAACTTTGATATATTTCATATGTTTATTTATTTATTATTATTATTATTTTAACGCTATTTAATTTCTTGTCTTTTTCAGTATATTGAGAAACCATTTTTAGAGGCTGTAAAAATTACGTTATGCGATAGATACACAGATAACATGGACAATATCTATAAAATTACAATAAAGTTCATATTGGAAAATCTAGTCAAAGGAGTTGAATCGGCGAATGGAATTTCCTGACAAAATTCACGTCCTTCATAGGAGAGTTCACATAACATTTGAGCGTGCACATCTTTCTTAGTGTGGCGTCTAAACCAGTGCACATTACACAGTAGGATTGTTCTAGATCCAGACGAATGATTGGCTCAAATCATTGCCGGTTAATGGCACTGCTGTATTTATATGTGATAATTGTATATGAAACGGACTGTATGCCTTACCAAATTATATTCAAGTTCAGTCATAATAACAAATATAGACGTTATCTGTTTAGAGAAAAAAAAGGAATTCGGTAAACTGTATCTGATCTAACTGTGTAACTCGTGAACCTATCTTTGTATATTTTATTCTGCTGAACTGAAATTTACTGTTGGCATGTAGTTTATCTGTAAGAAAAAGAAATAAATTGATTTGAAATCACACCCTTGACAACTATATTCAAAATCGTCAGGATGATACAAATCCTATATGATATGTAATAATCGTTTTACCATAGCAATAAGCATAATTCACTCTGAATAATAGATATATTGGAACATTTACAAATGCTTACATTCTATATCGTCAATGTTTGAATATAAATTCGGCATCGACCATAACATTTCTGTTGAATTTTTGCAAACCGTTGTAAATGATTTTAAGTTAAACATGGTTTGATATTTGCCCAGAGAAATCTTTGAACACAAACCAATTAACATACTTTCATGATAATAATAGGCTTCTTAAGGCTTCAATCGATAGTAATTATTGATAAAAAAACAGCAACATCGATATTAATTAAAATTTAATTAAGTTTTAGATCAATGTTACAGAACACTGGTTGGAATACAAAAATCAATTTATAATATTTTTGTATCTATTAACCTGTATGTTTGTCTCATTTTAATGTTGTTATTTATCTCAAGTTATTTTTATCAAATGACATTTTAATGAAAACGACATTTACTCGTATGATATTTGTTTGAAGTACATCGTATACTTTAATGAACATTGATACAGACTTTAGGGATGTTTCCATCATTAGTTTTATATTTCATGTCATCTTTTTTTGGAACAAATATACATTACATTTGCTACATGTACTGAACAACTACGCATCATTAAAATAAATAGCAATATGGAGGTACAAAAAACAACAAGAAACTGTATTTATTACAAGAATGGGTTACAATTTATAGAAAATCAATATGTCTTGCTAATTTGATTAGTTACTATACACATTTTAACATATTTCATTTCAAAACCCGTTGATGATTTACAGAATAACACATTAATTGTTGTCATCTTTAAGAAAGGATGAATTGCACTCCGCCGTTTTTTGCTACCATATAAATTAAAACTAGCGATTGATCACACGACGTAATGATGATCATATTTCGTCTTTGTGCGGTACTCTAGTTCAACAAGCAGACATAAGGAAGCGTATCCAGTGATAGTCAGTTTTCAGTTGAAAAAAATATCCCTCGAAATAGCGATACAGATAGTTAAAAACCAACTTCACGTTTAATTAAAGCCATACATGTAGGTAGAAATGGAAATTTGAGCACAATCCATTTTCTTTAAGTAAGGGGTTTGAACACATGACCTTTCTTTGGGAATTTTGTGATATTTTATCATCAGCGTATACTAATGGGTCAACTGTATTCAGGTATACTTACAATTGACTGCCTGTGATTTCAATTAATCAACGTAGCTTATTTCAAAAGAGCAAATCATTGATGAATACCTCCAAAACTATTTAATACCTACAATGAGTGTTAATTAATGGGTCGGTCCTATGATGAACAAAGTCTTACTGTTTTACTGTGAACTATATTTTATTAAACTAAGCAAACATGAGAAAATTCAAATTGAATACATGATATAATTTTACAGAAAACATGTGAAAACTCGTTTATGATTACTTTTATTTTAGACATGAATGCTTAGATAAACAGCTGATGGATGGCTGACAATGTATGTGTAATGCCCATTACTGTTTTGTAAGTGAAATATCAGTGAATACTTGTAATATTTTTGGAATATCACTATTTTCGGGAAAATCTCCAAAAATAATCTTTGTATGTATTGTATACTAGTAGTTTAAATAAAATGTTAGCAGATGTAGCGAAAAAATCGTGTTTTTGTCTGATATTTTATAAACACAGAATATAGTTTTCTATGAAGTGTGTTATAAATAACACAGAAGAATGACAACATATACATACATGTTTAAAATAATTATGCAAATATTCAACAGTTTCGTTCATCTTTGATATTTGAAAAGTTACTTTGTTTTAATTCCAGAAAATTTGAAGAAGTACAGATTGTACTCCTCTGAAAAAAAAAGAATGTTACCTTGGAAACCATAGGTACCCCCTTTAAAAAATTTTTAATTCATCACTTTTGTGATGAATTAAAAAAAAAGAAGAAAAAAAAGGGGGAGGTCCACGGGTACCTATGTTGGAAACTAAAAGTAATGATAAATTGGTAATTGTCTAATAATTTATTTTACAATACATGTTGTCTACAGCGACCATCCATTTGCTGAGCTTACTATTATTCATCACAAAGAAACTTATTATTGCTACTTATCTCGACAATAAGTAACACCAACACATGGAACATTGATTCAGAAGTTGTAGATCATACCATTATATCATACGCTACATTTCAATAAATAGGGAGGGCTTGACCCATAACACTAATTTAACCCCGTCACTTTATATTGAAGTGCCTGTACTAATGCTAAGCCTGGAAAGTGAGTGTGTTAAAGGTATCGATTTGTTCCTCTTTCTACTATTTTTTGATTGGGTTTTAGAACTCTTCCTACATTTTGGTATTTTTTGGGCTTTTCATTATATACTATCAAGTTAAAAGAAGAAGAAGATACACAGAAATGATGTTATGATATATTTGACTGTAACAATACGAGCTACTTACTACCTTAGAAAGCCTCAAATATCACAACGTAAAGGACATTTGACAAAGACAAATCATTGGGAATAAAGATATTGGCTTGTGACAGACACTAGGATATAGGGTGGGGAACATCAGATTCGTGTTTATTGTTTTCTTCTGTCCAATTGTTATTGTCATTTGTTTCATTTTTCTTTGCTGTTCTCATAAGGTGTCATACAAACTGTGGTTTACGATTTCTTTAGTTGGCATGCATCATGTACTGTAAGCAATAATTTAAAACAATATAATAAAAAAACGTTTAAGATCTGCCAAGCTTTATTATGCAGTTACATTTTTCAAATCAAATATATTATTGTTTACGTTCGCTTTTATTTTCAAATAAAAATTAGCTGCTTTTTATCTAAAATTAACGTAAATATTCATAGCCATGACAACTGTACTTTGTTGAATGTCGTTCTGTTGTAAGAATATTTCATTGCAGTTAAACTGAAGAACATAATGTGATCTTAGTAAATGGGGTGTTAAAGCTTTTTACAAACTTCACATAATAATAAAAAATAATTGTAATATCCATTAGAATAATTTTAATAGTCTTATTGGTAACAGAAGTGATGGCACATACACTGAAACAAAGATCAATTGTAAACCATTTATTTTAGTAAAGTAGTTAAATATTCCAACGTTTTGTTTAAAATGAACAAAATATAACAGAAATAATGATGTGTTAGATTGATTTTTTTTTTTTTTAGATATCTCCATGAGAGACCATTGTATTTATTTTCATTAAGTTAGGCGAGGAGATCAAACAAAGGGAGGCAAGTCAGTAATGTTTCCAATACTGCGTTAGTCGCGTCCAAGAACACCTATTTAAGATGCACCTGATTAACTTTATTACCTAAATATATTTTAAAGAAAAAAGTAGGTTGGTGTTTCTTCAACAGATTATCAATACGCTGAGTGATATAAACAATTGACTACAGTGTATTATTTCACACTTGATAAAGTATTGTGCTAAGCTCCTTAACGTGTTACTAAGCTGCTTTGTTTGCCATATAGTTAATTGATCATCAAAATGGAGAGCAAGGCAATCTAAATGGAAACAGTAATACGATTTGCTATGGTTGATATTTGAATAAGTAAATGTGTTCAAGCCATAACGTTAAATATGTATTTTTGTGGTCTAATATAACTATGGTAATGTTAATATTTGAAACAATAAAATTGAAGTTTATATCTCTTTTAATTAGTTTTATTCTTATTAAAAATAATGATAAGAGAAAAGATAATTTCCCGAATGTTAGATTAAAAAAGTAATCTCATCAAACTGATAAAAACAAATATTTACAAGAAATAGGTGGTAATAAAATATAACATCATGCCTATTTTTATCTACAGACTTAAATTTACGAATGATCAATTTGATAATTCCTTCAACTATCATTCCAACATTTCGAATTCAAATGAATATCGATGAAAGAAACATTTTGTACATTAAGACCAACACTTCATCCAGTGATTCACGTGTCACTTATATCATGTAATACCGCTATTATAAAATGATAACACTTCATGTGTGTATCATAAATAACTTATCAACAACAGTGCTCACCCAGTTATATGTGAGGGTTGGAGTTTACTGACATGTGGACACTTGAATGACTGGATCATTTCACCAAGAGAGAAGGTTAGGGTCAATACAACTAGTTTAACCCCACCACTTTTTAATGGCGTGCCTGTACCAAGTGAGCGGTCATGTATATGTGTGTTAGGGGTATCAATTATACCTGTTTCTACCAATTGTAGATTAGATGTCGGAACTCTTCTCACATTGTGTTTTTCCCTTCATTTTATTACAAAGGACTAAAACAGATAACGACTAAACTATATAAAGCTAGATCTGAAGGATAGCAAGCTTCCAATGACAAGTAACCATTGACAATAAGGAACTAATAACATCAATCTTCTCACACATTTCACTATAATGTCTAAATAAAGAACCTCGAACGGGCAATCAAGAATGGATAATCCAGATATGTGTAAATCTAGCAATAAACATAAATATATACCCGAGGAAAGTGAAATTAGCATACATGGGTTTAACCATCATTGATATACAATGTAACGTTATATGACATTTAACGTTCGGATTCAGTGTTTCTTTGACAGCCGACCATTGTTTTTTATTTCCGCTGAAATCATTGAGTTGTGTCTAACATCAAGTGACCAGTATTTCAATGTAACCATACCGAGCACAAGTTTACATACAATGTAACTCTCGATGGAACTCGCCGGATATGCCATCTCCGGAAGGAAAGTCCGCTTGTTGGGGGAAGATTCAATTTTACAACTCGCCCTTAGGAATGGATGCTAACGAGTGTATGGGGGATGTCACTCTCCTTGCATTATAAAGATAACCTGCAGTCGTTCAGGTATAAGTGGCCGTAGCTGATGTTGGCTATCCTGTTTAGGAAATTTAATTTTATTGCTGCCAAACATTTCTGAATTATTTAGCTTTCCAATCTTTCTATTTTGAGCGTACCTGATGAAGCTTATTTCAGAAACGTGTCGTATACACTAAATTTGATATGTCTTTTTTTCTTATTTTCTTAACAGTGTCTTAATGACAAGAAGTCTTGAAAACACCTTTTAACGTATGTTCTATGTCATTGTGACTTGTTATTGTATTGTCTAGGTCATTGCGACTTGTTATTGTATTGTCTAGGTCATTATGACTTGT
>MJUT01044473.1:159909-174157 GCA_002080005.1 Gigantidas platifrons | reverse complement strand
TGTTATGATTAACCCGCTTGTTGTCGAATCTTTAACAGTTAACAACACTACACGAAGAAGGAATATATTATCTGTATAATTTTGTACCAAATAATTTTAAAGAGTGTTATTTAGATTTGAAGAGTACCTAAATATAGATAGACCTAGATATATTCATTCAAAATTTTGTATGTGGAGACGGTGACCGTTTATTACTCTATTTTGTTCACTTGGAGGTAGTATTTCCCGAAATTCAGGTAGTTAAAATGTTGGAATGAAGTTTATCAGTATTGCAGTGTGAGTAACCAAACATCATGTACAATATGCACCTTTTAAATAAACATGTATAGGCTACACCAAGGTACATGTCGATATGGCTTGTAAACGTCTGTTGTATTTCTTAATATGGTTATAATAAAACTCTTTTCTTGCGACTTAAAGACTATACTTTTATTTTACATATACTCGTCAACAAAATCTATACTTCTAACAGGTAATATTACCCGCGCTGTACTAGTTAAGCTTCAATGTTTGCACCATCCAAGTTTTATAATTCAGTGCCGTCATTAGGTTAACGTTACGATACAAGCGTCTTTGTGATTCAAACGCACAATTAACCACTTATGGAACAGTAGCGTCACCAAACGGGAGAAGCGGTGAATGATTCCTATTCACATCCAGATAACATATACGTACAACCCCGGTGTTAGGTAATGAATGATAAAAGGACCGGATTGAAATTACGACAAACGGAATATACCATTGGTCCTTTGTGACACAGATATTCGTAACGTCATGTAAGCGACCGTAAAACTTTCGAAGTTATGACCTCAACTGAACCACTAGGAGTTCTTGGTTCAGAAGCTTCCTTGTTAGCAGCAACCAGCTTTCAGGTAAATCATGAAAGGGACCATAATCTCAGGAATATCGATACTTCATGTTCAGGTGCTGCTTCAGTGTTGTTACATATAAATGGAACGTTCACATTGGGAAAATTAAAATCATCTGTTTTGTCGTAAAGTTTCAATCTTAACTAACTCTATCTGTCCATTTCAAGGTGTAGGTCAAGGTATGAGGTATACCTACCTATATATGTGGTATTATTTAGTTCAAGCTCAGTGAGATAGATGCGATCAATCAAAACTTAGAATTATTAAGTGAAAGGACACCTTCTGTATAGCGGAACGTGAAATTAAAATATCGGGCTAGCTTCTTTTCTTCGTTTTTCTTCAGCATGTTAAATTAATTTCGCTGTCGCATGCCTTACACGTGATGAAGTTTAGCATATGTAACCTGCCAATACGTTAATTTAAATTCAATGTATAGTATGTATTGACATACTTGTGAAAATTAGAAATTTGGCTGAATCAATCATTACATTGTTCACATAAATGCTTAGACATTAGGTATATTTCTGAATAACCAATATCTACATTTACTAATGAGTTCAGTTAACAATCTGCATAGTAGACACTTAATTGTCTGGCAGGGTCACGGCACGGTGGTGGTTGGCAATGGTACAGCTAGGTGATGTATCCCGATGCGGGACATGTCCATAAACGGGAACAAGTTAAAAATATGATTTTAATTATACAATAAAAAAGAAGAAAATACCAATTGTTTGTTAATCTTAAACATGATATATTATCATTTAACTTCTAAAATCTTAATCTTCCAAACATAATTAAAATATGCTTCATGAATAAGTTCACCCCTGATTTGTTTGTGGTGTTCGTGTTGCTCGATGTTTAATCTTCTGTGTAGTTTTATAGATCATTGTGATATTACTTATGGTTTATATTGTCTATCCTTCATCGCCTTCTCATTTCCTCTTTGATATCTTCAGATTGTCTTACCTGATTCCAGTGTTTCATTCGTGTATCCTAACATCGAACATATTAAAATACATACAATACATGTTTACAATACAATCCAGGAAAATAATTACATATATCTGTTGTTATTGTATAGTTTATAGAAAACATCCAGATTAATTACATGGGAACATCTATTTAACATGAACAAAAAGGTATGTGTTCTACAATCGTGTTTATGGGTAAGACAAATACGATTGGGTCTAATTATAGAGGATTAATACGACATTATAGATGATAAGATATATACTACAGGGAAAAAAAAAAATATTTTGAAAATAGGTTGGTTGGTTTGGTTTATGGTGTTTAACGCCACTTTCAACAATATTTCAGTTATATGGTGGCGGTCAGATTTAGTTGGGCAAACAAGACTACCTGGAGAAGACCACAGACCTGTCGGAAGTCACTGACAAATTTTATCACATAATGTTGTTTCGAGTACACCTCGTTATTAACGGGATTCGAACTCACAACTTTAGTGAAATTTGAAATTCTAATATGACGCCGTGTTATCGTCAGTTTATATAATACTCAACAACAACACTTTTAGCGCAAACGCGGTAATGTTGTCAATTCGGCTATTCCGTGTACCCTCCCGCGAAATGGTGTACGTTATACTGACCTACATTTACCGTAGAAAATTAAAATTCCGCGAAATGTTGTTGACAATTTTGGCACGTAAACAACATGACGTCATATGAAGACTTCAAGTTTAGAACATAGAGATCATCACGTTTTTTTTGGCTTCGTGTACGACTCCTTGTCGAAGTGGGATTTGTATTTTCCCTTTCTTTTGAATTGATGTTCATCAATGACAACATTTAGTAATCTCAAATGACAGAAATCGTATCTTTGTGTTCGGGAGGGTAACGGAACAGCCAAATACATTGCTGTGTGTATAGGCGGCGTTTTGCAAGTAAATTACCGTATTTGTCCTATTAGAATCGAAGTAATCCATGGCAACGAGGGGTTAAATTAACGATTATAAAGGCCCAGCCCATGGTTAAATGAATATAACACAATGGCTGCCATGGATTATTTCTTAAAAATGTACATCTTCTATACATTTCTTTATATTTAAAAGCAATAATAAAATGTCAAAAATAAAACAATCCCGACTTGATTTACTTTTTCATTGTAACATAGCAATAATATAATACAAAAAGTGAAATAATCTGCCATTTATCTTTATACGATAACAAGTCCTTGATTTCACATCTATTAGATTTCCTGGGATTTCTTTCCAGATAATTCTTAATAAGGTGTCAGTCGTCATTGATATAATGTAATTGGTTTCTTTAAGATTGAAAACTGACCTCATTTAATCTTGTTGCTGGGAAAGGTCCAATGTTTTGGTGTTTAATGAAGAAATGTCAATATCAATATATATTTGAATTTAACATTTATGCTTAAATATTACAAAAATGAGGTATAAATGGGAGCTGAATAGAGACAAGTACAAAATGCCTTTTTTGTAGCGGCTATTATAAATCGACCGTTTTAGAAATCTACATTAGGGTTTTTTAACGTACAAAAGTGAATCAACATTATTAAAGGTCTACTGGTGTATGAATGTCTAAGTTCAAAGTATTATGTAAATGTTATATACGATGATTGTAAACAATACAATGTTATCACTATATACAACTCAATATGTGATCTCAGATTTATATAGAATGACAAATATAGCCATACTGTTGTGACAGTTCTAAAATATAACAAGGAAAGGGGCCGTTGTGGTCGTGATCATATGGTAGTTGGATTTAAACCTACCTATGCAATCAGTTCCCACTAACGTTGTGTACGAATCCCGCTAAGGCGAGGTGTAGTCGATACATTATGTGACTTGTGGCAGGTCGATGGTTTCCCCCGGTTCCTCCGGTTTTCCCCAGCAATAAAACTAACCGACACAATATGACTGAAATATTGTTGAAAGTAGCGTTAACCCTACTCCAATACCAAACCCATAGAAAGAGGCCAACTTTACCCTAATGACCACCCACTTTCCTGACTTAATATCCACAATCTATCCATAAAATAAAGATAATTGCAGCAATACGGAAAATTAAATATGCTATTACATAACAGATTGATGAATTAGGCGACTTTATATGACATTTCACATGCAGTTTTCCAATTTAAACATCAAAGGGTTAAATTATTACCAAAATATCATGTTCCTATGTACTATATGATGAGTAGTCGCCGATAGAGGCTAGTAAGATAACATGGTACATATTGTCATATTGGAGATATAATTAAAATAATGTTCCTAAATGATGTAATTATTAAGTAAGATTCTCCTCCCTCAGGCATTGGTAACCTTAGCTGATTTTGTCTGTCCTGTTTAGACGTTTTGGTTTACTTGTTCTCCTCCCTCAGGCATTGGTAACCTTAGCTGATTTTGTCTGTCCTGTTTAGACGTTTTGGTTTACTTGTTCTCCTCCCTCAGGCATTGGTAACCTTAGCTGATTTTGTCTGTCCTGTTTAGACGTTTTGGTTTACTTGTTCTCCTCCCTCAGGCATTGGTAACCTTAGCTGATTTTGTCTGTCCTGTTTAGACGTTTTGGTTTTATTACTTATTTGGCTTTCCAGTCGTTTGATTTTGAGCATACCTTATGAAGGTCATTACAGAAACGCGTCTAGCGCACTAAATTGTATATCTACCTTTTTATTACACACAATTTACATTATATGTACATACCATACCTATTGATTATATCATTATATATATTAACATTGCTTCTATCACATCCATCTAATATAAATAATTTTAAATAACGAAAAGAAAAAAAAAACACTTGCTAACACGAGGTGGTTTGACTAATTTTAAATTATAAAATATCCGTTCGAATTAAATATTTATAACCACATTGTATAATGACGTATATGATGCGTTATTGTTAACAACGGGTTTTGTGTTGTGTTCTTTTTGAAAAAAAGTATTTTTCTTAAATGTCATTGATTATTTGGAAAAGTGCGTCTATTATTAATTGACTATTTCAAAGTTGCTGTCGGCAGTCTGTGAAGTTTCCTACTATGATATCACCAACAAATCAGTGGCTATTTTGAGAGAATGCAATTAATGTCTTTTTAGATGCTACAAGAAAATGAAAATGAAATTATTATGTTACGTTTTTACAATTAATCAATTGTTGGAAAGGTTAACACTGCAGTAACAGACAATGTCATTGTTTGATATTACAGTAGCTGATGTTTTATGATAGAGTTAGATAAACGTGACTATTTTATAGTTTAACGACTTCAAATTGTTCGTTTTGCTTTGTGACGAAAAGAGTAACCTGACCACATATTGTGCCTCCTCTACACAATGACGTCATATGTCGTTGTCTTTTTTATATTCAATGTGTTGAGGTGAGAGGTGATTGTTTGCTTTGTTGATATTGGTGGAATTGTTGACAATCATTGTTGAAAGGTTTCTTTTACCAACCACCTCTTTTCTCAGATCATTGAATATAATAATACGAGGACATGTATTACGCAGTTATATATTTATTACATAATATCAGGAATATTATTATGTCAACTGGAAACAATTATGACCCAATTTTAAATTCTTCAAACTTGTTTCTGCTACAATTAATCTAAACAAGAAAATATAATACATGTATTGTTAACTATTTTAAAAACTGTATTCTAAGATAATTATTGAAACAAATATTAGAAAACATCGAAATATAGGAATCTCAGACAAGAAACTGTCTGATATAATTCACATTAAATAGAGAGCAATACATGGGTTAATATACCGATGATTATTAGTTGTATACCATAAGGTAAACACCGTCTATATTACAGAATTGATTTGTGATCCCCTCTGGAATCCGTAGTAGTAAGAGATAAGCTTAGTTTTATTTGCATAGAACGAATCAAATATATAACTTAGTGTAAGGTCAGGTCATCATTGACTGTCATGTCAAAACGGTGGACATAGGTTATAAGTGTAATACAATATGACAACAATGTTTTGATGTAGTCTTTGGTAGCAGGGTAGAATGTTGATATTCTATTTATTATCTCACACTTATGAACCTTAAACAATCAGTCCATACAGTTCCCTGCAGTTCTCTCATTATATCTACATACAGAGAAACTTTTCGTAAAATTTCACTTGCCATGCATGTTGATGGAATACTACATACAGTTGACTCTCATTGTCTCGAACTCGGTTGACTCGAATTTCCGGTTGAGTCGAATTTTTATCGAAGTCCCGAACTTCGTTGTGTATAAATATATGTAATTTGACTCCTGTTAGGATTTCGGTTGTCTCGAATAAAAGTTTTGATCCGGAGATGTAGAAAGCCATATTATTTATATTCGTTAAGTCGAATTTACCTGTCAAAACATGTGTATTACCTTGGGATTAAAATCGGATCACAGGTGAAACATCCGGTCATTGGCTTTGACATTTTTACCTTAGGCTATTTCACATGTTTATTTCACAATCTGTCAAATTAATTAGTAATTGGCTTGGTATTATGACACAAGTTAGATGTGTACAATCAAAAATTATCGATTCATAATATTATAAGTGCGCTTGGGTCGGCATACGTCAATGATTATGAAAAGTACACAACGGAAGTGTTTTTATCTATTGTCGGAAATTAATTTTGATTATAATTTCTCAATTTTGAGAGATTTGAAAAAAATATTACTCTTAATTAACAGTTGTAATAAAAAGGGATTTTTTTTTTACACTTTATTGAATCATAAAAACACACAATTTATTGTAAATATTGCACAAAGAAAAATACGTCATGAAGTTTAATGACAATGCAACAGCTGAAAAACATAATCATGCATACAAAAAAGATATCTAGAAGTTATCAGTTGTTCCACAGGATTCCAAGAATTTAACATAAAAAAAAGCAACAAAAACATCGAATAAATTTTAAATCGTTCCGAGAATCGGGACATGCGATGCTGGTGTTAGCTCTTCAAAATTTCGCTCGAGTTGTATCCCTTTCGTCATTAAACAAACTACACTTCCGGTTTTCGTAGCTTCTCTCGAGTCGAACTACGGTTGACTCGAATTTTTGTCCATGGTCCCATCGAATTCGAGATAACGAGAGTCAACTGTACTTGACATTTGATAACATAATAAACTGTTACAAAAGTCTCACAGGCGAACTCCCATGAGCGGGGGCTTAATTCGAGATGTCGATGGAATACTACATAGTTGACATTTGATAACATAATAAACTGTTACAAAAGTCTCACAGGCCAACTCCCATGGGCAGGGGCTTAATTCGAGAAAAAGCTAAATACTATTTCTTCTGTCCAATTGAATAATGTTGAATAGAAAGTTCATTTACCTCATTGATGGAATGAACTACAACAAACATCATCTGAGCCACTTTTGGGACCCTTTAAAATAGGACAGTGCAATTATTCTAGTTTTTAAAAATGGCTGAAACAGAAAATGAAAAGTCACATAATGATTAGACCAGTATTTGAAAAGAAATCATGATATTTACATTTTACCTCTTGGGTTTCCATGGTAAACATGGCATGTTGGAAACACTAATGAACAAGTGATCAGTATGCTGGAGTTCCTCATCGATAACATATTTGTCTCCTTTGGAGGGATACTGTTTCAGCAGGTCGTCGGCATACCAATGGATACGAATTGTGCCCCTCTTCTAGCCGATTTATTTTTATACTCATATGAGTCGGAGTTTCCTCAAAAGCTTGTAAAAGATAAGAAGATTAATGACGCTGGAGCCTTTAATTTCACATACAGGTATATTGATGACGTTTTATCTATCAATAATTCTAGATTTGCAGAATTTCTTCCATTGATATATCCTCCAGAGTGGAAATTAAAGAGACCACAGATACAGCTTCGTCCGCATCATTTTTGGACTTACACCTCGAATTTGACGACAGTGGTCAACTCAGTGCTAAAATATATGATATAAACGGGACGACTTCAATTTCAAAATCATAAATTTTCCAAATATGTGGAGCAATATACCAGCTTAACCTGCATATGGTGTTTACATATCGCAATTGATTCGTTATGCAAGGGCCAGTAGCAATTATTCTGATATCCTGAAACGTCATCTTGATCTGAGAAACAGGTTACTGGACAAGGGCTATAAAAAGATTCGCATTATTCGATCTCTTAAAAAGTTTATATTCCGATACCAAGATCTTGTCGACATATATTCTGTCTCTGCAGAGACGATAATAAACGATGGATTTTCATAAAGTGAAAATGTATAAAGTTAAGGAGTCAACAAAAATGTCAAAAATATTTTTTGTCAATACATACCCGTTTTTGCGTTGTCCTATTATGTGTATTTACGTCTTTACCTTCAGATGTTTGTAGTAGGGTTTATGTCTTATTTACGTTATTTGTGCTTGTTTTCATATAGTGGTTTGCAACACATATTTAATTTTGTTTTTGTTTTTCTTCATCTTGTGTAACATATGTTACCAGTTTCTCAGGATTGTCAATTTTGATTTCCCTTTCGGTATTCTCTAACCTTTATATACACTTTAAATTTTAGTTGTCATGTGAATGTACCAAGTTATTATCATAATAATCTATATTAGTTTTTATTTGTACTTAACACGCGTGTCACATTAGTCATAATTACCGTTTTAATTCAAGCATTCAGCCATTCATGATTAACAATATTTTTTTTTATCACTACGATATCGCTGGCATGTTACTTTATATACTTTTGATATCTTTGCTTATAATTCAAATGAACTGATGTGTTTTGCATATCCTGGTTTTTCAATTTCGTCGTTTTTCTCTTGGACATGGTATTTTATGTCCTTCTTGGATTAGCGGCTTCTGATTACCCCTTTAGTATCTTCTACTTTGTCTTTTTCATTCTATAAAGCGATGGTTAAGAGCAGATTAACCTGTTTCACACCATGTCATTGTATATACTTCGGAATATTTTAAGAATTCAAGAAGCAGATAAATGCTGAAAAATCACAAACATATCCGGATTATCTTCTGTGCTTTATATTGATGTTCGTTTATCAATGACAACATTGTACTTCGTAGTATTAATATCCCAGTCTTCAACGTCAGGATGGTTAAGGAATATCCATTTCACAATTTGGAAATATCGAACTCAAATTTAACATATCAGAATGCTTTGTTCTGTAATCCAATGTTGAACGCTTTAATGTATTAGGGGTGATTGCTGTTTGACAGTAATTCAGCAATATTAATCACGCATAAAAACGACACATTTGGTAGAATATGCGTAATTAGAATATTTTATGTGTAAGTGTGTCAATTCAAAGAAACCAAGGTGAATGGAAAGTATAGTGATAGACTTAGAGCAAGAGACTTCTTGTGTGCCTCATATTCAGTTATGAATTATTTGATACATTTTCATAATCCAGTTTCATTATTGATGCTATGCAAAATCAATGGTTATGAATCCTTAATCAAGCCATGGTGGAGACCGTAGAACGTTCGAAATGATAACTTCATCTTACGCATTTTGGAACCTTGCTTCATTAACTTCCTGTAGCTACTCTCTATCAAGGAAATCCTGATAGGAACCACACATTTCTGTAACATCGCATCAACTGAGCGAAATAAAGGCCATACGGAGCTGTTGCTGGATGTGCCTGGATAACGATTTTGTCTCTATTTCTTCGCGCTTCTGCTTGGCGTTTGTTCTGAAGGAGTAGCTTGAAAATAGCAAACATTTCATCTCACTTTACACACATTTTATGGTTGGAGTCATCTGGTTGTAGTATTGGCTGTATACGTCATTTCAATTATTCTTCTTTTAAGTGGTGCCGTATTTGGGAAAACGCATACCATCATGTTGAATAAATTAAAACGTAGACACCTAATTTAGTGTGTGGAATAACAAAAACATTAGGTACACTCAAATACACAAGATTGGAAAAGCCAAACACTTCAAATGTATTTGGGAGCACGAATATCAATGGGAGTAAACAAAATGGAAAATGTTAACCGTGCTGATTAACACCTGTTAAGTTTACTCCCATTGATTTTATTTCTCTCTTATATTAAAAGTTGAATGATTTATGTTTGTTTTCTATATATTACCCAATTAAATATATATGAAAGCACATTGTTTTGTATTGAAAATAAATGAAATTCAAAAATATTTAATGAGCAGTTGCAGACAATATGACATGACAAAACATGAATGAATATAATATACTGGTAACAAAATAAATGAGAGAGTGCATACATTAACACAGTATTCACTTTGTCACATTGACGAGAAAATACATAAAACAGAAGTCACATGCATAAGTTGTACAATCTCTTATCCAATGAATATGGAACATATATATCTACATCACTTGTATATATATAAATAGACATATGTGTTTAGGCATCTGTAATATTACACGTGAATAGTACATGTACATCTATAGATTAGTTATATTTAATAATTAAACATATAATCACGGTATATGTTACATCATTACGTTATATAATCGCATGTTGGTGATGTGTATTGCTGCATCTTTCCTTTATTTACCCACTTACACTTTACACAATCTATGTACACAAAGTTAATAAGGCATCTTTAACAAATTCATCTCAGTTATGCATAATTTTGGACTAACCCATATTTTTAAATCGATGACAATATTCACTGCAGCCATTAGCTTTCCGCTGCTTTAACACACGATGTCTCGTTTTATTTATAGCCATTAATGCCTGTCTCCTGGCCACCACTATCTAGTTTAATTGGTAGAGATGTGTCTTCCATATATCCCTCAACAAGACTGTCTATTATAAAATCGATGGTCAAAGTGTATACATTTTCTATGTATGGTGTGTATCTATCTCCAAGTGTTATTTTCACTGCCTCAAGGAATGGCTGTCGAACTTTCTGCAATAGAAAATAAAATTAACATTTTCTAGGAACCTTATATTTTTGTGCACATTAATGATCGCTATAGACTCTGAATATGCATTATGATACTGAATTAAGAAGAAAGGACACGAATATACTATTCATCAAAATACAGAGCACTTAGGAACTCCCATGGCATAGAAATAGCAATTATAGTCTCGTCCTTATTTGGTATGGTGTCCACGGGTCGAACGAATGTTCTTTATCCGGTAAAAAAAATACGATGCACCATGTTGACAAATGACATCCCACAGAACATTGGTTGTTATTGTTGTAGTGTGGTCGTTGGTTGTTATTGTTGTAGTGTGGTCGTTGGTTGTTATTGTTGTAGTGTGGTCGTTGGTTGTTATTGTTGTAGTGTGGTCGTTGGTTGTTATTGTTGTAGTGTGGTCGTTGGTTGTTATTGTTGTAGTGTGGTCGTTGGTTCCCATGTACATTATATTATCGCTTAAGCCTATCCACTGATAAATCTTAGTCATTTCCCTTTATTATATATATTTTCATTGACTATAAAAACATTCATGTCGTCGTGAATATAGCCAACAACATACCTTTTTTACTCTTATATAACAATCTATCAGCATTAAAGTGCATTTTGTTACGATAAATCGAAAAGTAGAAGTTAAACATTAATGGTGTAGATTTTAACCACACTTCGTATGTATAGATTATAAATGTAGATATCTAAATAAATGTCAGAGAGCACCGAAAGGGCAATAAAAAGGACAATCAAGATAAACCGGTAACACAGGGTACGCAAGAAGAAGAAAAACAAAATAAAAACATAACACAACATGTGTTGGACACCAAATACCAACACACCGTAAATAAGACATGCGCCCTCCCGCAAACAGCTGGAGGCAAAGATGAACCGATCATTGTTTTTATGCGGAAATTGTAACGGACATCACAACACGGAACTCAGAACGTAAAGATATATTGAGCAGGGACAACATCTGTGGTATAACAGTTAGTGTGTTAATTCTCAGCGAGTGTGGTACATGGTGGGTTGGAGCCCCTGTCAGGTGAAACCAAAGATTATAAAATTGGTATTTACTGGTTGGCACGGAATCAGAATAATATGCCCGAGTGGAGCGAAACGTTTAATCGCGGATTGTTGTTTTAGTGAGCCAGCACTATAGAATCCGACTGGGTGTGTAGGCCAGTACCAAGCGGACTCCATAATCATCTCATTGAAAAATAACATGTTCTCCTAATGACATAGCTGAAAAAAGGCTGAGTAGCGTTAAGCAACAATCAATCACACATCAGTGCACATGATGCGTATCCGAGACAACTTTAATTACGTACTCTCAAACACAAAAGATTGGAACACCTAATAATTTAAAAGTATTTGCATTATTTAGAAAATAGTCAATTTAAATAATATGCAAATAAACAAAATAACAGAATATCGTCAACTAAATTTAGCACTTATGACTTGATGCAAATAAAAACATTGGAACACTTTTTATCTTCAAGTGTTGTTTTTTTTTTTTTTTTTAATTTCTATTTAATAAAAGTAGAACAATTCTTTCAATCATTCAAAGTTGGATAAAAGACAAATACTTTTGTGTTCTTGATAGCTACAGTTTCGCATTTTAAACTGTCAATATTAAGTATGCTGAAAAATGAAAATCATCTCTTTTGTTGTAAAGTTTCGTTCTTAACCGCCCTCACAGTCAATTTGTAGGTGTAGGTCAAATTATTAAGCAGACCTATCTGTATCTGGTCTCCTTTATTTCAAGTTCAATGGGATAGTTGCCATCAATAAAACCACGAAACCCTTAATATTTAGTGCAAGGACATCATCTATATAGGGAAATGCTAAATTAAAGGATCGGACTACCTTTTTTCTGTTTTTGTTAGAAGCTTCTTTTGTAATCTGCCTTTTACAAATAAAGCAACAAGTCGACGAGAAGAGGAGCACAAGCTTGTACCCATTAAAATACAGACTGTCTGTTAAAGTACATAAAACATAACAAATGTTGTCAATCAAAACCTCGAGCATTTTGATGATATCAGTTTCTGAGAATCTTTTTTCACAAAATATTGTGTTTCCTTCCTAACACAAAGTATGTGGGTCATGCATTTTTATGAAACACAGCTAAACTAATTATAGTAATCCGTCTTTTAGTCTTGAATGGAAAATAGTTGTGTATAGGGTAGAAAAGTCAAATGTGTAATGCCACTGCATGAGGGGATGGACCTTGATTGTGTGTAATATATCTTTAGATTTTTCACTTCACCCAGTAGTTAAAGTCACAGTAACTCGGAGGTCCAGTTTTAACCGTTGATAACAATTTGGAAAGAGATTCCGGGGAATATTTTGCAGATCCAGAAACAATGTCTGCTGGGTAATTATCAGATATAATTAGTTTGTTTAATTCAACATGTAACTATACTTTTTTTCTGCTTCTAATTGTTTATCAATGTTACCAGTGCATACTTAGGCAGACTGATTTACATAAGCTTAACATATTGTTTCTGAATCCCAATTGGCATTGTTATCGAATATTGGTATGCTAATGTTTCAAAATTAATATTAATGAAACTAATTTAGTTATTTAGCTCTAGAAGTAAATATTTGAAGAAAACGACAAACAATGGTCAAAGTACGTACACTGTATTTTATAAAGGTCGATACATCACTATTGTATATTACTTAAACTGGAATTCATTAGTCGTTGCCCTAAATGTCCCATCCAAATCTCATTTTTCTGTTTGCACTATGGTCTGGAAAAATATTAAATTGATGAATGTTCAGTAAGAGTTATTTCTCTTTGGATATGTCATTAGACAGACATTCATAGACTTAATACTTACTAATTGTGTGAATGGCATGTGGATTAAAACTTAATTGCATGCATATTTACATCTTCTCAATTAGTTTATAAGACAGGTTTGTACAATTTAGCGTCGTGGAGCAGGAAGTGCTTATTCTTCCAGCGCACCCGAATTCACCCCCTGTTTCTAGTGAAGTTCGTGTTGCTTGAGTTTTCTGTGTAGCGTTTTGTAGATCGTTGTCTGTCGTTTACTCTTTTGCCACTGTATTATCTGATTTACGACATATGACTACCCCCTGGCTATCTCCAAACAATTATTACTATAACATTAAAGTACAGTTTCATATATTTTGTAAGTGGTCTGAAAAGTTAAAATAAAACCTTCATTTTTTGGAACGGAACTTTTGTTGTAATGTAATCAAGTTTCTGTAACTATCCCTTATTCTCTATTGCATATAATCTTACTTAAGTGATTATTGTTTAACGTCCAATGAGCAGTATTACAGCTATATTATTGTTTAACGTCCAATGAGCAGTATTACAGCTATATTATTACTTAACGTCCAATGAGCAGTATTACAGCTATATTATTACTTAACGTCCAATGAGCAGTATTACAGCTATATTATTACTTAACGTCCAATGAGCAGTATTACAGCTATATTATTACTTAACGTCCAATGAGCAGTATTACAGCTATATTATT
>MJUT01044473.1:125409-136338 GCA_002080005.1 Gigantidas platifrons | reverse complement strand
TTGTTTTGTTGTTCTTCATCTTGTGTACACTATGTTGCCAGTTTCTCTGGATTGTTTTTGTTTTGTTGTTCTTCATCTTGTGTACACTATGTTGCCAGTTTCTACAGATTGTCAATTTTTGATTGTCCCTTCGGTATTCTCTAACTTTTATTTACGAGAGAAAATCTTATTTTGACTTCTATATACAAAATCCGTGCCATTGGAATTGTGTCTGCAATCAGTGGATAAATCACAGAAAATAGTTCTGCTAGATCAATTTCCTCATTTGACTCTTGGTTGTTATTTTCAGTGCTATATTCTTAATTTGGCTTATTTGTATTCATTCGCACTGTTAGCGTGTTGTCATGTTTAATAGAACCAACAAATCAATGATAAACACTGACGAGCAATTGATTCTCCACAAAACAATCATTTACAAGGACACTCGTTTTCACTGATTCTACATTCCTTTTGAAAATATCAAGCAATTGAATATCCAAAAATAGCTCTTTGCCCATGTGAGTGGTAAATAACAAGATCAGCATATTCAAAATCACATCAGTAACTTTCAATTCCTTCTCATTCCAAATTTCCTGACATTTAAGTCTACTTAATATCCCTGTCTAAATAAATCACAACCTACATGTAATAGTATGGACATAAAGTTGCGGTGCAAAGAGAATTACAATGTTATTTACTATATTTTTATTAAAAAATCAGCGTGTACCTAAATGTATGCTTTAACAAGAAACATACAATACAATTTCATTTTAGAAACTGGCAATATATAACAAATGTCTTATTTCAAAGTAGATAATACACAACTTCATAGTAAATGTGCCCTATACAACACCCCACTTGTATTTCAGACGAGTCTGTGAAGAATTGACAGTCATGTATACTTATTCCTGGTATGGTAAGTGTTGATAGATTTGACAGTCATGTATACTTATTCCTGGTATGGTAAGTGTTGATAGATTTGACAGTCATGTATACTTATTCCTGGTATGGTAAGTGTTGATAGATTTGTGTTTGATTTAAAGTTGACCATTTTGAGTGATGCCATGAAATCAGCGTAAAATTCATATTTAACAAACCGTTCTGATAACGAATATTATTTAGTATAACATGGTCATCTATGAATGTTGTTTAGGGACCATCATGGTTGTGATAGTATGGTAGTTGGATTTACAACTACCTATGCAATCCGTGTTTATCACGACTAAAGTTGTGAGTTCGAATCCCGTTCAGGCGAGTTGTACTTGATATAACATTTTGTGATGAGAAAAAATTGAAGATACCAAAGGGGTAATGAGAATCCGGTAAGGTTTGTCAGTGACTTGCGGCAGGTCATCAGAATCCGGTAAGGTTTGTCAGTGACTTGCGGCAGGTCGGTGGGTTTCTCCGGTTTCCTCCACCAATAAAACTGACCACCACGATATAACTGATCTATTGTTGAAAGTAGTGTTAAACACCATAAACCTAACTTCATATATAAATGTTGTTCTGCTTGATGAATATAATGTCTTCCAATAAAATGAAAACAAAATATCACTGTCGAAAAAGTCCAATCGAAAAATCGGAGAATCGATGCAAAATCGATCATACACATATAGCTAGTTGTATGGACCCAAACAGTATGTGAGAGAACAGACCATATTTCGTCTGAAGGAGTTTTAAAAATACCTTAAGAGAAGATAATGGATAGAATATGAGCTGTTGTCATGGATCAGAAATGACTACTCCCCTCAAAGTTATTGCTTAATGAGATTTATGTTTGTAGTTACTGTTTCATAAAGGAGAATTAATGGCATAACTCATCCTATTAACAAACATGATCGCCTACCGAGTACGTCACCCTAGTGAGCTCTAATAATGTCATCCATGGTAACAGTTTAGACATATCGTGATGTGAAATTTAAGTAATTACATGACAATTAAACAAGAAAATGTTAATTAACATTACAAATATAAAATAATTAAGTGGTGTCAACAAATGCAATGAATGAATTAAAAGAACAAACTAATTTTAGAGACATATAATAGAGGCATGTCTTCTACTATGCAATAAACATTAAGGGATAATCGAAGGGGCAATTAGGAATAGACAGAGAAGCTGCCACACTGGGAACACAAGAGATTGGATAACGACATATAGGGTCTAACACCGGGAGAGGTGCAAGATAGTAAAATCTGTGACACCCGAGGGTGTAACAGATTTTACATTTTTGCACATATTACTGTGTTTGACTCTTTTTATCACCCCTTTCTACCATGTCAATGTTTGTTTACTTTTTGTGTAGTTTTGGCGCATTAATTTGCGAACCGTATCACAGGACCAAAATGCCACGTAATAAAATAAAACAAGATTTTCATTTTACCGCTTTAAAGAGGTTCAAAATAATAAAGTTAACAAACTTGTGATAGATTCTGCAATAACAAAATCTTACACCTTTTACGATGTTTGCCCCTTTTTCTCCTCTTTCTATCGTGTCAATATTTGGTTACGTTGAGAAAATATAGAGTGCTCTCCCTTGTTCGGTAACTAACGTAACTAACGTAAATAAAAAAAATGCTTCCTTTTTGACTAACGTAAGACAACTTTTTTACAGGCATTTATCGCTGTTGTAGTAGCATTTATATAATATATTTATAAACAACAATGGAAAACAATTTTGCGGGAAAAACGGCGTGTAGCTTGTCTTACCCTGGAGCCGGTGTAAGATAGAAAAATCTTTTTCACCTAAATTAATGGACTACTTTATCCAAGGGGTGAGAAAAACAAATCAGAACACAGAAAACTGAAAATATCGCCAGCATGAACCCCTTTAAAAACCGACAGTGAACCAAGGTGCTCTCGAAGGGTAAGTAATTCCTGTTTCTTATAAGACATCCTTTGTGTTACTCCTATTGTCATGTCGGGTAAGGGTCTTGCCGGTGATAGTAGAAAGAAACATTATTGAATACTACAAGAGTTATCTCCTTGCAATGGCATCTAATTTTATCCGACATTAATACGGAATATCAACTTTCCAATACACGGACACCCGTACAAAATTGTAAAGTTATTAATATGTCCTATTTTATTAATTACCATGTGGGTGAATATCTATGTGTGACATTATTCAATATATGACAATCCTATTGTCTAGTAATTCCTGGTGGTTATAAATTACAAGACACGAACGATCTGTAAATATAATGTCCATGGTTTGAACAAATAGTATCGATAATAAGAAACTTATAAGTAGCATACTTAAAATCGTCGGGTAACAATTGTACAATCAATATATCAAACTGAAAAATTTATATCAATAAGTAAATACAATATTTATTTTACGTTTGTTGTGAAGTAAGGTCAATTGAATCATTGAGTACATCCTTCTAACTTTAATTAATTATACATTTTGATGTATTTTGACCCAAACCGTTTGAAGGTTTCAATGCAGCTTATGTATGATCAGTCAATATTGACTCAGATAATTTGCTATGGAAATAGTATTGAAGTTGGTGCCATTCGTAACAATACCCAGTACACAAATAAAACATTGGAAATGGAAACCAAACATCTCGAGTGCAAGTTTGTTTTTGAGAGCATAAGTGCATGGATACGTGGTGCCTTAATATTGATTTATATGTGGAACTCGGAATATTTATATTTAAAATATTTTCACTACTCTATCTCTGTTTTTTTTTTATTAAGTTTACGAGCCAAAATTATGTACACTATTTCTTGTAATACGACTAGCAAATGCATGGACAGTCACAGAAGTAGAAAGAAGGTATTTGAAAATGTAGGAAGAAATGTATTGATTCAAAATGTAAGTTTACCAGGACAATACTTTCAATAATAAGTATTATCTAACATTATGTACGTTTTCCTTTGAGATTAACGAAAGTAACCTGACTTCTACAAGGTGTCTGATACAAGATGTTGTATCACCACACTGTGGTGATAAAAGAATGGCGCGAAGTTGCACGAGACGTTCTCTGTCGAACTCCTTTGTTATAACGTCATTTCATTGGAATCCGGCGAAAAACACATCAATGTAGGCAACGTAAAGACATAGTATCAATATTCCCGGCAACTGTAAGGTCAACATTTCTTTTTTAAAAGCGTTGTCGGATTGTACAGTGACAATGAAAGTGATTGAACAGTAATTCGACATTGGTGAAAGAACGTCAACAAATAACGTGATGTCATTCACAAAAAGTAGTCTTTCTGCGAGTATTGTAAAAAGGGTTGTAAATATTAATTCGATCCTTGTTATTTGTTTAAAATTTGTTTTTATTGAAATGTTAGATAAACTTATTACATAAATAGTGTGTTGGTACAAGATTATGTATCAGGTCTTGCCTGTTGCGTGAACTAACCGCATCACAACTCGTCGCTATCGCGACTCGTAGTGATACTGGTTCACACAACATGCTCGACCTGATACATAGTCTTGTACCACCACACTATATATGTAATGGGTATTTATCTACCTACTTGTGTTAGTTTTTGGGATATTTTTTTCTCTGTGTTCTATTCAAACGAAAAAGAAAGATTTTGAAATATCTTACCATTTCTTCCTACTGCAGAGATATATGTGCATTGGCCTGTAAGCATACACAATCATTACTGAACATAGCAAAAATCGATACCATTATCCTATCACCGCCAAGATAACAAAATCGATAACATTAAGCAATATCCGTCAAACCTACACAGTCGATACCATTAGCCTATCACCACTAAGATTACAGAATCGATATCATCAGCCTATCACCGCCAAGATGAGAAAATTTATATTATTAGCCAATCATCGTCGAGATTAAAAAAAAAAAACAACAACAAAACAATGGCACTAGCCTATCACCATAATTATGACAAAATCGACACCATTAGCCTACATGGATTTCATTGCCGGGGATGTTAATTTAAATACGTGGATTCTATGACGACCAAACAATATGAAATAAATAACAGCGATCAGCATAAACGAATACATAAAAGACCAGCTGGTTTTGCTCTATACAACATAAACGAATACATAAAAACCAGGCGATATTGCTCTATACAACATAAACGAATACATAAAAAACCAGGCGGTATTGCTCTATGCAACATAAACGAATACATAAAAAACCAGGCGGTATTGCTCTATACAACATAAACGAATACATAAAAAAACAGACGGTATTGCTCTATGCAACAAAAACGAATACATCAAAAAACCAGGCGGTATTGCTCTATACAGTATAAACGAATACATAAAAAAACAGGCGGTATTGCTCTATACAATATAAACGAATACATAAAAACCAGGCGGTATTGCTTTATTCAACATAAACGAATACATAAATAACCAGGCGGTATTGCTCTATACAATATAAACGAATACATAAAAAACCAGGCGGTATTGCTCTATACAACATAAACGCAAAACCAATAAGAAATACGAATAACGAACATCAAATAAATCACCAAATCGCCATTATGAGACGACAATGCATTATTTAAATAGTGGAAGGTGAAATTAAAGGCTTGAGCTACTTTCTCCTCTTTGTTCCGGAGTAGCCCCTGTATAAAGTCCGCCCCATACGAATGTACAAGTGAAGCATAATTAGTCCCCAGTGGTACATATGTAGTACCCATTGACACATTTTGTATAAATTCATATATTTTAGTCAAAGTGAACAAATAAGTAATTGAAATTCGTAAATTTTTGTCCTGTTTTCATATTATCTTGAATAAACTATACGAACCACATGTATGATAAACGATTACAAACGTCCTTGTCTAGGAATACACTGTATAGAAATATGTCATTATACTCCCATGTTATATATCTTACCAATTTAAATGGAAGCAAACTTATATAGATATACTATATCACAAATTTCATATTTCCATTGATACCATAGGATGTCAAAGTATGTTTTTATTAGTCTTGATTTTGTATATTTCTAGAACAATGAATGAAGCCCACGTTTCTCTTCCTCTTCATCTACACAAATTGTGTCATATTGCATCTGTATTCCAAGTAGATTAGCCGCCAGTTTTATTTAATGTTTATAGAAAGCTTTATCTTAAATGTTCCGTCTTTCTAAGAATCGTGCAATAAGTTATGTAGGTCTTAGAAGGACTATAATAATGTGTTACGCTTAAAAATACTCTATTACATCAATAATTAATGGCACAGGAGACAAGATGTACTTAAATATTCTCAACAATGAAGGAAATTTCTAGAGGAAGTATAATTTGCAGTGAAACGTACTATTATTAATTAGTTAAACAGTTGTTCATTTCCTTACGGGGAAGACTTTTGTGATATGACTATCTGTTATAAGTGCTGTGAAAATGAATTCCAGCTTCGTATGGTGTGCGTGTGTGGCCTATCTTTCAATTTCCCTTCCGGATATATTCGTTAAAGAGCTATTAAGGAGTAATTTTCTTTATTTAAAATTTTCATAGAAAAAGTCATTTATTCTACAAAATAAAGTCTAAATATGCATATATATAGGTTGTACACGTGGTTTAATGTTGTTTTGGCTGATAAAGAGATTAATTATTTTTACGTATGTTCCTTCAAACTACTAGTTTTAGTCTAATCTTCGAGGTTACCATAAGTTACTATTATCATAGTGAATATTTTTAGAAAAAGCTTAAACAACAAACCCGATCGGAATAGACACGATCAACAAATACGGATTTAAGGTGGCTATATATTAGTACTTGGAGGATAAAGGAAGGCAACACGTGTCACATTCCAGACAACACTAGCGGAATATGTTTCTTTTGAAATATAAATCTCATAAGTATTCATGGGGCCGTCGTGGTTGTAATCGTATGGTAGTTGGATTTACAACTACCTGTACAATGCGTTCCTATCACCACTAAAGTCATGAGTTCGAACAACGTTCATGGCGATGTGTACTCGATAAAACAGTATGTGATCAAGTTTGTCAGTGACTTACGACAAGTCGATGGTTTTCTCCACCAATAAAACTGACCGCCACGATATGGCTGAAATATTATTGAAAGTGGCGTTAACCACAATCAACAAACCAAACCATTATTATTCGGTTTGAAGTTTTACAGAACAAGTGGTTAATGGATCAACGCGGTCACATAAGTGGTATGGTATATGTTGTTGAGTATTGCGTTTCTGTAATAAGCTTCATCAAGTATGCTCGTAGGCAAACTATGGTAAAGGTTTTTTTTTGTAGCAAGAAAAAACAAAGGGCCCAGATAGGAAAACCACAATCGGCTAATGTTATCTGTGCCAGAGAGATTGACGCGATGTCTTAACAAATAACCCTATTCAATTAGGAAATGCTAAAATAAAAAAAAAATAAAAAAATAAGAAAAAAGTCCAAACTATGTAGAATTATTTTTGGTTTTGGATATCAAAATATGATTATTAAATATATTAACATCTCTGAAGAGGAAGTTAACATTAATATAAGATAGCTTAAATTTGTGAGAACTGTTTTGAAATTCATTCTGAAATCAAATGCTATTTGTCAACTGTGATGACGATGAACATGTATTTATTCATATCTACGATTTTGCATCTGGTAGGTTTGTAGAATTGAAAGATTCATGGTTCTATCTAGTGACGATTGTTAGAGACATTATCGCCATTACAATGATCTACTAGAAACTGTTATTGTATGCAACAACAGATTTCAATTGGTGTCAAATAATCAACATTGTTAAAAACACGCATATTTATTTTAATTGGGATAATATTGGTGAAAATAAAAAAGAAATGGAGCAAAAGAAAATGTACTGCTGCGGTAATAAGTCCAAAGATCAGCGTGTTATTGTGTAATTAATTCAACTAACTTTACTTGTTTATTCAACTCCTGTCTAATATATGGCTTATATTATACATCAATGTGTTTACATCGGGATGCAATCATCGTTATGAACGGAAGCAGAAGATATGTAAAAGAGGAACCAATTGGATAATGAGAGTAATTAATGCCATGCTGCGGTGCAATCATCATTGATGATGTCAAATATGCAATCGATTAATTTTAGCAAATCGGTGCCTTGCGATCATCATGACAACCAGGAGGTATGATTCAAATGGTGGTTCAATAGAAAGTGCATCGTGATGCAGTAATTACTATACAAAGACCAAGTCATTAGAAAACTGATTTTGATATGAAAAAGTATGCACCTATATATAGTTCGTAAATAGTTCAGCATGTGTATCCTCTTTTGATAACATCAGTGATCGATTGTTCGAGCAATATTTAAGCCATACACATTACGTGTATAAACAATAAATCATCTATCAAAACACTGTACTAAATTTAGATATCAAGTACAGCCGATTGGGTTCAATGTACGGATGTGAACGTCACAATACAGTTATAGTGTTGCCATCAGCTTAGGTGAGGAAACCCTTACAAGGGGGAAATTATATACCTGCTACAAATCAAGAACAAATATTAATGAATAAAGTTGTACAATTTCCATTGCAATATGGCCTTAAGTGCATTCCTGTAAATACATTTCATAAAGGTTAGAGAAAACCGAAAAGTCAATTAAGAATGGACATTCGAGAGACACAGGACGTGGACGTATAATAGGATCAGCTAGTTCAGAAATACAAGATAAATGTAAGAAAGATTGGAAGATACCAAAGGGGGTAAACAGGGGCTGTTAATCGAAGAAGAGTGAGTGAGTGAGTGAGTGAGTGTTGTTTGACGTCAATTCAGCTATTTGTCGGCTATATCATGGCGAGAACAAGTTAATTTTCAATTAGATGAAGATGAGGTCCGCTTTGTACTAGACCAACTCGTTGAATTGGATTTTTATACCGGTAGTGCTAGTTCACTGAAACAACAGTGCGCGGGTAGACACATTATTCTGATTCCTAGCCTACCAGTCTTTGCTCTTAATGCTGCGTGCTTAGCGGAGAAACAACAAATACCAGTTTTATATTCTTTGGTTTGGTCCGACCGGAGCTCGAACCCACGATCTACCGTACTCGATGCGAGCACGCTAACCATTACGCCACCGTTGCGGTTCTCCCTTTTGTCGTAGAGTTTAGTTCGTAACCGTCGGTCATTGTCAGTTTCGAGGTGTAGGCTAAGGTATGAAGCAGACCTAGCTATGATATCCTTTATTTCAGGCTCAAATTACGAAACAATCTCAATCTAATACACAAATAACACAAGTGAAACAAAATATCAAAGGAAAATCCCTAACATAGATCTGAATTTATAGTACGAAAGTATTTTATGTATACTAGCATAGAAGATAAGTCTTCCAACATTATGGACGAACATCTCAACAGGAGACATTCCACGACAGTACATGTGTATACATAACATAAAAGAAGTACTCAAACAAATGCAGCCATCATATTGAAACATGTTGTTTAAATCGCATTCCCCAGGTCAAAATCATCACTTATGCTTAAGAGTTTTCAAACAAAGTAATAAAACATTATTAGAACAAATAGTAATCGTAGGATTTCATTAAACTCAATCTTGTAAGATGTTATTTTATTGTTGAAAATCAATTTAATCATTGGAATGGAGAGCTTGAAAGAAATAAAGATTGTCAAAAATTTGAAAATATTTGTTTGATGCAGCATAACGTTAATTTTTCAACGTTTAAAATTACATGGTGCTGTCAAAAGAACATGTAAGATCATGTTATAAAGTTAATTAACGTTTCCCCACGTCAGTAAGAAAATAACTATCCAAAAACTCCCTTTTGTATGATTGAAAAATGTTTTATTCTTTAGGTCAATTACTTCGCATAGGTAGTTTTTAGATAAAAGTTTCCTGGTATGCTTTCTGTTCATGTGGTGGCTTTGTGTTCTAAAACAGTCCGTGTTAACCATATAATCTATGTTACGTCATACTAAATTATACGGGCAATTTACAATCATATTTACGTCCACGACAACGCATTTCCCGTTTTAAATTGTATTCAATAATTGATAAATATATCATTTAAAACAGCTTAGATTTAATTGTCTCACGAATTAGTGTTTGTCTGGTTTACATACCATGGTACAAATCAATTAGACTATGCATTGATATAAATCTGGTTATCGCTATCTGTTATGTTTATCCCATATATAACCTGATCTTACGTAATGATAACTAATTTCTATTATAATGGATTGACTACAAATATGCATTAATTGATTGTTAAATGACAAATGATCAGTATTACGCTATATTTATTACGAGAACAAACAATAAATCAGAAAGTTACAAAGATGGTAATCAGATAGATCAATGGGTGGACATTTTAATTGTCTCAGCAGGAAAAATAAAATATTATAATATATCAGTGGACAATACAATCATCTTATGCGAGACGAGAAATATGTGTTTGGTAATTCATCATATACATTCCTATTAACGTATACATCTATAATACTATCATATTAACTGCGTATTTTAACCTTTCCTTTACCCACACAGGAAGCATAATATGCAGCGCATGCATCTTCGTATGGCGTTTCCAGGGTACTGGTGACAGTTCTCAAGCTTAACAGGGGACCATAGTGTATATCGTGTTCGAAAAGTGTACTACGACTCCTAAACATTAAAGACCTCCTTTGTAAATGACGACATCGTTCTGTGTACCCAACTTTCTATATTGTCCCAGTAGTAGTAAACAATATCTAAGATTGTTTTAAGTTACCTCCATGGAGTCATGATAGATTGCTAGAACTAACCTTTATCCAGTTATGATGACAGGTAAAGTTAGAAGATACCAAATCGGAAGCCACAATTCGAAGAAGGCCATACAACACAATCACCAAAAGAAAAAGGAGAAACAACGATCTACAGAACAACAGTGATATGTGATGAATGAGGAGATAAACAACGATCTACAGAACAGCAGTGATATGTGATGAATGAGGAGAGAAACAACGATCTACAGAACAGCAGTGATATGTGATGAATGAGGAGAGAAAC
>MJUT01044473.1:96359-111821 GCA_002080005.1 Gigantidas platifrons | reverse complement strand
TATCAGAAGAGAGAGGGAGAGAGAGAGCAATTAAAACTACAATTGTTAATAGATTACCGGTAAAAACACGTTAACTGTAACATTATGTATCAGAAGAGAGAGGGAGAGAGAGAGCAATTAAAACTACAATTGTTAATAGATTACCGGTAAAAACACGTTAACTGTAACATTATGTATCAGAAGAGAGAGAGAGAGAGAGAGAGAGAGCAATTAAAACTACAATTGTTAATAGATTACCGGTAAAAACACGTTAACTGTAACATTATGTATCAGAAGAGAGAGGGAGAGAGAGAGCAATTAAAACTACAATTGTTAATAGATTACCGGTAAAAACACGTTAACTGTAACATTATGTACAGGTATGATATTGAAATTGAAGTAAGAATGCTATATTACTACGATAAAATTATAAACGTTAAAAGGTTAATCTGTAATGATAATCAGACTGTTATTTTGTATAATTTCTACTCTAGATGTGTGTTTGTAAGGTCATTGACATTGTAATGAGTGAGGTGTCATTTATTGATGATTCTGTAACCATTATCTGACTATAATATGTCAACGACCCTACACACAGGAGTGAATTATATTATGTAATACTATTTCATCTGTTTGAAATATGGTTTTCAGTTTCTATCGCAGTCTCTGTAGCAATTTTAGAAAGGATTTTTGACGTTTCTAAATATGGAGCACTCACGAAGAAATTGACATTATTAGACTATATTAGATGACAGCATGGTCACCAATATATATCCTACAAGCCAACACATGAAAGGTGTTAACAGTTGCAAAGGAATTATGCTTTATGGGTACATTTTATCTTCACAAGTACATCTTGCAAGTATAGGGGCCGTAGTGGTCGTGCTCGTATAGTACTTGGATTTACAACTATCTGTGCAATCAGTGCCTATCACCACTAACGTTGTGAGTTCGAATCCCGCCCATGGTGAGGTGTACTCAATACAAAATTATGTGATAAAATTTGTCAGTGACTTTCGCTAGGTCAATAGTTTTCTTCGGTTTCCCTAACCAATAAAACTGACCGCTATGATATAACTGAAATATTGTTGAAAGTGGCTTTAAACGCCATAACTCCCCCTCTCACAAGATAATCTCCAGGTTGACATTGTAAATTTGTATGTCTAAATTGAATAATGCCTGTTGAAGAGAATAATAATATAATCTATTGACATCTATGTTAACCTCTTCAAGTCCTAGAACGAAAATATAGATTGTAGAAAGATATAATGAACACGAGAATCTGCGGGAAGATATAGATTGTGGTGCTTAGCAGTGTATCACCGAACATAATTAATATGCTGAGTTGCCTACTGGTCTTTCTCTCTTGTATAATACCTTTTGATCAAATCCTCATGATGTCGCTGTCGATTTTTGATTTCGAGTGAATAGAACAGAATGACTTTATAAATGAATCAAATTTACCATACATGATCCTTTATTCAGTAATTATATCTTGAGTAAGATCATGCATCCGATAAAGTCGTACTTTTATGAAATTGACTTGCAACCCCGGGTGATAATACAAAATGAAAAAAATGAAGCAAGACGTGATGCTAAATTGAAGGTTTAGAAGCCAATCACGCAAACCAAAGAGCATTTCAGTGTATTCAATATTGCCTACAGCAATCAATGTTATAGATGTAACTTAACTCTCTCGCGAAGCCTCTCCACTAAAAATTGTAAAATCTATATCTAAAGCGTATTTAAATTTCTAAAGATGTCAACTTCCCTGTTTAAATTGTTTGAATTTCTTGATTGGGCTAATAAATACGACCAATAAAGATGTGATTAAAGACTTTAATCACTATACTTGGCGATAAATCTTATATTGATATGATACTTTCTGTTAGTTACAGTCATTATACTTCTACAGCTCATTACTTATTGTGGTAGTAACAGTCATTTGGACTATTTATGTAAAACGATTACATAAATCAGTAATTTATCTTTACTTCTAAGTACAGACGGGAAAATCAGAATGTGTCTCTCTACTCTGTGATATATATTGTCCACGTTGAAACAGCATATGGTGGGATCTTCAGATAATTTGAGCGATCTACAACAAATTCTCATATTCGACCCGTCCAATAAACTTGCAAATGTAAAATGTCCCTACAGACTTTATGCTGTCAGTCGAATGTACAGTTGAAAGTAAATCAATTTGGAACATTGGAAAATACATGTGTATCTTCTGCCCGAGATCACATAAAAATATTGATAGAATGGATTAAGTTCAAAATATTTGACACCGCCATTTATTAACTACTTGGCTTCTGCAAAGTATTTATAACGTCATTTACTAACGTTATTAGTCTATTGAATATGTCAGTCATATTCCTGGGGACAGACAATACGCATATGCCAGTAGTGCAACACGATATTAATTGACGTAACAAAATAGCTTTGCAACATTGTACCAGCCATTCGTAGCGAAATATGTATGTTTGCTAAGAGTTGCTTCAGTAGTTCTTCGTATGGAGCTTGGTATTCTCATAGCAAAGTTATGAAATAAAAATCACGTATACAACACTTCCAAAAATGTATCTATTTAATATTTGAAGTTTTGTCCGTTTTCATACTTTTTTGGTAGAAACAAATATTTACTTTTACAGGTCGATGTGGATATATCGAAAGCTATCAAACAAAGGAATAATGGGACTGGTGTACTGTACTTAAGAAAGAAACATATATAATCTAAAGTGTTATTTAATATAACATTAGTCCAGTCTTTGTGGGTTGAGCTCCGGAGCCTCGAGTTCAAGCTTCATTTGCATACTCAAAGGCCTCAACGCCAAGCTGACAGAGTATCTGGTAATTTAATTAGTGTAAAGTACACGTTGTGTGATAGTATTTGTTTATAGTGTAAAGTACACGTTGTGTGATAGTATTTGTTTATAGTGTCAATATACTTAAGACTTTCTTTACGTTATAGTAATTTGATGTTATAGAAATCGTGTAACAAAACACAGTATAGACAGAAAATAAATAAAGCCACCAATATAAGATATCTGTGAATTGTCATAGATTAAGAAACCAATTCATCGTCTGTCCTCTCCTTGATTAATACAGGTTATCATTTCACATTTGTATAGTCTATTAGGAATATCTTCTCAAACTTAAGTGACCCTGTATCACAACTGACGAATGCTATTGATTCTTTGATTAGCATAGTATATCCGACCTTGAAAAAAATTGTTCAATATTCGGTAAATAGTATATTCACCACACAAATTAAATTGTATGGAAGATTCTAGATGTTGAAGATGTTTTGATATTTCATCTTGGTTTGAGAACTACCAGAACAACATGGAATCGCAACCCCTTAGATTAAATTTCAATAACAAAAGTTCAAGGGTTTACATCAAAACAAATACGTCAATATTTATATAAGGAATCTATATCAAATAATTTGAATGTACACATTTCAGGGCAAACACCTTAATGATACAAGACAGACCAAAACTTGCGAGGAGCAGACTCGTAATCGGAAACATGATGCAATTTGAATTCAACTGAGACAGTATAAAAATCATGTAATTCTAATCACTGTCATTAGAATAGATTATCCATCGTGTTATATCTTGGATCTGAAATTCCTCAACCATGGATGGACATGTCTGACAGCAGACACATTTTGAATTTATATCTTACAGATATCAAACCATGTTGATATCTAAAACATTCACCTTTCATAAATTCTTCGTGTTTTATTCACTGAATTATGGCCGATAATTAACAAGTTCCGGATTATGTCCGGTATGATCTGATTGTTTTTACTGCAAACAGTTTGCAGTAAACCACAAATGATGTAAGCAACTACAAGAATAATTGTACATGTATGAACACATTGAACAATTTACCATACCTAATTATGAGCTCATATGACACTGATCACATTCAGGAGAGCTCGACCATTGCGCTATGGGATCTGTGATTCTATTTCAAAGCCCATCAACCGCTGTAATGCAACTTTGTGAACATGACATGCGGGCATACCACAGGGAATTGTCGACTATCCACGTATGGTACTGCATGGATAGTAACATTCGCTGTTAATCGACAAGGCCCTGTGGGGTGGTCCGCACATCAAAGCAGCTGTAAGCAACTACATGTTGAAACACAATATTGTACATGTATAAACCCATTACAACTTTTAATGTGTCTAATATATGAGGTCAAATGTTCAATTTGTAATATTTTTCTGATACATATTTTATTTGGCCTCAGCTCCGTAAAGTCAGAGTTCAAATAAAGGCAGGTCGAGAAACCATAAGCATATTTTTTTCTTGGCCTGATTCAAAACATACCGGTTAACAAGTAAGCAATTGTGTGAAAACCAAGATAACTGTGAGCATTCCAGAACCAGTTTTCACAAAAACAGATAACAAACTTTAAAATGAGCATATTGTTTGGTCATTGTCTCTTTGACATTTACCCGATATCACTTTTTAGCTCACCTGACTAAAGGCCATGTAAACTTTACGTCATCAATTGGGGTCCGTCACCGTCCTTCCATCGTAAACTTAAAAAAAAAATATTCTCCTTTAAAACCACTGGGCCAATGTAAAACACAGTTGTCCTCAATCATCCTTGCAAAATTATATTGGGCGATCCCGCCAAGCAACTAACATGGCCACCGTGTCTATTAATATAAGATAGGGGTAAAATCAACAAACCATTCAAGTAACAAATAGGTTTAAAAGGCCAATTGCTACAAAATTAGAGGAAAACGACGGGTACCACTAGTGTCTAGCACGATAATAGCAATACAATCCACTTTTAAACTGCTAAATAGGCAGGCTTTACCTCCTACACCACATATATATACAATACTTGTGCACTGTCGAAGCATACAGGTAATATGTGTATGAGGTTTAGAAACGGGGGAAAAGGCGAGGCTTTGCCGAGCCTTTTCCAACGTTTCGCGCCGAATACACATATTTACCTATATGCTTCGACAGTGCACATGTATTGTATTTATCCTGCAATTTTAAATCGTAAATAAACGTTTACTGGACGATGATAAAAGTATTTGAAATAATTTTGTGTATGTATTTGAAAACAATATCCCCCGATGTGCCCCGATGAGTTTGGCAAATATCAAATTGTATTCTATTTATAACTGACCAATATAAAAAAAAAATATTGGGCAGGCTATATTGGTCGGTAAATGCTGTCATTGCAGGATAAAATGAATTAGCCATTCATATTCGGCAAGGCGATAAACTATATCTGAAAGGTGATGCTGCATAAAGAGAAAGGAAAAATGACTTAATATTGTTCACGTATTGCTGGTACTAAAACAATATATTTTGATTACACTTCTTTTTCTCTGATTTTAAAGACTAGAGTTATAGCAGTATTTCGTGAACTATGCTTTAATAATAAAGACCAAACTATCTGTATGACCATTGAAACAATGTTTATCACTTCAATATAGTCTTAATGAAAGGGATTTGTCCGTAATATATGAAAGGAACCAAGGTTGTGTAATAACAAATAATAAGCGACAATATGGACCTATTATCAGATTCTCTGCTTGGTCAGTAAATACAAATTACATGTTACCTCCTTTCTCTCTCTCTAGCTCTAATGAGGTATAATAAGCTAACAGCACATACAATTGGAAAGAATAAATCACCACTTAAGTTGTTCGTTAGTCCACTTTTCAATGACAAGTAGAATGTGCCCTACTGGGTTAATGCTATTTTTGTCACTTTTAGCATTTTTCAGCTATATCGTCATTTCTTTACTTAACGAGGGAGGAATGCAAGTAAAGTTATAACAAACTGTCCGATGAACCCTCCCTCATGATTTGGCCTTTGACAACACTAGGGTGGGTGTAGCGTTGAAATCTACGTTAGTGATGTTCGTCCAATGGCCTTAGCTTTGCATCACGACCTGAATAATATATTAATAGTATGGTAAACACTGATGGTCCACAATGTTGCAAACAAGGAAAACATATACTCTTAAAGAATACACAGAGGACAGCGAGAAAATCTTATTGAAATATTGATTTTTCAGGATAGGAACAAACTGGAAGTCTTAAATTTGCTTCGGGAATGCCAAGTCTCTCCAAGAGTATATGTTTACTCGTAAAGTGATATATGAATATAGATATATGCACACTTGTCAGGTATCGATGTCACGGAACATGATAAAGAAAACCTAGTTAGTTGGGACGTGATATTAAGGTAGTTGGATTTCCATTATTTACTTATCCAATCAGTGTATGTTACAACTAAAGTTGACAACACAATATGACATTAAAAAAATACAATGTGCACTGACATCGTCCATTTTACAAGAACCAATATTACTTATGCAATATTATTTGTGCGAGGTGTACTCGAAACAACTGTATGTATTCAGTGACATGCTAATGGTGTCCTCCATTCTTAACATAGTTTTTAAGCTAAAGTGGAAAATAATACAACAAGGTAAATACTTGGAAACAAATTAGTTTCGCTACGTTGCCTTTTCATGGAGATCGTTCCTCGAAACATTGACAATTTATATCTATAAATATAAAATTCAGTAGGACCTAGATATATGCTATGAAATTTTAGAAGTTTGTTTTACAAATGCCTGGCGCGAATCTTAAGCCAATGATACGCTTGTTTACTAAAGTCATATTGCCTATTCTGTCGTCAACAACTCTACAAATAATACTTATGTAATTTGTTTTCCCCCAATACCTCCATTAAATAAGCATTAATGTATCACCTGATAATGTTTCCCTGTAACAATTAACGCTTATTTTGTATTATGATAAAGAGAGTAAAAATCCATTTTAAACCATGTTTAATACTTCCTGATATTTATAAGTACATATCTATTCCAATGCTAAAATTGTTATCTTTATTGCTCGACAAGATTGGAGAAGATCGTCTTAATTACACTGGGATGTTGTCTACTTCCATTTTATTATAACGTAATGAAGATAATTTCATTTTGTTCTGTTTCTAGTCTTATCTTTTGTATAGTAATTACCATGGTTAGAAAGATAGTTTTTAAAGCGAAAAAGTACACGAATAATCTATTTATAAATACATACAGACTTTTTCGATTCTATGTATGGTTTAGTGAATAGTAATTTTCGTCTATCAATCAATTTTCAAACCATTTAGGTACAGCTACATTCGTTTTCTCTCTCAATTACTGTTGCTACTGTATATATAAATGATTACATAGCAGAAAACCCTATACAGTTTAACATGCTGGCATTCTATCAATATGGCCACTAAAGCAGTATGTGAAAGCATATGTTTCAAGATATTCGTTACTGAAGCTTGATGGTTCTCCTTTAGATACTTTGCTACCGAACAAAATATTTCTAGACACAACTGAATCTTTAATGTAATATAATTAGTTAGTATGAAATGCGATTGATTTGATGATTTGTGTTCTGGTTTACATGTAAAACAGATGAAGAATTACAGGAGATTAGTAATCATTTACACGAGCGTCCTCTATTGTCCACCACCCTTTGTTGTAACTCTACACATTAATCACGTTCACGGTTCAACTGGAATGGGATTAATCTGTTAATTTGTGATTCATTATTCCAGAGACAAAATCTTTGGATGTTTGACATAGTTTTCAGTTTCTTTTGTGCTCACATTTATCACTTAAAGCCAGATGAGCAACACAAACCCCACTGAAATTTGTCTAGATGCACGTTTCTACGCATGTCAAAATATAACTTTGACAGTTAATATTGGATCCATAGTTTGTTTTATTACACTACTAGCATGATCTGTGGAACGTTTGTTGTTATTGTCATGTCTTTGATGTTCTGTCCTATATTACGTATGAGCAATAATAATTGTCAAGAAATTATGTTGACCATCTATTAAATGATGTTTTCTACTATTTCTAGGAATTATTTCATGTGTATATACCTCATGTAATTGGCCTCAAGCTGGCAGTGGGCTGACTTATTTGCTTTCAGATAATTACTTTGTATCTTTGAACTTGTTTGAAGGAATTATCCAAATGTCACTAAATGACAGAAGTAGATACGTCGATTGTCTTGCAAATGGAATTATCATCTTGCTCATCTTAATGAAACAACCACTCATCAAGATAATACATTTTTTTCTTCTTACATCGTTTAGTAGCCACTTCGGTATTAACACACTGTTATTTAATCTTGTCAGCATAGTATCCTTTTTAATACGTGCATGGAGTTAATACCTACATTTTTACAATTGTTTCACAAAAATAATTTACACAAATTGGTTTTCTTAATATAATATTGAAATGAAGGCATGGTGTTATCTACCTGTTACTTGTAATAAATAATAAAGTGAAGATAAGTGGGGAAAAGTAGGCAATACATAAACAACGAAAAACATGAACCTCTCCCACGTGGATTCATACAATTTATGTGATTTGTGTATGGCTTCAGGAAAAGTTTGAAGATACCAAAGGGTAAACTGTTCCTGCTCCACATGTGGGACCCGTCGTGTTACTCTTGCTACACACCCGGTGATAAGTCGTGAATAAGGAAAGGATCGGATTTAATTTAGTCTTATTTTGATAGCGTAGAATGATATTAATTTTATAGCATAAAAGGGTATATTACCCGGAATATTACATATAATTATACCATATAAAGAACTACTAGAAGGGTATTATCGAACTAGAAACAAATGTCAGATATTGTTTACTTCGAATGTTTACATCGCCAATAAAACATCTACACGTAATATACTATGGCAGCATCTATAATGTCAATCATGTCTGCAACCCACAAATGTACAAAGTAGCACTGCGCCATTATATACTAATGACCTGTTACTACGCGTGTAAATGAGTCTCTACTTTCTTTTACTCTCATTCTGACTTCACAGCAACATCACTTAAATGTTGCGCATTTTAATCATGCACGTCTAACTTTGACTCTTCGACTGAATAGCAATCAACCAAGTAAAATATCGGAAACCTCAATTGATTGGTCCATAATTGCAATATGTATCTTATGAATTGGTAGAAATATTTTGTTTTCGTTTTATACTTTCTTCAAATTTAAATCTGCAAATTGTAAACAGATGCTGTATCAGACTGTACGTCAAAAGTCAAAAATATGTAAGCATTGTAACAACCTCCGCCAAATTACTCTGTGTATATTGTGTTACAGATCTAGACAACTACAAAACACAGAAAACACACTACTGAGCATAACCCTTTGATCCTTCTAATTGTGTTATTCCATAGAGACTTTATATATCTGATAAGACCTTTATCATAATACACTGGTTTCTGTACTATTGCTTGGTGGCTTTATATTGTTTCCATGTCAATCAGCCCTGCTTAAATCTTGAATTATCGTAAAGTGCCAAACCATTAACGTATCCTGTCATATTTCTTATTATATTTTAGAGTAGCGAATCAAGATCTAGATATATGCAAATACTATAATCGTGATGGAATTCCCTCTGGATTCTATCATTGTAGTCAATAAATATAAGATATCTTGCAACAATCTATTCCACAGGGATGCATATTTCAGTTTGATTTATAAATGTATATCCTTTAAGTTGTATGTTTGATGAAATTAAAACAAAAAGTATTTTATTTTATCAAACCTATAAAACGATAGAAAGAATTAAGTGTTAGATTGATATAGAATTAAATGGAGCTGATAATAAATTGTTCCTATAGTGATTGTCTGAATTACATTTACTTATAAAACGAAAAACCAAAACAATACCACACCGTGGAACCAATTTCAACATTAAATATCAAAATCGTAGAAAGATGCAGAATTGATATTCCTAACATACAAATACATGACCACACACTTTCCTTGCTTGGTACATGCACTTCAATAAAGAATGTCGGAGTTAAGCTATTTATACAGGCCCAAACTTTCCCTCTTCGTGACTTGATGTGGCCATGTAAGTGCTTTCCACATGTGAGTAAAAGGCTAACCCTCACTTAAAATCTGGCGAAGACACAAGAATAGTCAAAATTGTATTGCCAATATCATCTCTTATCATCTGCACGTAAACGACAGAATATCTTTCAGGAAGATGTTGATATCTTACGAAAACATACTTGATTTAAGTTTAGTACCCAGAATATGTCGACGTTCGAAGAAAAGGGTCTGAAGACAGACTGCAAGCTCGTGGATAGCGTATGGGTTGTGCAATATAAACATTATCTTTTACATTGTCGGATGTGACGTCGAACTCTTCCGTTGTATATTGTTCTTGATGTTGAAATACACCTACATTTCGTTTTGACGATGCAATACACCTATGTCCATTTTGTTTTTGTGTCCACAAAATTTTGCACACCACACAAAATATATTTAATCGTTCTTTCATTATTACACAAATCATAGGTCATTGTTGTCAAAGACGATATTTCCTTCCTACCACATATATGCATGTTATCTGGTGTGATGTTCTGATCTTTATGTGTAAGATTAAGATAGCTATATTCCTTTGGATTTGTTTTCATATTCTTGTCTTTGCGCATTATAACAAACAAATAGCTTACCTATTGTATTGTTATGTTCATTCTTAATGCAGGAATAATAAAAAGGTAGATATCAAATGTAGTGCGCACTGCGCATTTCAGGAATTACCTTCATCAGGTGACGCTCAATATCCAAAGATTGGAAAGCCAAATAATTTAAAATTTTGGGAGCAATAAAACCAAATGGCTAAACAGGATAGCCAAAATGGGCTAAAATTGCTTTGAACCACAAATTAAAATAATCTTATACAGTAAAAGCTGCTCTATAGTATATTCGATTTTTAGCAAGTGACGAATATATCCTAATTTAGAATGACTTAAACCTGATTAACTTATCTTTTACATCAACAACGATTTACGGAAAAAATAGCTTATGGACAACATCAATATCCACAAAAGAATCATAATGCGATTCGATGGCGTGGAACGGTATTCATAATGGTCTGGGCAATATAGAACTAACCACATCAACATCGATTGACACGTAAAGACCAAATCAGAACCATATAGATATTTAAATATTGTCAAGGACACATACACAAATGGATCCCCAGGAATGCATGGAGTGTTTTACTTGACACGATATCGTTTTTGTATATTGTTCGAAAGCTTTGTTGAACTAAACTATTTCTTGTTAAGTACATATATTCATAGGGGTAATTATTTTCGGCATTAATAAAAATAAAAAATTACACTGGTATCATCTTCGAACATATAGGTACGTCTCTGTCTTCGTGATGTGTTCTTTTATAAATATTTCTCATAATTATTATCCTTTCAAGTTTCTTATTTTAATTTAATATATTATGGAATTCAGTATAAACAATGTAGTGATAAAATCCCCGATATATTATAAATTATGCGTCGAACATGCGGATTGCAGGGCAAATTGTGATACGCATGAATTCATATATGCAGGATAGATATACATATATTGTATGCGCATACCTTCAAATGTGCGTGTTGTGTCCAAGTAAAAACCCCACAAAAAACCGAGGATGAACGCTAGTGTAACTCGGGTTATTTGTATATAAAACAACGATTGTAAAAATGAAAGTTAGTGGATTGTGTTATTAAATGCATTTCCAAAGCTAGCTTCCGCTTCAAAAATAAACTTTATTTTTCCCATTTGAATCGCAATTATGCGTTGGAGCTATAGTTTGTATCGCATCTTAACCTTCATAATATTATTTCCATTGCATTTTATCTCTCGCTATCGCCCGAGATAAAAAGTTTACGAAATAAATGTAAGATCAGCCCATTTTAATATCTCTACCAAACGTATGGCTTCCATTAATTATTTCTTAAGCATTCCTATGTGTCTTGGATGAATTGTTCGGTTGACATATCACATGTGTCAGCGATAAAGTCCGCATGTTTTTTTACCAGTTCAACCGTTTCCAAAAAACAATTTGTATTAAGTTCGTATATCAGAAGTCGAAAGCATTTAACACAAATACGAGTAATCATTGTAAATGGATACGGCGCCATTATAATCCCAAGTGAAATACGGCCGCACGCTGTTATATAACCCTGGAATGTTTTACTCCATTAAGAGATGTTAATGTGATTAAAGTTCTATCACAACGTAGAAAATTAACGTTTAATTGTTTACTGAAGTTTCATCTAATTTAATACCATATGGTTAATACTTTAAGTGAAAAGGTCATGTTGCGGTTGATTGGTAAAAATATGTATTTTTGTTTTGTAATGCACAAACTGTTGACTATAATACTTAAAATAGAACATACCTGCATCAGGTGTAAAACGGAGGTATTTAATTAAAACAAAGATATCTAAGTTAGTGCTAACGACTCGTTACAGGAATGACTTTCATCAGATATACTATATATACATGTATATATATATTCTTTACTTGCATAATACACCCATGTGAGTTACGCAAATACAAATACAAACAAACAAAACATAGAAAATTACAATTTGATCATACTATAAATACTAAAGGTCAAAGATTGGAAAACCAAAAAATTTGAAATATTTAGGTGCAGGTAAACATAAGGGCTGTTAATGTCACATATGCCTACCAAATAGAAACTAAGCTGGCACAAGGGCTCTTAATGTCACATATGTCTACCAAACAGAAACTAAGTTGGCACAAGGGCTCTTAATGTCACATATGTCTACCAAACAGAAACTAAGCTGGCACAAGGGCTTTTAATGTCACATATGTCTACCAAACAGAAACTAATCTGGCACAAGGGCTTTTAATGTCACATATGTCTACCAAATAGAAACTAAGCTGGCACAAGGGCTTTTAATGTCACATATGCCTACCAAATAGAAACTAAGCTGGCACAAGGGCTCTTAATGTCACATATGTCTACCAAACAGAAACTAAGCTGGCACAAGGGCTGTTAATGTCACATATGTCTACCAAACAGACACTAAACTGGCACAAGGGCTGTTAATGTCACATATGCCTGTTAAACAGAAACTAAGCTGGCACTGATATCACAAGTATCAAATAATATCGTCATTAATGCAATTACGTGTTTTAATGTCTCATTTAAATTAAATTATCTTAATTTGTTTTTAACGACGTCCAAATGTAGACAATAAAACACAATATAAGATGTTTCACAGATTCCGATCTCAATGGACATGTACATGTATCAGATAGAGTGATATCAGTATAACATTTACATCGTAAGTAATGCTTAGTTAGCATGGGATAGCTGGAGGCTAAATATCGACTTCTTAACGCGATGAATTGAATTATCATCATGAGAAACCAGATAATTATTTCTGATTAATTGAAAGAAATAAATGATAATATGTCCACTATTACCCGATTCCGTGAAATAATCACAGACTCAAATCTGAGTTTTGCCGAAAGCAATCACGTGCTTTGAGTAAAAGTTCAAGGGTCGACGTTTGCTTGTTTCCAGAAATGTAACCAGGATATACTTACTGTTTACAAAGAAGTCCACAGTTATATGCCAACTACAAGGCCTAGTTAAGAACAGACACACAACTGTTCGAAATCAGTAGAAATAGTTTTGTGAATCAATTTTCTACATAACATTTAAATAAATAAAAAAAAAAACGACCTTGTCCATCACATTTTCACATTGAATGAAATGACATTTGAATAAAATTAATTCTTACACAATGTAATTGATTATGAATTATTTTTTTACAATAGATCTGCATTTCTAGAAATATTGTATCATAATCAATACTTGTCACGAAAAGTTGTATATAATCAGCCATTCCTAACAATATTTGCAAATTATATTCAGAGAGATCCTTCATTTTGGTCATAATGTAAACATTGGCGTTATTAAATATGACCCTGACATAAGGGCGAGATTGATTATTCATATAATACAACATATCTACTTCAACATATGGAATATGGAATCATTATGGACAGTGATTAATATTCGCCACTTTTACTTCTTTACTCCTTAAATTTATTATCAGCTTTATGAATTAAGAACAATTTTGTGGGGGAAATCGCATAAAATAGACGGAAATATAAGTGAAGTTCACGATGAAAGGAGTAGCATTGATAAATTCTTTATAAAATGGAATCCTTCACTATAGGATTAAGCACTTCTTTTCAGGAGTTCATGCATGTGTAAACGGTGCCAATGCAATCACAAAATGAATAAACGTCCGAAGGTCGTTTATATAAAGTTTGTGAGTGCATCGGCACCGTTTACACATGCATGAACTCATGCAAAGAACCGTTTAATACTTATAATTCTTCCACGTGAATCTTTTCCCTATTTTGATTATTAAACTGATTTTCAGTCTTGCTTTTAATCGGACACTATCGTAGTTTCCTATAGGCGGTCGCCATATTGCTTATAATGGCTATACAAAAAACTTCATCTAGTTATGAACGGATCAAAAACGAAAAAGTTCATCGAGTTATGAACGAATCAAAAACAAACACGTGACAGTGATCTTGTCCAATGAAAAGACACGAAAACGATATACATTAATTCTGCAAGAATTATATTACAATACAATTAGACTTCGATATCAAATTTAGTACGCTCAATATCGAAATAATGGAAAGCCACATAACTTGAACGTGTTTTAAAGTAATCAAACCAATAACCTAAACAATATAGCAAAGACCGGCTATGGTCACATATGTCTGATGTTATTCTGGTGAAAAAGACCGGCTATGGTCACATATGTCTGATGTTATTCTGGTGAAAAAGACCGGCTATGGTTACATATGTCTGATGTTATTATGGTGAAAAAGACCGGCTATGGTCACATATGTCTGATGTTATTCTGGTGAAAAAGACCGGCTATGGTCACATATGTCTGATGTTATTCTGGTGAAAAAAACCGGCTATGGTAACATATGTCTGATGTTATTCTGGTGAAAAAGACCGGCTATGGTCACATATGTCTGATGTTATTCTGGTGAAAAAGACCGACTATGGTCACATATGTCTGATGTTATTCTGGTGAAAAAGACCGGCTATGGTCACATATGTCTGATGTTATTCTGGTGAAAAAGACCGGCTATGGTCACATATGTCTGATGTTATTCTGGTGAAAAAGACCGGCTATGGTCACATATGTCTGATGTTATTCTGGTGAAAAAGACCGGCTATCGTCACATATGTCTGATGTTATTCTGGTGAAAAAGACCGTCTATGGTCACATATGTCTGATGTTATTCTGGTGAAAAAGACCGGCTATGGTCACATATGTCTGATGTTATTCTGGTGAAAAATACCGGCTATGGTCACATATGTCTGATGTTATTCTGGTGAAAAAGACCGGCTATGGTTACATATGTCTGATGTTATTCTGGTGAAAAAGACCGGCTATGGTCAGATATGTCTGATGTTATTCTGGTGAAAAAGACCGGCTATGGTCACATATGTCTGATGTTATTCTGGTGAAAAAGACCGTCTATGGTCACATATGTCTGATGTTATTCTGGTGAAA
>MJUT01044473.1:52024-87180 GCA_002080005.1 Gigantidas platifrons | reverse complement strand
ATGTAGATGTATTTGCATAAGATTTAACTTTTTTTCATGGTATTTGCAAAATCGTATTTGCTGTTTTTACCCTTCACCGAGACGCTTGTAACAAAATTTGTAGAACGTTATCAGTTGTGCGTTTTATGTAACATCATTCGGTAGAATGAAACAGATACACCATGTTAGGTCCTGAAAACGACAAACAAGGTATTATTTATTTAGCCAGTGTTCTAAATAATATTCGGTGTAATTAAACAGATATATCATGTTTGAGAGGGGTATTTGCGAAAAATACCAGTCTTGAGACTAAATTTCCCTCGCCATTCGGCTCGGGAAATGTTTCGTCTCTCGACTGGTATTTTTCGCAAATACCCCTCCCAAACATGATATCTGTATAATATACACTTATCAATAACTAGCTTCTATCAAGATTTATTACAAATTGTCAGGGTGCTTATCATTGATTGTGTTTGTCAGGGTGTTTATTTTTGTTCATATATATATATTTGTATTTCTATTTCTTAACGGAACAAGTTAACTTGTTGGATGTTTCAAAATATGTTCTCTAAACAAATGTAAAATACCATTTTGATAATCAGAACATGAGAAAAACAAATACTAATAAATCAAAACAGATCAGAAATCACAACCGTTAAAACAGGAGTGAGACAAAGCCTTACGGTAATACAGCGTTCTGATTTGACGAATTTGGAGAACGAAAATCATCCTCGATAGTTTCATGACCGCAAGACCATATACTATAAAGGGTGACCATCACCTGTTCTGTGTATGATACCAATCGCCTTCAATGTCGACATGAACATCATGTGTATGTAGAAATCACAATTCGTAAACATACACATACATCATTCTTGTTTACAGGACCTCCATCATTATCAATAACGACAAAGGACAATACACAGGTATGACAGTAACGACTAGAACATCATTAACATTTTATTACGCAACATTTTACTGAACATCAGAAAATGTTATCAAGTGTTTCGAAAATTCACGTTTTCCCGCTGAATGTAAAGCGACAGTCATGTAATCTTTATATACAACTTTCGGTAAACATCGAAATTAATCCATTGACAAAAACGGACCAGTTGATATGTATCTTAATATAAAATTATATGTAGGTTCAGTTTTGTTCAGCAGAAAGTTGTTAGACGAGTCACAAGTTTATTAAAAGTAAAAGTGCAGTTTAACTTGGCATAAATTGTTAATAGGAGAATATATACATGTGTTGCTATCGTGTACTTTTGGCAGTACTAATTTCATTTGGTATTACTGAGGAGTACATATTTATGTTGCTATCATGTACTTTTGACAGTACTAATTTCATTTGGTATTACCGAGGAGTACATATTTATGTTGCTATCATGTACTTTTGGCAGTACTAATTTCATTTGGTATTACCGAGGAGTACATATTTATGTTGTTATCATGTAGTTTTGACTGTACTACTTTCATTTGGTATTACTGAGGAGTACATATTTATGTTGCTATCATGTATTTTTGGCAGTACTAATTTCATTTGGTATTACTTAGGAGTACATATTTATGTTGCTATCATGTACTTTTGGCAGTACTAATTTCATTTGGTATTACTGAGGAGTACATATTTATGTTGTTATCATGTACTTTTGACTGTACTACTTTCATTGATAATGAAAGGACTATTATTAGACATATTCAGGAATAATTCAGTTCATTCCAATAAAGTATGCGCGAGGCTACTTCAAATTCAACGAAAAGGAAATTATTTCCTGTCCAATTTTCATCAAGGACGTCTCCATGAAAGGGTTTATACAATCATCATGTACTAATGCATCATACACATTCTGATGAAGTGGTTGATGTACAAAAACAGAAAGAAGAATTGTTGAATGTAAACAATCAAATAAAACAACAACACAAGCATTGACGTTAATGCTTCCAGTTTAGTTTGTTGTTCTTCGTGTTTTATTTTTATCTTTTGAGCAACTCAAACCGACATCAAATTGGACTGTCAATTTATATGTTTGTACAACACATACTCTGCCCTGTCACAATATAAATAAACATCATCAGCCATGACATATTCATGAATGGTGAATACATCCAGTCATACTTATACCTGAATAGTTGATTAAAGTACAATCAATCATATTAAACCAGTTGTTATTTAAATACATTAGTTTATAAAATATCATCGGATGATTCAATCATGTAAATGGTTCTATATAATGATAAAAACCTGTAAATTACAATATGTTTGTAGTTGTTTTGTAATGTTCGTGTTTTTGGTTTAGACGATTACAGGACAGAAATGTATTACTTATTGAGTGTAATATACCAGATACAAAATACATTGCATCACAAGTCGGATCAATAAATATACAGTCAAATGCATATCAGAATTGATTTTGGAAGTTCACGTATTTGATATAACGAGAAGAAAAGCAAAAGCAAAACAAATCACAACACCAGAACAGTTCGAAAATAGGAACATCGTCGAGGCAGAGGGAACATCCATACCTCTAACTCACACCCTTCCGGCCCTGTATATGAACTTCAACAAAAAGTGCATGTTAAACTAAATTTATGGGCCTAAACTTCTCTCTTAGTGAAAAATGCGACCTCCCAGGCATACACCACACGAGAGCAAAACGCCAAACTTGGGCGAGAAGAACTGGCGAGTCTTTAAGCTCCACACATAACACATTCACTCCTCGTGACACATAATTTGTCATGCATACGACATTAATTCTACAAAAGAGAGTCGATATCAATAACTATCATACAAATGTTAGATGGTACACAAGGTCATCGGCGGACAAAATAGGGAAACACTGGTCAACCTCGAATCAACATTTAACCGCCATTTCGGTCACCCGCACTCAAGTGACGGAACACTTTGCAGCAAGGCGTCGAAATTAAATTTGCGGTGTCAGATTCTCGCTCTGTGTCTTGTTTTGACCAATGACTCTTCTGTGTATTTACAAAATGGCAATGACCACAGAGTCAACCTGCTGAAGGATGTTACAAACAAACGAAGGAATTATATCGCAGTAAATAGGTACTCGTTTGATAGATGTAGCTTTGGATAGTACTTAGTCCTTTGATATAGTTCTTAGAATTTAACATTACAGAAATATAAATGGCAATATCTCATAATATACACTGGTTGTATTGTATTCTATAATCAATAAGTGTCACAAAAATATCAGGTAATGTAAGTTTGATCAGTAATGTCCTAATAACTTGATTGATCTGTCACATGTATAATCTGATCTCAGCGTAAACATGGTCGTAATTAGACCTGGCCCTGACATAACAGCTTAATTGATCATCATCGGACACATCGACGTCATTATAGCCTACAATGTTCACTCAATCATCAGAATGTGATTGTTGCTTTATGAACCAATACCAAACTTGTCGCAAGTGTGAAAAAAAATGAATTTCGTCAAAACCAATATGGAAGTCATCTACATAAACTGGAGAAGAACCCATGATCCGTTTGAAGGAAACCAATTTGTATCATTGTGTCGAATACAATGTTTATAGAACGAAGTAATCCATTAGTTATGCAAAAATAGAATTGGTTTCATTTTAGGAGTCTTATAGCAATGATAGAGGAAAATTGGAAACAATATTACTGTCCCGATAGACAAAAACAACACCAGTGAAAGAAAAACAATTCATATGGAATACATGACAAAATAAGCAAGTTATTGCTTTTACAACATGCAGCTGGTCTGTCATTTTACTTTGTTAACCTTTCCTATCGGATATGACAATATTCCTGGAAGTGAGTAAAATTCCTTCAAATATCGACCGACCGTTAACTTAAGTGTGAATTGCAATTTCGATGCTTCCTATGTAATAAGTATAGACGGTTTAACATTATCTTTAGTAGTAATGATTTAAAAAAAAACATAACTTATCTGGGGCAGGAACTGCTTCCTTTTCTGGAGCATCCCTGGTTGTTAGTGTGTTCGTGTTGCTCGATCGTTAGTTTTCTGTGTAGTGTTTTGTAGAACATTGTTTGTCATTTTGTCGTTTTTCCTTGGCCATTGAATGGTTGTGCGTCTTGAACGTGTATCCCAAAAATCATTATTGAATCCCGCATGTTATGATATCGTATTGTTATTACACCTGTATAGTTTGATTGATATATTAACATTTAAAGAGCTATAAGCCTAATAAAATGTAATATCGTAGAATCGGTTCTATGAACAAAACGAACAGTAAGATACAGAATCACTTACACTTTGGAAAAAAAGTTTCCTTTCGATATATTTGTTTTACAATTGCAAATGCTGGACCTACGAAAGGAGTAATCAGAAGCCATCTAAAGATAACCAATTGTCGACAAAACAATACACAGATATCTAAAGATAGATCACCTCGAAGGGGAAGTAGTTCCTGCTCCACTAGATGCAACCATCGTGATACCGTTCAACGAACCGGACATCATTTGATATAGAAACATGTTTTTTCTGAGTTCGGCTAGATGATGGGTGTTTCAATAATATTTCAGATACATTGCTGTCAGTTTTATTGATAGGTGAAACCGGGATAGTTGGTGAAAAGACTATCACAGGTCACTGGCAATTTTTCACATATTATTGTATTTAATACATCTTACCGTGGTCAGGAATAGAACTAAAACTTTACAGATGATAGACAAATATTATATAGTTAGATGAGAATATAACTAATGGAATCCCAAAGGTTACCTATATAAACTACGGAACAACCGTAACGCGTAGCACTGGACTTTTACTTTGCTCACAATGGACAATATGACAAATAAATGTGGCATACTGTTAATTATCTGCTTGAGAATCAAGATAATCACCTTCTTTGTCAGTTAAGTGAAACGTATTTAAAACTTTAATATGCATATACAATTTAACACGCATAGCATCTAATTGAGTAACATATAATCATCTGTCTCTGTTTCGTCGATATTCTGATTATATTTTACAACTGTTCTGACGATGTAGTATTGTTAAGTTTTTCCTTTTATTACTGTAGAATACATTGTGACATGTCAGCAATTCCTAATTCACTATAAATTAAATATTCAATTTGATCTAAAATGTCATTGAGGTACAGAATAAAGCCATCATGTTCGAACAGCCTAACAGGTAATTGGACATGTATTGTAAATTGATTCAATGTTCCCAACCAAAACAGACATTCTAGAAAAAAAATGTCTTAAAGGAATTTTATCAGTTTTTCTTATTATAAATAGAAAGTTTAAGGAGTGATGATGAATAATTCTACGAATATAGAGGAAATGAAAAACCACATCTCACCTCAGACCATTGGAGACAGAAAAGACCAAAGACATATAATGTTGGATATCCAGATCTTAGCTTGGGCCAGGCACACATATGTGTCGGGTATAAACCGGATTATAAGATCCCAACCCTCCTCTTCTGACAATTGGATAACCAACCACGCTACAGAGAATAGAACAATCTGTTAATATTCACTTCCACTCAAAAATACCACACGTTATCACAGAAATGAATAACAGCATAAACATGGACAGTACAGTTGCCTGATGTACTTTCATCTATTTATGCTAATTATGGTCGAATTATATGAACCATCTTTTGTAATTCTATGTTTATTAGTTGGTAATATTCTGCTCTATACAGTTTACAATCTTAAATTTAATACTCTTTCAAATCATACAATGTTGTCAAACTATACAATAATGAGTTAATTAGTTTTCTCCCGTTGCGAAATCCTATTAAACAATAGTGGGTTCAATTAAAACGTTAACATCCAAATTGTAAAGCATAGTAAAACATGTTCAGCAGATAGCGCCACGGTGAAATACTCGCTGAGGATAACAAAATGATCAATTATTGAAATTACATGCAAAATACAAATTATGTTGGGGAATCATTCTATATAGGATAAAAGAGTATTAATCATATGTCTATTATGCACCAGTATAATTACATTACGAGACTTATTAGTGACTCAATCTATTAGTAAAGGTAAAATAAATAACCAACGGTACACATAACATTATAAAAAAACATAAATGCATAAGAAGAACCAGAACACCACAAATCACTCTGGATTGACCCTATTTTCTTTCGAAATTGTCAAAATATTCTGCTCCTGGTAGTGGTCGTTTAAAATAACGTTAAAGCAAATATGGTATATACGTCGCCATATTGAAACAAAAAATAGAAGGTAACTACCAATACATAGAACAAAGACGTTGAGATGAACTCCCGATACATAACATATTAAAACAAACACATTGTTGAAAAGATTAGCATCTCTCTGTATGGTCCCTATATACCGGAGCGTGTTAAACTAAGCGTATTATTAGGTATGATTTTGATCATGATTATTATGCTAACCAATTAACATTACTGATAACTCTGGTACCTACATGTTTACTACTTGTTTTGTTACATCGAAATAGCAATGAACAATAAAACAAGTGTCATTCTAGGACATTGTTAAGCAATAATGACAATAGCACAACAACAATTTAATTTTTTTTTTTCGGATTGCCTAATATACGTATTAGCCAGAATTACATAGATATGTAATTACAACATAATTACAGCCTGCTACACTCTAGATATCAAATTCGTCACATAAGGCAATGATAATTTAACTTATGAACAAAATTGTATTATATTTAAATATGTCTTTAATTATATTAAATGTTCAACAATATTCCTTATCATATAACTGTAATTGAATTGGGTAAACATGCACATCATATGAATCCATCTTATTTTATTTTCCTTCCATTTTGAAAGTGAATATTGTACATCGATTCGTTGTTAGTGCTATATATAGTAATGCATGCCTTTTATGTACTTCTTTAGTATAACGCAGTGTAATTTGGAGAAGACTTCATAAGTTTGTTTAACTTGTGTCTAATCAATTTTGTCTATTTAATTGGAAAATAAACTATGTTTCAACTAGAGTTTTATTGCAAGTTAGGGTTTCCAATATCACGCCGCCATCAACACTTGATATTAATCATGGTATGTTTTGTTCAATTATTTTATTTTTACAGTATTTGTTTTTCGATTTTTATATTCTTTGGTGTATTTCATTTCGTAGCAACAGAAGGTGATAATGTGAGAATGAAGTGACGTGGATTGTAGTTGGGAAAGGCTGAGAATTGTATGATTCTGGTCATAAGGTTTTCAATTTTCAGTACATGTATATATCAATGTGTAATATAACAGGTTTTATAATCAATACTTAGTACAAAAAGAAACACCAATCCTATTTTCTCCTACTCAGAAGTTCACCCCTCAAACATTTTACCCTACTAAGTAATGGAAGTTATTACGAAAGGGGATTCGCTATATTAGAAATCCACATGTGACGTAAAAACAATCCTTAACAATTGTAGATATATATACAGAAAAAAAAAATGTTTCAACGATGCCGGATGTCACACTATATGTAAAACATTGCCATTTAGTTGCCATTTAGTTGCCATGTTTTGTCATTATCATTTGTCAAATCTAGTATTAAACACAGTTTATCAAAATACGAAATTTTTCACCTGGGTTTGAGCATGTAGATTTTGAAATTCCTTGGGACAATATTATATTCATACTGTTTTATTATCCTAAATGATAGTGTTTATAGTCAGTTTACTTAGACAATTTATAGTACAATAGATAATTAATTACAGATCTTATTTGATATTGTAATTCAATATAAACGTTCTGCAGATGTTTCTATGTTTCACATTTATCTTTGTAAGATAAATAATTACATTTCATTATTTCATTATCTTAATGGAATAATGTATCTTTGTTCTTAATGGTTAGATTGAAGTAGTCAAACAAACAAAACACAGAACTGGATTCGTAACAACTCAGAGGATACTTAATGTAACATTACGAGGAAATTAATACGTCGCATTGACTATTCTCGTAATAATCTGTTAGTTAGTTATGAAGAAAAGGCGTTATTTGCTGATTGACGACCATTATATAGACGATAAAAAATATTACAATTGATAATCATTTATAGATTTAATAATACAAAAATATTAATGGATATCGGGATAGACCAAATGTCATTAAAATACATTACGTTGTTGGACATAAAATAGAGCAGATAACAGCAATGTAACGTCTTAAAATCACGTGATTATTGTTGGCAAACCTACCCTTTACGAGCACGATTGTTCACTGATGCTATATGATAGGTTTGAAGATACTAAAGGGGTAATCAGAAGCCGATGATGGACAGATCACGGCCAAACACTGCAAAACACTACACAAAAACTAAATGTTGAGCAACACAAACCCCACAACAAACCATGGGTGAACTAACGTGCTTATGAGTAAAGTATAGTAATAGATTTTAGTGTGTCCATGTTAATCCGTTAAAAATCGTGATACAATTTAACTTGCTTACTGGTATATTTCCCCCTGGAAAAACAATCTTTTTAGAAAAGAACAACAAAAATGTATATTGCAATGTCCATGATTGCGCCTCGATGAACGTTTGTAAGACAATATATGTATATAAGAGGAATACAGTAAACAGTTGTCAGTGGTTTGATTGGACATTGGAATGTTAATTACACGTGTGAAATGACCTTACAACGCAGATAATTACTTTGATGCCATTTATAGATACTAGATGCTCTTTATATGATAACTAACTCAACCATTTACAAGTATAATGATAGTTAAAGTCAAGTAATGACAGGTCAATAGTCTCACGAATATCATACTTTGCTTGATCGGAGAGATAATATATGGACATAGGATGTTCTCTACATGTCAGCTAAAGCAGTTACTTTGTAAAACTAGTATGTACTCAATACAGAAAAATAAATCAACTCAAAATAAATTAAGAAGACTATATGTAATCCCGTTGTTTTGTATTTACAACTTGTCGTTTGACGCTTTTCATACATTTCAAATGGGGGTTAAGTCATACTCATTCAACATTTTTACGCATCCAATAATTGTTTAAGACTAATCTTTGCTCGAGTCTTTGTGCTATGCTTTCTTATGATGTATATTTCTCCATCACGTAGTGTTAATTTTTGATTTTGGTTTTAAATCATTCAATGCATGTTACAAGGTCTAGAGGTTTAACTTATCAACATGCAAGTTCTATGATTGGACACTTAAAGAAACAGCTTGTGTAAATTGCTTGTGATGCATTTCCTCTCGTATTTCTCTTGTGATGTATTTCCTCTCGTATTTCTCTTGTGATGTATTTCCTCTCGTATTTCTCTTGTGATGTATTTCCTCTCGTATTTCTCTTGTGATGTATTTCCTCTCGTATTTCTCTTGTGATGTATTTCCTCTCGTATTTCTCTTGTGATGTATTTCCTCTCGTATTTCTCTTGCGATGTATTTTCTCTCGTATTTCTCTTGTGAACAAGAAAGAATTAGATATGATGTATGTATATGTAAACTACGATGACACAGAAATCGTCATCTAGAATTTAAAGAGGAGGAACATCGATTTACTTATTGTTCTTCACGTTATAGACACAAACCTTCACACCATTTCCAAAAAACCATAATTGAAAAATCGTAATTGTTTTAAGTAAAAATACAATTATATACTTGTCAGTTTCTAAGTATTTTTTCTGTAATTGATATCAAGATTTCCTACGTGCAGCAGTCCTATGTTAAACTATATCCGCCGATTGGGGACATATTGGTTGCATATGAGATCTAACACATTATATCTGTAAGCTATCACCCAATGATCACTGACATTTTGGTTTAATCCGTAGATTTGAAAAGATTATTTATGCTTCCTAAGGGTCTCTTCATGTGTATGCTTAACTATGACATAAATTGGTGAACATCTTTTATTTCTTCATGTGTAAGTTTAACTATGACATACATTGGTGGTCATCTTCTATTTCGTCATGTGTATGTTTAACTATGACATACATTGGTGGTCATCTTCTATTTCTTCGTGTGTATGTTTAACTATGACTTACATTGGTGGCCATTTTCTATTTCTTCATGTGTATGTTTAACTATGACATACATTGGTGGCCATCTTTTATTTCTGCATGTGTATGTTTAACTATGACATACATTGGTGGCCATCTTTTATTTCTTCATGTGTATGTTTAACTATGACTTACATTGGTGGCCATCTTTTATTTCTTCATGTGTATGTTTAACTATGACATACATTGGTGGCCATATGTGTATGTTTAACTATGACATACATTGGTGGCCATCTTTTATTTCTTCATGTGTATGTTTAACTATGACATACATTGGTGACCATCTTTTATTTCTTCATGTGTATGTTTAACTATGACATACATTGGTGGCCATCTTTTATTTCTTCATGTGTATGTTTAACTATGACATACATTGGTGGCCATCTTCTATTTTTCATGTGTATGTTTAGCTATGACATACATTGGTGGCCATATTTTATTTCTCCATGTGTATGTTTAACTATGACATACATTGGTGGCCATCTTTTATTTCTTCGTGTGTATGTTTAACTATGACATACATTGGTGGCCATCTTTCTTTTCTTTTGATGGAATTATTTCACTACGAGGAGGTTTGGGTCAATAAAACCCCTCCACCTTTATATTGTTGTACCAAACCAGGAAAGTAACAGGTCATGTATTTGCGTGTTAGGGGTATCGATGTTGACTCTTTCTATGGTTTCGATATTAGATTTTAGAATTGTTCCATTGGTGTGGTATTTTTTCGTCTTAATTTTATTTTTACCCCTTATACAATTTTAATTTAATTTAAAATTTTATGAAAGACAATCCAGTGAACATTTATGCCAAGCGAACATCCAATTAATTTCAAAAGAATGTGAATGGAACAGACGGCTGACATAGAAGCAATTGGATTTAATATAAAAACTAATTCCAAATGTTGAAACAGACAGACGTATATTTTCTGACACTGAACTATAATTAATCTCATTCCAGAATGCATCAAGCGTCGTGACTTTGTTTTAACAGAAATTAATTTCGTTTCAAACTGACATTTGTATACCAATTTCGATCGAATCTGAAATTTGGCGTCTAAATCTATTAAAATTTAGTTCGCATGTTAATTATTTTCACAGATTGTGGCAGAGGTAACAATTGTTTTGTCTTGTGCCATTATAATTTATACGCTTTGACGTGATATGTAATCATTCTAGAAACACCTGTCCACAATACAAATTTACAAGATTCAAAACCAAATTGCCTCCCTTTTTCTTTGATAATTAGAATATATTTAGAAGGTAATTATTACCCTCCTGTACATTTCTGTTTATTAACAAGTAAACCCAGTTATTATTACACCCTGTACATCATAACACATGTTTCTGGTACTTTGGTGTTTCGGATTAGACAGGTTATAGTGTAACTGATAATAATTAATTAAAGATTGACGAAGGCATATTTCATAACCAACCATATTTTACAAAACAAAAACAAATAAATTGATATACTGTAAAAGTACTTTTAAGAAGAAAGGAATTGTAATTCACTTAAACATATATTCTCTGCCATATCGGTTTTCCTCCTGAGGCCAAAATAACAATTTAAATCTATTTTATTTAGATAACTGTTTAGGAGGTACACAGTTAAGTTAATTATTTTCAGATTATAATTATCAGTTTAGATAATTTTATACGAATTTCCGAATTATAAAAACATTACATTTGTTATCCCATCTGTGTAAACTTTGAAATCGTTTTAGCCTATCAGCCTTCGTGGTATCTGTGGAAACTATATAATGACAATTCCATAATAAATGCTGTTTCATGTTTCAGTAGAAAAAATACATTAAAATAATTGTAAAATAATAGTTATGATATTTTCAAAGAATTTCAAGCAACTATCATTTATTTCTAAAATTAATTAAACAAATCGACATATTGTCACAGCTTTTGTAACGTTTTGCTGTTTTATGTTCGTTTTACTTCCTATTAACAACTTCCATCTTCGGTTCGTCATTACCCTCAGTTGTTTGTAGGAGAGCTCATTTCGTATTAACAACTTCCATCTTCGGTTTGTCATTACCCTCATTTGTTTGTAGGAGAGCTCATTTCCTATTAACAACTTCCATGTTAGGTTCGTCATTACCCTCATTTGTTTGTAGGAGAGCTCATTTCCTATTAACAACTTCCATGTTCGGTTCGTCATTACCCTCAGTTGTTTGTAGGAGAGCTCATTTCTTATTAACAACTTCCATCTTCGGTTTGTCAATACCCTCAGTTGTTTGTAGGATAGCTCATTTCTTGTTAATAACTTCCATGTTCGGTTCGTCTTTATCCTCAGTTGTTTTTAGGAGAGCTCATTTTATTTATTAACAACTTCCATGTTCGGTTCGTCTTTACCCTCAGTTGTTTGTAGGAGAGCTCATTTCCTATTAACAACTTCCATGTTCGGTTCGTCATTACCCTCAGTTGTTTGTAGGAGAGCTCATTTCTTATTAATAACTACCATGTTCGGTTCGTCTTTATCCTCAGTTGTTTGTAGGAGAGCTCTTTTCCTATTAACAACTTCCATGTTCGGTTCGTCATTACCCTCAGTTGTTTGTAGGAGAGCTCATTTCTTATTAATAACTTCCATGTTCGGTTCGTCTTTATCCCCAGTTGTTTGTAGGAGAGCTAATTTCTTATTAATAACTTCCATGTTCGGTTCGTCTTTATCCTCAGTTGTTTGTAGGAGAGCTCATTTTATTTATTAATAACTGCCATGTTCGGTTCGTCTTTACCCTCAGTTGTTTGTAGGAGAGCTCATTTCTTATTAACAACTTCCTTCTTCGGTTCGTCTTTATCCTTAATTGTTTATAGAAAAACTAATTTCTTATTTACGTTATATGTGTTTGTTTGAATATAGTTGTGTCCAACACATATTGTGGTGTGTCTTTTGTTTTGTCTTTATCTATGGTAGTGACCAACACATATTGCGTGTTTTTTTCTTCTTTTTGTTTGTCTTCATCGTGTGTCTTGTGTATTGGGGTGTCCAATACATATTGTGTTGTGTGTTTTATATTGTTTGTCTTCGTCTTGTGTCTTGTGTATAGTGATGTACAATACATATTGTTCTATGTTTATTTATTTGTTTGTCTTTGTCTTGTGATTTGTGTGTCAAGGGTTGCCAGTTTCTCTGAATTGTCCATTCTTGATTGCCTCTTTGGTATTCTCTAACGTTTATTTATCATTTTTTATCACAAAAATAGAAATGTTCGTTTAAGTTACAATGTCATATTAAAAAAATACATTTTATTAGACAAAGTAAGAATCGTTATATAAAAATATAATTGTATACCAGTAATTTCTCTGGATAAACAAAATTTAAAGAGAATATCATGCATGTGTAATAATATTATTTCCTTTGATATATATAGCTTCTTACCTTACAAACATTTCCACTCCTGTTTCCTCTATGTTACGCTTTATTCCTTTCCACGATTGCTTTAACTTAAATACCTGCCTTGCATCAAGAGGCAGTCGGGGGTCCACTTTCGGCACTCCGTTTCCTTGGTTGTCACCAAGTAAATCTAACTTAACCTCATTCGAAGGTTTCTCGTCTTCTCCAGATTTTGTTTGACGACAACCCATTTTTAGAATCCAATTTTGAATTTAACAGTTTATTTATTTTTTTCTTATCATTTCATACACTTAGAAACGGTGAAAACAGAGTCAGTACCATATAATCCAATATCAAACTGATGTCTAAGTTTAAATATTTGTTTTTGATATTTCAATTAAAAAAAATGTCACAATATTAAAAATCCCTCCTTTAAAAAAGCACCAATAAAATGTCCGATTAATTTGATAAAAATTAATTTCGGCGACTTAAATGCATTTATATGTATCTGTTACTGGTAAGAAGAAATCTTGTGGCTAAACAGTGTTGTCTTTTGTGCGTTCTGGAAAGCTAAGTGAGTGAATACTATCAGCAATCAATACTTATGACTGATATCCTAGCGGGTGATTCGGTGGATGAAAATCTGGTTTATTCCCACAGTAAAACTATTTAAGTAGATACATTTTAACAGTTTACGTATAGTATGCAACTATAGATATTTACTGAGTCAATCGATACAAAAACAGTCTGATATATTCATAAAGAGTTCTCTTATGAATACAAATAATTGTCAATTTCAAGCTTTCAAATATTTTTCTCCCTGCAAATTTATGTCTTTGAAATTTACATTTAACAATCAATACATCAATTGTTCTCTATGACAGGATACTATATTTCCAAACTTTACTTCTATAATTATTTTGTAAACATTTAATACAAGAGTCGGTTTAGTATACAATTATTTGGATACGAAAATTACTGTTAATGATTTATTCTGTGTTCGATAGCAATCCTGCCTGGTTAACTGATTCGTATTTAGTAACGAGAGTGTGAATATACACAACGTCTTAGCTTTCTTATATTTATTTAGATGATCAGGATCATGCAACTTTTGATTCATCAGCAATGATAATCGTGGGTGGTTTTTGCGAAATTCATTTATTTTATTGTATTGATTGAAGTACAAAAACAGGCGGAAATGAACACTTTCATTTATTACAAAAGTAATAATGAATCTCTATTTATTAAGGATACTTCTCTCATCCTCAGTTTTCTTGTAAGACGATCACAGAAATCAGAAAAGGTAGTTATATCTTAATGTGGCCCACGATGTGTGGTGCCATAGAAAACGAAGAGATTTAACATTATGACATTTCACCAGATAAAAGATGCCTCGCATATAAATGGTTAGAAGCCAAAAAAATATATTAAAAGATATGGTTGTGTTCCTCTCAAAGGGGCAGATTTAAAACATGGCGGATTGTGGTTGAGAGTAGGTCATCTTTCTATTCTAATTCAATATAATTGCAGTTTAAAATACGAATTTATTTGCAAAAGTACTTTGATATAACAACGTTTTTCTTAAGTATTCCTTACTTTTGCTTTCGTCTTATCCCAGTATCCGAGTGGAAAACTGATCAGAATTGTGAACTATATCAAGTATAGAAATATGATGCAGTTTGAACGAACACTGTACATATCTTAGCTTTTTAGTTGTATTGCTGTTATTTCTACTGTACCTGATTTGGTGACCAAAAACAACAATTGGCAATTAGAGCAAATGTTAATGCTCACAATCAGTTATGGGCCCATAAATCTTATTGGAACGACTGCAAATATTGAAGACTTCTTATCTAAGTAAGGTTTATGTCTAAATAACGATGGGTGTAATACTTATTTACATCCGGATATGGTTTTATATACAGCAATATATATTAAGATTACAGATCCCACTCTTCCGCTGTCTTGATCATGGCATCAATTACCTTAGACAATTTGCCACCAAACACAACACTGACATGGTTTATTAGATACAGCTCCTGAATCATGTAATTATTATTAAACTAACGTTCTCCTCTCTCAGACATAGGTGATATTAGCCGACATTGGCTGCCCTGTTTAGATCTTCTGGTTTTCTTGCTCCTCAAGACTTTTGAATTATTTGAATTTCACCATGGTAACAAAGGTGAAATCACACAAGTGATAGTTATCAATATTAGTAACATTGAACATTTGACTAACTACAAATCACATATAACGGCCAACCAAGTCATGGTGGCGATCGAACAATTTACGAAGTGATGACTTCAACTTAACCAATATGAACCCTTGGTTCAGTAGCTTCCTTGTTAGCAGTAACCCTATATCAAAGAAATTAATAAAGTAATTAAGATTATTCCAGAAACGCGTCGAGCGCACTAAATTTGATATCTTCATTTTGATATATTTCTAGAGACATAAAAAAATTGCAAGATTTGAATTTCACCATGGTAATTGTTCATTATATCATCAATAATAAAGGTGAAATCTGAAAGACAATGTTTCAAAATTGTTCTGTCCTTGTTAATATTTATAACTGAAAAACTCCAGCAAACCGCAAAAATGTTGAGTAATAATTAAATAAACACCTAACAACATATTTTATTGGCAATTTTATATTATGATCCGGGATAATCCAAGAGTAATATTTAACAAAAAATAACAAAACATTTCACACACATATGAATAACGTTTGAAATATTAAACAAAAATCATAGGTACAAATGGACAAACGGCCATTAATGAAAGAAGATCAGAACGATCTGACATTCGACATAAAAGTTTAAAGATAGTGAAATATGAAGATCTACAAATCATACACATAAAACTAAAGATCGAATAACACGAGCCCCACTAATAGCGGGGGTGAACTCAGGGGCTCTGGAAGGGTAAGCAATTACTGCTCCACTAGTGGCACCCGTTGTGTTAATCTTGTTTCAACCCCGGTCATAAGTCATGAATAAGGAGAGGACCGGGAAGTGTTTACGACAAGCGGAATATTTTCGTGGTCATTTGTGACACAGATATTCCATAACGGTCAGCCAAGTCATTGTGGCGACTGAACAATTTACGAGGTGTTGACTTCAACTTAACCAATAGGAACTGTCGGTTCAATAGCTTCCTTGTCAGCAGTAACCATATATCAAGGAAATTATTAAAGTAATTATTACGATTGAACGTGATATTTCATGTACATTTGCTTGTTATTTTAGCAACTGACTTCTAAATCATATTTAGTGTTGTGTGTAGTGTTTTGTAGATAGTTGTTTGTCCTTCATTTGACTATTGTGTTGTTTGTCCTTCATTTGACTATTGTGTTGTATGTCCTCAGATTTACGGGTTATGGTTACCCCTTTGGTATCTTCTACCTCTTCTTACTCTGTTTGATTTATAATATTGCTTTTACACTTATATTTGTCCCAGAAAGTTTTCAGTATTAATTTGGTCTCAATTAATCCCTCTAATCTGAAGCTACTGTTCAGTATTGTTTATCTCCGTGAAAATAAATTTGATATAAAACCACTCACTCGGCAAGCTAACGATCTGCTAGAAGTACAACTAAACTTCACCTCCACAAACGCAATATGTGTAGGTTATATATTGCCTACTACAAATGTACTTATAACCTTGGGTAGAAACTAAAAACAAACACGTATGTGTGCTGTATATATTACTTTGGTATTATTGAAGTTCACTAGAAGTTGATAAGACCTGACAAGATCATTTACAACAGATTAAATACGTCCAACACACGGGAACAAACAGGCATATATATGTCATACACACATTACCCAATATTTTATTCCTTCTTTCATTACGTTTTTGCGGCAACATTTATTTGTTGAAACATAATAATTGCACGCAATCATAACCATTTTCACTGTATGTTCGTGTCCAACAAGACTAATTCGAAAGCAGACAATAAACCAGTTAACGTTGAAGGCGTAGTGTTGTGTTTAGTAATATACATACGAGAATATATTTACACGTTAATGTATAAACTACTCCGGAAGTGACGTCTGATAGTTTTACAGGATGCACCAAGACACTCCCGAAGGACAGAGTAGAAATCAGTGTTTCATGACTCCATCCATGTTCACCCACCACTCTCCCGAAGGACAGAGTAGAAATCAGTGTTTCATGACTCCATCCATCTTCACCAACCACTTTCATTTGAGACAATTAAAGATCACCAAAACGATCATGTCATCGCTATCTTGTATGGTGTACGTACTACGTGGCATTTTAATTTCCAACGTAAATTTGTAATGATATGGCATGAAACGTGGAATGTGTGGGCGATGTTGACTGGGAGTCATCATATTCTAGCTTCATGCATCTCTTTAAATGTAGACATGCACTATTGTCACCATTTTAATTAGTTTAAGGTATACCTCAGAGAGAGTTTGAGGGCTTTAACAACAGCACAAACAGCTAGCATGAATATATATCATTTAAAATATGTTTATGTTGTAACATTTGATCGATGATCAACCTGAATGTCAAATATATAAGATGACTTTTGTCAATTTCTTTGGTATTTTACTGCCATTTTCAGAAATCTTCCCCTCAATCAGTAATTAGATAATTGAATTAATAAGAACTATTCTGGCCATCTGTTGATTGACGTCATCTGATGGATTAATCTATTTATATCTTCTTGACAAAACGATGAAAGAAGTACTTTAGAAATAAATATGGATTATATGGTGAGTCGAGAGAAGATATGTATCACCTCGTAGCATGGCGATATCAATAGCTCGAGTCATCATAATATGAGATGAATGTTGGCTATCCTGTTTAGGCACTTGGTTTTGTTGCTCCCAAAACCTTTAATTCTTTGGCTTTCCAATCTTTCGATTTTCAGCATACCTTATGAAGTTTATTCCAGAAACGCGTCGTGCGCACTAAATTGGATAGCTACGTCTTTGTTATCATCCGAGTCATAAACATAAAATAGTTATTTTGATCCGTAATTATTGTATTCTATTTTCATAATTTGCATGTATACATGTTATTTATTGCCAATTTTGGCCGAATAACGGGTAACTTTACATCATCTTTGGTTATTGTTGAAATGCTGTAGATAAAATATGCCATTTATCGATAAGGTCCAGAAATATCTCGATGAATGCGAAGATAGGCAGTTGTCAGATTTAATACAAGCCTAACCATGGAAAACAAACAGGTAATACATTTACACATACCTCGAAAATTGATCTAATAAATTAAATCCACAAATGGACGTCAATATGAATTGAATACGTTCTGCCAGGACCGATCAATACCGAAAAATATGATTTCAGTCCAGCTTTTCTTTTGATCAAAACAATATTATCGACCTTTCAGAAGATTTGCATTTAAAATATAAATACAATTATATATGCAAAGATCTGATAAAAAATGGTATGTTTCTATCCATATCTTGATGGCGACTTAAATAACAAAGCTCAAAAGTTCAACTCTAACACATCTTAACTTTAAAAATATTGACAATTGTTATTTGCTATGGCTGATGTAGCCATTACATAACCCGTTGTGGTGTGTTTACTTTGCTAAATAAACGTTAGGGAACACCGATGGAGCAGTACAATGGCAAAATCTACAGAAACTGGCAACACAGGGCACACAAGACGAAGATAAACAAAACACAACCCAATAAAAATATAGACAATCTGCTGGTCCATTCCATATTATATTACTAGAATATTTTATTCAAACAAATTGAGGACCTATTTATTGTGGTCTCCTACGAAGACCATTAAATTCTGTAGATATTGATGACTAATTGATATTTCATCTGTCAGAGTTATCAGTTATGGTTATGTTGTCGTAAGAGTAATATTATTTTACCAACAATTTATAGCTCCGTAGCTAATGGTCAGGGGTCCGTTGTTGAACTTGTGATTAAACTAATCATATGATTAGCCCTAATTACATTTTTAATTCCTAATCACATACTTAGCTAATACAATTCTTTGGCTGAACTGTTTTTAATCAATGTTTTAACTAATCATATTTAATCATTGAATTAGCTAATTATGTGATTAGGAATTAAAATGTAATTGGGGCTAATCATAAATTCAACAACGGACCCCAGGTAACTACATTGAATTTAATGTTCCTGCTCTGTCCGTGTGTCATGCTGTCATTCATTTTTGTGGTAGCAAGCGAATCTGCATGTTGTATTTTATTATTACACTTAGAACGTTTATGGTGTGATATGTATAGCATATATAACATACATTATTATATTTACAACTAAATATCACGTATACAAAACGGTTATACGGGAAAAAATTAGGTGACGCCTACCGAGATCAGCTCGCAGAGCTACACAGCGTGTCATCATGTGACGGTTTCCTCATCGAAGCTAGTCAGGTTATGATATAAGCCTAAATGGGGGGGGGGGCGGGCATCGGTAACGGTATTCACCGATGCCACTCTCCCTTAGCTATAAAGACATCTTTTGTTGTGATTTTCTGAAAATATATATTTTTTTTTTTTTTACAAAAATCAAATTTTTGTCTTCCCTACCCAACTCTTATTCCTTATTTCTATATTTATTTAAAGCTGATATATCTGCTAATCTGATTCTAAATTTAATAATAATTTAATCTTGTGTTATGTTTTAAATTTTGATATTTGTTTTTCCAAAATAGAACACTTTCCAAATAGAACACTTGCTTATTGTTCTTCATTTAACTTTAGAGTCAATGTTGAAAATGTCGGTTTTGAAAAAAGAAAGAAAAAAGATGACTATAGCTTCACAACAGATAATTGAACTCGAGATGTCAAGTGTATAAATGAATACAACCGATTCGAAATCAGGAGTGGAGCGATATATCTACCCGTGGACTTTGGGCTACATTGATAAATTCCAACTCCGCGTATTGATCTAGTACAAAGTGGATATCATCTCATCTTAATGGAATTTGTTCTCCCCAGGATTTAGTTGCTCCCATAAACAACAATCATTCACCCAATGGCTGTATGAATAAATATAATATTTATCAATGTGTTTGTTTAAACCATCACGTCTATCATGTACCAAACTTAATTTCTGAATATTTCATTTCGTATTATATAAAATTAAAAACAAAACATAAAATACCACACTGCTAGAACAGTACCACACACTACTAGTAAAATCACAAGAACATACAAACTAGATATCCATAACACCACCCACTCCCCTGGATACGGATACTTCAATAAATTGTGGAGAGGTTAAACTAATTGTATGTGGCCAAATATAAAATTCTAACATGAGTTGATTGATTATTGACTCCTTACATTAGATACTTGATGAATGAAGAACATAGAAAAGTGATTTTGGAATTGTGGCAATAATTGTGTTTTTCTAGAATGTATGCCCTTGGTATGGAATTACAATATTGTTCTACCATTATATTACACAGGCTTAAATACAGTAAAGCATTGCCTTGTGAATTGTCCCGACATATTCATCAGCTGATGTGAACTACTGAGAATAAAAGTGAAACATAATAACAAAGTTATCTGTATAAGGTCGTATATCTGGACCAAGGGTGTAAAATAAATCTGTGGTCAGCAGATGGATTCATTATTTAGTTGGCTTTCTGTTACTCGTACACCTTGTCCGTCGACTCAAAAATGCACAATTAAACACTTAGATCGATAAATGGATCTGTAACCTAGACACACTGATTGGTCTACAATTATAATGTTCCCTATCTTGTATTTTGGAACAAACACTGTTCACAAACCACCGAAACATTGCGATATCCGTTTGGCCATTCTGTTGATATCTTCAAACTCTTCTTAGTTAGGGTCTGACGGTTACATGTGCCCTGACAATATTGATATAATGTAAATGCGTTATTGTTTTATTCGCCTTTAGAATATTAGTAACTGAAATGTGTTCCCACAATTGACTAGGACATAATTGTCTCATAGATTCCCTATTTGATGTCATTGGTGTATCGATAGCATATCATATTGCATAAAATATGTGTGGACACTGTATTAACACATGTAACAGGATATCTGTGTAAGAAATCTTCGCGAGCAAGCTGCTGCCACAGGCACTGAAAACAAATTATTTTGAAATCTTGCCTTTGAAAGTATTACTGTCACCGTTCCTGATGGGTCGTTTGCTACACCTGGTCTGTCGCGCAGATAACTAGGGATCTTTTATTTCTCTTTCACTCCCTGTTTCAGCGTTAGCATTTCCTGGACTTTAAACTTCCCCCGAGGAACACGGTGGATGTCACATTAGGAACAGGAACTGTGTATCCTTCCGGGGTTTACCCTTGGTTTTATATGAGTCATTGTTGCTCATCCTTATAAAAAAGTAGATAAGTAATTTAAAATGTTTATTTTAACATGGGTACGCATTATATTTGTCATTATTTTACACCGAGCGAAAGCGAGGTGTAGAATCTTAAGGCAAATATAATGCCTATCCATGTTAAAATAAGCATAGAGCCCGGCATCCGAGAATTATCTCGATTCTAACAGGGCATTTACGGTAATTTTATGCATTCAAGCGTACCTAGACAGAGGTTATTTTTGGGCGCTGTTCCAATTACCTCCCGCTATTATTTACAAGAATATATAACGCTACAGAAACGTTATAAAAATTGATAACGATCACAAATTAGTTTCATCTGATTTTTTTTCAACAATGAATATGGTAATCAACAAATGAAAAAAAAAAATAACAGTAAATAACTTTTTAAATCGCAAATCACATGACTGAATCAGCTGGTGGAAATGGCGCCAATCGGAGACACCGAGTAAACAAGGTACATAATGTAAGTCATTCAATTTTAGGTGCAAAAATGAATGAAGTATAATGAAAATGGCACAGTTTGTATATTTATTATTTTTATTCTTTTAATTTAACATACATAAAGTACAAATATGCAAACTACGCTGTCGATTAGTGTGTTTTGTGCTATTTAGAGCCCTCTATTGTTTTCAAAGCAAAAGTAGCACCCCATGTTAGAATTACTGCACACGACCCTTTCTGGAATAACTGCATTATGTTCCTTCAAAGTAAACTTTTCTCTTCTTGGTCACCTTGGTTATTGTTCGTATTTGTATGTTGGACTTTCTATATTGATTTACGATTCTCGATCACATCTTGATATCTTTCATAATGCACCAACATTACAATATACAAAACACCCAACGTCGCCTTGACTTGAAATATTAGCCGCTGGATGTTAAACAACTATAACAATCAAGCAAATACTCGAAGAAATATATTATATTCTGGGAAATCTTATGTAATTCAGAAAAATAATACACAATTTTAAACAAATAATTACAATCCATTAGAAGAATGATTGTTTGTTACATTATATGATGTAAAACTTAAAGGCTTTGTCATGTTGTATGTTGTGTTCGCTGACAAAGGGATGAATCCTGTTAAACGTATTATTCCGAGCTACTATTTTAGTCTCATATGTATCTTAGCTAAAGGTCATACTTCAGCATCAATATTGTTTATGCGCAGATGTGTGAATATTCCTCAGCAACAGACCGATAATTTGATAACAAAGGAAACTGAAAAGACTCGCATTTCCGAAGACAGACAGATACCAATGCTTTTGAAATCAAAAGTAATCCGTTTTCAGTTGAATTTAGAAGCTCATTAATATATCGACTCTGGAGATTATAAGTACAAAGATCAATGTTATCGTCAGAGCTCAGATAATACGAAGGCTATTTGATAGACGTTACACCTACAGTATACGGAGATTGTCGGAACAGGTAGAACAGAGAGTTTTTTTAGCCTGTTTCGTAGCGCGTGGAAATTAATTTGATATTTAATGACAATCTACGTATATTGTGTTTATTCAGCAATATTAAAAAGTTCAAAACACCTGCCAAATTGTCTGAAAATAACTGAACCAAACATCGTATAACTGTTTTCAGTTGTGTCACCTGTGACGTCAGCGCTTATATGGTTACCGTTTCTTCCTGTCACTCTACATGAATCAGGTACCAGCAATTCTTTATTAGGTCTAAGACCTAAACACTGAAGTTTATTTGACCCCCTTTATCAGTACTCAAAATCCTACAATCATAAATCTTACTTATACTTTTTAAGTCAGTGTTTGTGTTTCATATGAGATGATAAATCTAAACCAAATAAAAAAAAACTATAATACGTGTCTCTGAAAAACCTATAAATCACACAAATTTGATTATACATTAAACTTTTGTTTCTTATTACAAATCACGTTTGTCCGCTTCACTTCTATAAAGCTCTAAAATGATTACAAAAATCAGATTTCACATGTCATATAGATATAATTTTCTATTTTAGAACATGCATACCTTATATTTAAAATAATTTGCTTACAATATTTTATAATATTAACATTAAAGCCATGTCATTATATGAGAAACTACGTTGTGCTTGTCTGAAAGGTTAGGACGGGTTGTCGTTGTACAAAGCGTTATTTTTTTGTATATTACAGAAATATTGAGAAGTCTAGTTATATTGATGAAGGACAGCGGAGTATCGTTGGCTTTCCGTAATTCACTTTAGTACGGAATGTTGTATCGAGTAGTTGTAATAAAGGAAGGCTAAATCAAGGAAATCTCATCAGATGAATATTTACTATACGATCGTGGTAACGGTTGTCATTGATATTAAAGGTTTCGACGAAACTAAAATTGCATCATTGGCTTCGACAACCGATCCACTCAGAATAAATAACCTTGAGTATCTGTCATGGATATCGCTTGATTAAATAATCAGAATTTTAGGATAACAATATATGACTTACGCAGTGTTTATTCCAGGAGATGCATGAGAAGTCGATAATGGATATCGTCGAGCTCACACGCAGTATCACGTTCCTAGTCTAATGTCTCTAAATTTGATGATTTATAATTTAACTTAGCATTTTAAATTTTTTTTAGGTTTTAATTTGTTCAAATCCTGGATAGTAGTTTTTATTAGAGGAATTTTAATTTATCAGATGTTAAATGGTCTCGGCCATCTCTACTTGTTTTCCCTTGTTGTTACTATATTCTACCCCTTGTGCATTGATGTTGGACAATTATACTTAGAACACTAGTGCGCCGATTTTGTTTTGATGTTTCCAAGTTTTTGGTCTGATTATAGGTACTGTTGAAAGTTATCTTATACATGCAGTTCTTTAAATTCGTTAAACACAATCCGTTAATTGAAGTCACGACATCATGGGGAGTTTAAATTTAATTCCTCCATCACAAGAATCAAACATGGCTTTCTATATCCCGTCGTTCCCTCTGTCGTCTTAAAAGTTGTTCATCCGACTTATAAATGGATCTTTCACGTAACAGAGCTTTCCTTATGATATCAAGAAGTCAAATAGACATAGTCAAATTTCTAAGATGACGTACTTTCTCTAATCAACCTTTGCAGGAATTACTTAACACCATGGTATACACCAGACATATTACTCTATAATCAATATAATCAAATAATCATTTATATCTAGAATTAAATGAATTATACCTGACCCTTAAATGCCAAATACAAGACTCAATTTATAATAGTTAATGAAATCTATGAAAATTATATCATTAATAGAAAGTATAAAAGTTCACAATGTCTGTCTATAGAAATATACAATAACTGGAATCAATTTTTAATTTAAAGGAGTGTAATATACGACATGCTAATTCTCATAATTATTCACATGTACATATAGAAAGCATGTCATTTTCCTGATATTATATGACAAATATTATACATTGCCAAAATACGTTACTGCTACGATAGAACTGAAATATTGTTGAAAGTGGCGTTAAACACAATAAACCAAACCAGTCCCCAAAACCACAATACGCAGCAATATAAGACTGACCTGTGTCTTCTCAACGTTTTAACCAACTTAAGTAGGATCAATATAAAATACAAATACCCATCTTGTTGGTGGGTGGCTTCTGCTAAAATCTATCATATAAATTTCATCAATCGTTAACCGATTGTTACGGAAGAAAGTAGAATCCAAGATGACAATTTGGTCTGGCATATTTCTCTATTCAAATAGATAAATCAAGCGTTGATATGGCTTAATTCTGTTTACTGTCTTTGGTCAGTCAGGGAAACGTTAATTACAGTCAAGGACTGCAAAACCTTACATAGGAAAACACTGTTCTATCAAAACACACAATCTTAAAAGGTTTTCATTTGTATGTTGTCATAAATGATCATTTTAATCACAAATTGCATGTGTATGTGATATGAATCATTATTATTGAATTAATTCAACATTTGGGAAATTAGAATACTTCTTTAAATACCAAGGGATACTAATGTTCATTTTTATGTTGTCGATTTTTGCCATGTCTTTTATTTAATGTAAAACATTAAAATGCAAAATTATTGATGTTTGTTTTTGTTTTTTGTTTTGTTATGCAAAATATGAAAATACCGTCGACATATTTCCTTGAATATTCTAACATCTCTATATGTTTTGTTTATTCTAAATCATTGGAATGCAATTGCACAGAGCATAAATAATAACTACTGTCATTACCTTACATATAACTTTCTCTTTCAAATAGTGCTATTCCTGTCATTCTAGACATACCCTTCACAATGTTTATCATTTGTATAGTAAATTATAGACATGTGTTATAATTCTATTCTTTTAGTTTTAGTGTTCATTTATTCGTTTAAATTAATCTTTGTATTTGTTTATGTTACTTTAGTTTTAATGTCTTAGCCCATATTTACTTGTTTAATGATATAAATAAATGTTTAAACTGTGATGGTCAACAATTCAACCAATATCAACAACACGAATAACTATCACCCCAAATCATTGGCCACAAATAAAGACTACGAAATATACCTATTGCAATCCAGATTATGGCTTGGGACGAGCACAAAATGTGGCGGGAATAAACCGATAATATGTTATTTTTTATGGCTGAAATATTGTCAGAGATTATTGTAAGCAACTAATAACAACAATACACTACACATGTATAGACTAATCTACTAATCAGTTACTTACGACTATTCAATGATGTATTATTGCCCATGTATAGTTGTCATGTCTGTGAAGGTTCGTCTTCTCTTCTGGTGAAGCGTATCTTAGTAGGGTTTTGATTGTTTATATGATTGGTCACTTGATGTGAAAAGACAAGGCTTGGTATCAGATAAACTAATGTAACCCCGCTACATGTTTGTGTGCCTGTCTTAAATCTTGCTCTATATTTGCAAGGATTCTGTCGATTGCATGCTGTGTTTAAGTATGTGCGGTTTTCTGGAGGAGTACTGTGTGTTGTATTGAGTCGATTTATTAATTTTTCAGCTGTTTCCGAGGCATTAGTTGGTGTACATTCGTATTTATATTGTCATTATCATTAAAAATAATAAGCAAAGAATTATATTTTGTTTCCGCTTACTTTATCTAGTCTATACGATGTGGGATTCTATGTGTCACTTTTAATAACGGTATTGCATGATGTCTTTAGATTTCATTCATAGAATCGAATAATCTTATCTTTCAAAAAGTATTTCGGAATACATCAACACCTTTTTGAAAAGCATTATGTTGCGTACAGGTGATAAAGATTGTATTGACAATTAGATTTTGGTTGAAAGTTGGCGATTGTTTCACAATTATGTGTTACGATGACCATGTCTAGATAATGGTCTAGGCCATCGACTCTCTTAAACAGTACAACATTATACATATGACACCTTCTGTGTTACGAAGATTAAATATACTATGTATAATATTCAAGATTATAGCGTTCTGTTTAATAACGCCTTTTTTCTGGTTATCTGCGAGGAAAGGAATTTTACTCACACGTGGGAAGCACTTGCATGACTGCATCATTTCACTAAGAGGGAGGTTTTGGGTTCATAAAACTAGTTTAATTCCGACATGTTTTATTGAAGTGCCTCTTCCAAGCCAGAAAGGTGATCAGTCATGTATTTATGTGTCTGTTAGGTGTATCGATGTTGTGTCTTTCTGTGATTTTGATATTTGATTTTGGAATTACTCCGACGGTGTGGTATTTTTGTATTTTCTTTTTCTTTTATTTACCAATGTATACACTTACTATCAATAGTGTTACGGTCAGCATGGTCATAGACGGTACTAGACATAGATTTGACACAAATAGATCGATATTTGATTATACATCGTACTGATTAATGAGGTTTCATTGTAATTATAGACTCGATAACAACATTACAGAAATACTTCCTGAGCTTATCCGTTATTTTTATATATGACAAAACACAACGGATCTTATTACATAGTATTATAGGCTACTGGTAATAACATTTGTAGGCATAAAAATGTCATTTAAAATATATTTGTTAGTATTGGATTACTTAGCACACTCTGTGGCTTTGTGTTTTTATATTTCAAATTACTGTTAATAAATCATACGTCACATACATTCGTCCAATCATAATTTAGTTCAGACAATAACATATTGATATTACTCCTATACTTGAAGTGTTGTTTGACGTTTTATAAAAAGAACCTTTGTTATCTCTATACCATTCAATATATTCTTCCCGTTGCGTAACAGGGTCATCGTGATCGTGTGGTAGTTAGATTTACAACTTCCTGCTCAATCAGTGCCTATCGCACTACTAAAGTTGTGATTTCGAACTCCGTTCATGACAAGTTGTACTCGATACAATATGTGATAAAGTTTATCAGTGAGGACTTGCGACAGGTCGGTGGTTTTCCCCGGGGACTCTGGTTTCCTCCACCAATAAAACTTACCACCACGATATAACTGATATATTGAAAGTGGCGTTAAACCAAATCAAAACCAAACCCAGTGCGTAACACAATCTTCCATTGTTTACAACGTGTATGATTGTTCATTATCGTACCACGTATTTTTGTGAGTAATGCCAGGATGTCAGGGCGCGAAATTTCTCTCGTACTGCTTATCTCAAATTCACAAGCGGATACTCCGTATGTAACATAAACAATCAGTGTGTTCATCGTCACGTAAGCTACAATTTCCATTCCGCCCACATCGAGGTGTTTTCGATCCATATATTATGTCAAGTCTGTCAGTGACATGCAATAGGTTTCAATTTTCTCTACAAAACAACGGACGGTCACGATTGTCAAGCTTGACCCTATTAGTGGAGCTTCTTGTGACAATAATCATGCAAATGGTGATACAAGCATGAAATTTTGCACAGATGACCGTTTTAGTGTGGTATAATATATTTTATGCCTGGCAACAAAAAATTCCTTGTTTATCAAGGTGGCCATCTTAAATTTCAAACTGGCGTCATTTGAATAAGGGTCTCTGCATAAATTGACACTATCTGGTATGATAATTTTAATTGCAATTGTTTTGAATATTTTCTTATGGTTGAAATCAATGCTAGTTGTACCAGAAAGCTTATTGTGATAATAAAAGAAGGGAAAGTTGTTGAAAATTGTAATCCTACTGCTTGAAAATTTGAAAAAGTGTAATATATTGTTTGTAAGTTTCAGTTAAGCATTCTTTTTAGCAACAACAACGTTTCTGTTAAAATTATTTTGAGGAAAACTATCAAAAAGAATATTTATGTGCAATATGACGTGTTTGGAATTATTTTTGTAGTCACAATCTACCAAAAATGGGAAAATTTTGGATTTTCTATTTTTTCCAGATTTTTTCTTCTTAGAATCAAACTGCGTCTAACTATATGAATTCTGCAGGTGTCACCAAAATGGGCAATATATTAGCTAACGTATGACTACATGAGTTTTAATATTTCATCAGATAAATCCAGTGTAAATCGAAAATATTACCCCTACCCCCTACTTATTTGAGTAAAATCTAAGGACATTTCAAAAATATACACCTTAAATCATTCAACTGAAGATTACGAATATATAAATTGGTTATGACTATATACAATGGACATAATTTTATACAATATAGCTTCTTGAATTCCAATTTTGTATTCAAAATCTGAGAAAAATGGCCAATTTTGGATTTTCATATTTCTCATTTTTTCTTACAATTTGTCTTTAATATCATTATGAACTTTGATTTATTATATCAGCACAAAATATATTGGTCTTATCAAATAGGCCAATGTTGTAGCCTTTGATTGAACTCAAAATATTTATCACTTCCTGTCGAACAAGTCCCCTCAGGTTAAAAATACTACCACATATCCTTACAAATTTTGGCAAAACTCAATGAAATTTGAGCAACTAAAATCCTAAATCATGAAACTAAGCCATGTGTCTCCTTTGTGTATGTTCGAGCAAAACTGCCCTAGTTGGTAGATTGGCATCATACTGGCGTTGCCTCCGGGCAAACATTTCAAAACGTGCTTCGTTCAAGGTAACGTTGTTGTAGTCTTGTCGTATATGATGGTTAGAAAGGCTTCAATAAGTTCCATGTCCGGGTCACCAATGACAGCAGGTGTTTCGCTCCAACAATCAAGCTTATCTGTCGCATCGTCAAATATTTCCCATGCCTGCCATGCTGTTCGCTTACATTTTCCACGAAAGACAAACACTTTGTCACAACCGGTAAACGCATGTACAACTATTACACCTAATGCCCGTAGGCCAAGGGAAATTGATACCCCATGAATCAGTATCCATCGAAGATATTAGACTTTACCGAATGTTATCCAAAATCTATCTTTCTCAAGTTTCTCGAACATAAAAATAGCTAAAACAAAAACATATGTGTCAGTACTGATAACTAAAGATGTTTCCAATTCGTGAACGGCCGCACGTTTCACATGAACAAACATCCATGTATACGTCTCTTTGTGATTGCAAGGATGAAGATCTGATCGATCAATATTGTTATTGCAAAGAACGTTTTATCTGTGTTAAACAAACCAATTTAGATGGCTGTAAAGGTCAATCCGTCCTGCAATTCTGATGTCAACATATTCGGAGACAAACCGTTAAACTACTGCTTCCCCAAGCTGTGTGGAAGTTTGAACGATTGTACGAAAGGCTAACACCATACTAGACAAAAATATCAATGAGCTATTGGCATTGATGGGAAATCCAAGATAAGCGCAAAGTGGAGTTTCACGTTTAAGAGAGTGTCGCTGTTGCACTGTCCTTTTGGGGTACTTTTGGGTGGTAGTTAAACATTAACAATGGTGCAATGGCCAAGTCAGACTAGCATCTATCATTTTTTAAATGGGACTTTATGTCGGGACCATGTTAAACCATTTTCACAAGTTGAAGCAAAGACGACGGTATGCTTGTTTGAATTACGTTAGCTCAAAATGATTTCATGAATTTTGATTAACGCTTTTGCTAATCTACTTGTATTATCTCAGCTGACTTTGTCATGTGTATAATATCACCATAGTCACAAGCTAACGAAATTTTCGGTCCAATATATTTTTCAAATATTAAAGGAACATCTATACCTTTAGTATGTGCTATATCTTAAGTAATATTTCTTTCAGACTGGTAGTATGTACTGGCGAGGAATTCAAATCAAGTCATGAATCTCTTTCCTCATACATCGATATCAGGTCTGCAAGACGAAACACCACTGATTCTGTACAATTCCTTTGTGTCTCAAAAATATATGACACTAATTCGGCTAGAGCAATTTCTTTCAGTGAGGCATCCTTAATATTACTTCCATCTTCTTAACTCATTGCTGCTCTCTCTCTCTCTTTATTGTAAAACGCCGCAAGACAAGCTGAATGATATTTGAATTGTTGTGCAATAACATCTGCAGCACTTAATTTTGCTAGCAACTGTTCATCTTGGAGAGTTGCAGCACAATCGGGTTACCTTTGATCAAGTTTCATAGTCATTGTCTCCCTCAAATCGGACATTGTAGAATGTTTATCACACAAAAAAACATTGAAACATGAGTACTTCTTGAGCTATCTAAATGGTCCATACTTATCCTGAAGAATTGTGGGGATTATTTTATGATTGTTGATTGAACTTGCGACTTTACATGTTTTTGAAAGACGAATTCTTTCGCCATTTTGAAACAACAAATTAATGCAATTCAAGAATCAACACAACACAATTGCTTTGAAAAATTAGATTTCAATACAAAACTCTACCACAAATAATAAGAATCAAAACAAACAGATATCAGGCCGAGGGATTGTCCTTTTACCGCCTATTAATTGCACTTTATTGAATGGGATTAGATTGAATTGCGATTGAATACCTACTTTCAGTTCGATCGTACATCAGGTACCATTTTTTACTCCCCTATCTTCTTGACTCGGCTATCCGGCGTTGGTGTATCTTGTCAATTCAGGTATTCCATTATGGAATTAAAAGGGACAGCCATAAAGTGTTTGTGAGTACGCTGAACAAAAGCTGATACTGAACCCTATGCCGAGATAATCGGCAGTGGATTATACCAGTATGTCTTGTGTAGTGCCAAACATATTGCTCTTCTTCATGTTTTTTTTTCTGTTATAAAGTATTGTTTTAGTCAAATAATAAAAATAGTGAAACCAATGTAGCTTAATAACATATCTAATGCAGCAAAGATATAATTTGCATTAATAGTAATTTATATGCAATATGCAGATGTACATAAAATGTGGATTGCGAATTTCGCCTGCCAGAAACACATTTATTGTAATTTGGCCGCCATCTTGAAAAATGGCCGACTTCCGGATGGCCAGGCACTGAAAATGTTTCTATATGAACTAAATAGCATATGTGCAAAGTTTGGTGCTTGTATCATTAAGTGCACGATTTTGCAAAATTTTGGTGTTAAGAAGCTCCACTATATACACTTGTTTATAAGTGTGTAATAATTCATTTATTTGGCTCTCCGTATCCACGTATTTTAAGTTTTAGTGTTCATTTCGAAAAGGGGAAATTATTCAAACGTAAGTAAATTTGCCGCCAATTTTGGAATAATTAAAATAGTCATAATAACATATCAAAATGAAAGTTAAATATAATTTTGGCGTAGTTAGCAAAAATCATTGTGGATTGTTAGAATACCGCCTTCTGAGTAAGCAGTACTCTAGTTGTAACTTTGAATTAATTGATAGTACTTTTAAATCTGTCCTTGAATGGTTGGCATAACACACAATAGAAGAAGCTAATCTTTCATTATGTTGATACTATTATCTATTTTTCAGCTTAGTTAAATGTTCTTTGAAATTGTGTGAGAAGATGTATATCATGATAAGATATCGAGATAAAATAGTTATACTATATGCCCTTTGCTCAGTAGTGCCACAACCAAAACTACATATATTTTAGATAAGTTAAGTTCAGACAGACATCAGAAGCTAGGTATGATATCATATTACCTCAGATATCTTCCGTGAGAACGGTGTTTGTTTTATTACAATTCATGTTCGAGAAAAAAAGAGTATCACAATCATTATATAACCTTGACGGATTAATATCATACAATATGTTCCCTGATCAATACGAATACGCTGATTTTATAAGACAAGGGTGAACAAATTATTCAATCATTGTGTACTATAGCAACACTAGAAAATTAACGTGCATCACGTTCAGTTTAAACACTGTGTTACTAAAATCGCTCATGTTTCTTTTCAGCCACAAATTCAAGTAAAAAAAAGTTTACTTTCCTGAATGTCTTTTTTGTGTTCACTTTAGGGTGTCCACCATATCATGTATCTTGGTTAAGAGAATCATTGAAAATTAATTTTAATGTTCTAGCTCTTAAATTATTAGAATGCAATTTGCCAACAAAATAAAAATACATTACGGCACAGCATACAGTTGACATACATCTCCTATGAAATAATAACACAAGCGACAATTGATACTTTCATATGGAGCTTTTAAAAATCTTGGGTTGATAGTTATACATTAATAGCAGGAAAAACTTAGGTTACGGTGTTTAACGCCACTTTCAATAATATTACAGTTATTTTGTTCCAACAAGTCAGTATTACAGAGTAGATGGGTGACAATTGTGCAGTAGACAGTATAATGAAAAACAAAAAATCCAAACAATTCCAAAATATAATCGAAAAATCGTAGAAGAGACAACATGGATATCCCTCTCACACGGCACGACAGCTCATTTATCTGACAGTTTATCTTTTAAATTTTGCTTTGTACCATGTTTACAATATGCTATATGATAACAGATATATAAAATACCAACATTTTTATTGAAATAATCATTAAGTACCCGGATGTATGGATTTATACATTCTACGTACATACGGACATCGGTTAGAACAAATTAAAAGGATATTTATTTCACTTTTGAGGGTTAAGTTATACGTTGCCATCGACAGTATTCTGATTAAAACCATTCAACGTGTGCTAAGAATTAAGAATTTATTGGATCAAATTTTACGCAAGTGACAAGAAGTTATAATAATTTTCTTGCTGGAAATGACATATGTCATTTGTGTCGTGTGACTTAATTATATTTATAATCCAAAAAACTGTCGACAGTTTGATAGAAACGAAGAACAGGAAACACACAAACGAGTTGACGGTTTTATATATGGTCTCCGATTATATCAATATCACCATTCAATTACACAAAGATAATTTTACGTTCGTTTATTGCTGATTTAAGTTTGTGATTATGGTGTGTGTCTACTTGTAGGCCAGAACAATTGAAATGAAATCATTTACATTTACACACTATATTTTATTTGTTCCCTAGTTTAATACTGAAGATAATTCAATTATACTTTTCTTATCCCAGACAAAATGATTTGTCTTTTCAATATGTTGCCTTTGAGCGTACCCGATGAATTTTTAACCAGAAACGCGTCACTTACACTATATTAGGAGACTGGGAGTCAAGTAAAACCGCACGTAGTCCGCATACGGCGGGACAACTCTGCTATAAAACCGAATATAGAGACGGAACCGTATCATACTCTGAAGCCTTTGATCCAGACGACCCGGACACAAATGGACCACTATCCTATCTACGACACCGATTCAGACCTTGGTGCCCGACCATCAACGCCGATCTAACAACAACATGTTTGTTTTAAGCGAAAGCCAGAAAATCGGACAGAGGACTAATCTCTTTGAAAATAATCAGCCCGCAATACCAGCAGACAGTAGATGGACGCTAAAACCCAATAACAATCAATGATATCTTATATTTACCTTTGTATTACTATCACTAGGTGGATACATCTGTCAGTGCACTATTAATTTCCGAGGGTATCATCTACCCAGTAGTCGGTGTTCTGGTACTGACTTGGCTTATATAAGAAATATATTTATTATTAAAATCCATAGCTCTTTGTGTAGTTATTGGAAGAACTGAGACTCATAAGCAATCTTATCTGATTTTGACCCCCCTTTCTTTAGTCCTTTTGGTTTTCTAGCTACGAGAGACGTAAATTATTAGGCTTGCCAACCTTTTCACGGATACTTTTTTATGAAAGATATAACCAAAAACACGCAGTGTGCACTAAATTAGCTATTACCAGTTTTCTACCTGTCTACCCCTGAACGTTGATATTGTACCATCCTGAAGCTCTTCTGTATAGCCTGGCTACCCCTGAACGTTGAGATTGTACCATCCGGAGGCTCTGCTGTATAGCCTGGCTACCCCTGAACGTTGAGATTGTACCATCCTGAGGCTCTGCTGTATAGCCTGGCTACCCCTGAACGTTGAGATTGTACCATCCTGAAGCTCTTCTGTATAGCCTGGCTACCCCTGAACGTTGAGATTGTACCATCCTGAAGCTCTTCTGTATAGCCTGGCTACCCCTGAACGTTGAGATTGTACCATCCTGAAGCTCTTCTGTATAGCCTGTCTACCCCTGAACGTTGAGATTGTACCATCCTGAAGCTCTTCTGTATAGCCTGGATAC
>MJUT01044473.1:39242-51706 GCA_002080005.1 Gigantidas platifrons | reverse complement strand
CTGTATAGCCTGGCTACCCCTGAACGTTGAGATTGTACCATCCTGAAGCTCTTCTGTATAGCCTGTCTACCCCTGAACGTTGAGATTGTACCATACTGAAGATCTTCTGTATAGCCTGTCTACCCCTGAACATTGAGATTGTATCATCCTGAAGCTCTGCTGTATAGCCTGGCTACCCCTGAACGTTGAGATTGTACCATCCTGAAGCTCTTCTGTATAGCCTGTCTACCCCTGAACGTTGAGATTGTACCATCCTGAAGCTCTTCTGTATACCCTGTCTACCCCTGAACGTTGAGATTGTACCATCCTGAAGCTCTGCTGTATAGCCTGGCTACCCCTGAACGTTGAGATTGTACCATCCTGAAGCTCTTCTGTATAGTCTGGCTACCCCTGAACGTTGAGATTGTACCATCCTGAAGCTCTTCTGTATAGCCTGGTTTTTCTGATATACGTCAACCTAAGATATTTAAAAGCTCCATGTGAAAGCGTACAGATCTATAAATTACACAGCCGTAAACTAGAATTGATCGACTTCGCTGTCTAGAAAAACTTAATAAAATGTTAGTATTAACAGCTCAGTGGTAAATAACACAATCTTGATATAACAACACAGAGTTTAAAGCAATTGGTGAAGCAGGGCAGACAGTTTACTGTCAAATAATAATACCACAAATGTCGCTTATTTTACTATTTATTAGGAGATGTATGTCAACTGTGTGTTGGGTCGTAATGTAATTTTATAAGCAAATTACATTCTAACAATTTTAGGGCGGTTACGCTATTTCTAACGGCGCCTTAACACGTCGTGTGCACAAATGTATTGCAAGGAAAGGTAGTATCAATATGAGAACTTTCCCCTGTCAGATCCCTCTTAATTAAACCAATATATAATAGAACAGTCTATCTCTGGCATTCCACAAGACATGTATTTGTTATTTCTACTATCACAGTAATAAACGTATTAGATATGAAATAACGCAATGCCTTATGGCAGGAAGCTATTCAAATATCTGACCGAATCTAGAATTATTTTTGGCTTATTTGTAAGGAATATATATTACCCTATATAGATACAGAAAAATATGCAAGGCTTCCTCTTACGTGGATGCTGTTCGACGTTCCTTTAAATTTGGCTACAGTTATCAAGAATCAAGTATTAGGTATTCATGTATTGACTTCTAATAAGCCCTGGGTTAAATCAGTCAACTAGAAAGACAATCCTTTTGAAGAAATAAATGATATAGGGAATCTATTGTATATTTAGCACATATACTTTATCGTGTCCACCTTGACATAGGTGGAGATAAACTTTATTGAATAAACGTTTGAGAAAACCGATTGGGTAATTACGAATGGACACTGGCAAAATTGTCCACACAAGACACAAGAGGAAGACAAGCAATAAAAAAAGAGTACAGAAAATTAAAACGATAAGCATCACGGACCCACCAATTAAAAAAAAACAAATCCGGTGAGTTCCTGCTTCTTGTAAAACACCCTCCATGTTACCCGTATACTCATAGATGATAAGCACTGATTGTATATATATATTGGATCAATCGAATACATTCTCGTCATGACATACTATACGCTAGACATTACACATAGATCAATTCAAATTGGTCTTTAAATCCTAAAAAGCGCTCAAAAAAGTTCTGTAGACATGTTGAACGAAACTAAATATTACTTTGTTTTCATTTGCTTACCACACAACGGCTTCCCTTTGAGGTACAACGCTTTCCAAAAAGGGACATCGGCTGGTTGATCTGTTCGAATAAAAAATATTCATACCCCGCCATGGTTACGGGGTGTAGAAGAGTATCTTGTGGTTTAAGAATGGCAATCATTTTTCGTTTATTTACTGATTATTCTCTCGTGTCATGTCTGCAAATTGCATGCACGTTCAATAATCTTTATGGAGTAGGGAAGAGTATATGAAATAACTTACAAAGTTACAAGTCATCTAGGGAATAAACTATCTTAGTACAAAATAACGACAATCAAAGCACAACATATCAGTTAACCAGAAGATAGAAGTGCTTTAATGGAGCAAAATTAATTGGCTCTTAACTTGAGACAACTGGGAAATGACATGTTCCCACATATTATATCATAATATTAAAGTTATTAAGTTAGGAAATATTTTGGATTGAGCGTACCTGATTAATGTTATTCCAGAAAGGTTCCATACGCACATGAAGTTGACATCCACATTTTTATTGATTCGTCAACTTCATAAACATTTATCATCGATATGCAGTGTACTAAGATCATGTATTCTGTGCCATATCATTTTGAATATCGACAAGTATATACTATTAGTAATAAGGCTAACATATTGTCCACAAAAGCATAACATGATATATATATTGTCACGTTTTGGGTATTTTATAAATTAATCAAAGGGATCCGAAAACAAGCTATAACAACTTCTATTTATTGGTTTCCCTTGCCTTAGGTGTTACTAGACAAGTAAAAACACAAAAGAGTGGCATGTACTTAACATGCTACTTGAAAGTTACATGCATAACATCCTTCGAACTAATATCAATGTAATACCAGTCAATTGATTCTTTCACTTAACAAGAAAATAGTTGGAAGTGTTTGATATTCAAGATGACGTTTACTATATAGATTGACTGCTTGTTTGTTTGCTTTACGCCAGTGGCTAATAGTTCATGCATATTAAGGGCGAGAACAAGAGTTCAACAAACTAAACAAGGATGTAAAACTATGATCTTTTACTCCACTTGTTATGTTTTCCACACACTCCACGCAAGATAATTATAATACTGCTTTCGTTTGTTCTCGATGGCACCAGGAGATAATATTGGCAGGAAATTTCTTATTTTACTATACAAGCATTTTTGAGAAACGCCTCGATATAACTGAAATATTGTTGAAAGTGGCGTTAAACATCATAATCTTAAACCTTTTTGAGACACTATATAAATAATAGTCTACATTCAGAACAATGTGAAGCCTAAATAGGTTTCACCCAGAGCGCCAACGATTACTCAAATGCTGCTTAATTGATATAAATAATGTATGTGTCCGTTATAGACACAGCTGAAAGACTGGTTTAATCTGGAGACATTTTTGTACATGTCCTAAGCGAGGACGCGGTTTCTAACGTCATGTGTCGTGTTGTTGTTAGTGTTTAGAGTTAAGGTGGGAGGTGGTTGTTCGTTTTGTTGATAATGGTGGACTTGTTAGCCATCGATGTTTAAACTTTCTTTGCATAATTGACCCTGTGAAAGACAATCAAAGGACCTTTCTGTCATTTATCTTATGTTAACCTGTTTACCAACTTTCATTAAAAATGTTTTAATTTTGTATAACCCAACAGTAGTCAACAGATACCTTAGAAATGTAGCATTGATTTCCAAAAATGATTCCTATCGGTAAACATTTACAAATCCTTATTTAAATAAAAGTTAGATATGAAAAAAAAATCGGTTAAAGTGTTGAATACGATTCAACTACGTTATTTCTGGTCAAGTTTTTATTTCGTTTTTTATCATTGTAATACACACTGCAACGTAAATGTTCGATACGACACTACACCGTTAATGTCACTACGCAAGTGATAAAGTTTACCAGTTGCTTGCCCATGGTCGGTCGTTCTCACCGGCTTCTTCCGCCACTAAAACTGGTCGCCATGATATAGCTGAAATATTGCTAGAAAATGGCGTTAAACACCAAAAATCAATCAATCAAATCATTACATATCTTTGGCAATGTTTCGACAGTGTGGTAGCGTTTCTTTTTCATTTTATCTTATCACGTGTGCAGTATTGTACTATTTTGTGGCCAATATAATACGTAAAATGATACTTTGTATTATAGGTGACAAAGCCTCTTAATGCACAGAAAACGTGAATGCAAATTCACATAATTACTTAAGATTTGTATGAAGCAATGACCCTTCTATTGCCTTGAGAAATAGTGTCAAACACTTATATAATCGATTGCAGATATATATTTCTACGGTTTGTGACAAGTAAAACCTTTTAGTCGTAGAATTATTTCTCTCCTGTGTCGTATGGTTAGATGTCTAAATAATAACATTCTAACAATTTGTTTTAGCTCTGTGGCATAAAGCTTTAGCAGAACGTATTTATATAATGAATGAGTTCATGTGTACAACCCAGAACGCATATAGTATAAGACTATATCAAAATGGGGTTAGAAAACAATTTGTACAGAATAAAAGAAATATTGGAAACTTCGCCACATGAATCAATTAATATATACCTCCGTTTTTATGTGCTCGTGTTTATTAACGGTTGCCTGCCATCAGTTGTCATATGATTTATTGTTAGTCGATATACGTCCAGTGACAATTCAGGACGGGAACAAGTTGAACAAGTTATAAAAAATATACAGAACTTCATATGGAAGGAGACAACAAGAACAACGACTTTTGAAGAAGCTATATATATCAAGGTCAGACAAATACAATGACCAGGCTATAAAAAACCGCATCGGTGGCGTAATGGTTAACGTTCACGCCTTGAGTGCGGTAGATCTTGGGTTAGAGCCCCGGTAGGGTCAAACCAAAGACAACAAAATTGGCATTTGTTGCTTCTCCGCTAAGCAAGCAGCATTAACGAGAAAGAGCAAAAGACAGGTTGGCTGGGAATCAGAATAATGTGTCTGAATGGAGCGACTTGCTACCCGCGAACTGTTGTTTCAGTGAGCTAGCACTATAAAAATCCAACCAATCGTGTTGGTCTAGAACAAAGCGGATCTCATCATGTTCTCGCCATGATATAGCTGAAAACATGCTGAATTGGCGTTAAACAACACTCACTCACTCACTCACTCCCAAGTTACAAAGGACAGATAGAAAAATTGTGGTTCATAAGACAGTAGAGGGGAAATTATATATCGATCAATGAAAAACGTAGATATCTAATTTAGTGCGTACTTCGCGTTTCTGAAATAATTTTCATCAGGTACGCTTAAGGTCGAAAGATTGGAAATCCAAATAATATAAAATGAGTGCATCCTATATTGAGAATATCACTCTCTTTCCATGTAACCATTCATTCTTAACATGTTCAACCCAATTTTCAGCAGTTCCCAATGACACATACAGTTCCCAATGACACATACAGTTATGTGCCATATATCTGTTCCCACTCAAATGATTTACTATATATTTCATATAAAACCACATTTTTTCAAATCAATATCCTGAAGTTATTTCTTGTCCGATTTTGATGATATTGACACCAATAATCTCAGAATTTGTTGCTATATTTTCTGATAATTTTGTAATAATTTTATGATTAATACTTTTGGAGAAATCACGATTTAAAGACACATTTAAGTTTTTGTGTTCAAAAATAAAATAGGTATATAGGGAATAATGACGTTAAAAATTAATATTTGTGTTTAAATCATAATTTCTGAAAAAAACTGAATCATAAATATATTTAAATATTACCAGAACAAACTGCAGGTATATCTGAGTTTAATAGTAAAAAAATTCATAAAATCGGACAAGAAATAATTTCAGGACAATCTTTTGAAAAATTGTGTGTTTATATGAAATATATAGTAAAAATTTTGAGTGGGAACAGATATATGGCACATAACTGTAGATTGATATGAATATTCTTTGGTTGATTTATTGATTGGTGTTTAGCGGCAATGATAGCAGTAGTTATATCGTGGTGTGTACATATTTTATATATCATTTCCCCAACTCGAAGACCCTTAGACCTTTGTGTATAAATCAATAGAGTTATATGTAGAAATACAATAATAATAAAAAGAATAAAACCAAATACTCAGAACGATAATATACAATTATAGCTTTTGTATGAGGTCGATACGTGGTTATATCGACCAAGCAGAAATATATCGACTGAGGACGTAGTCCGAGGTCGATATAAACCACGTATCGACCTCATACAAAAGCTACAATTGTTATATTATTAATCCACATTATTGACAAATATAAGGAAAATTTAGCAGAAATATTTGTCCAATGCTTTTTGATTTCTGTATTTATATCACTGCATTTGTTTTTATGGATTTTGGGAAAATTTATGTTTATCTTTAGTAACGTGCTGTATGACCGTGCAAATCTGCTATTTTCTATATTACAAAAATGTTGGGAAAATTTATGTTTATTTTTAATAACGTGCTGTATGACCGTGCAATCTGCTATTTTCTATATTACAAAAATCGTTGACAGTGCAACTTTTGTTTATACAGTATATCATGTGATTTGGTATCTACCAATCAAATTTTATGAATTATATCAGATTAATAATATTATACATTTATTGCATGCTGGTGAGGGAAATATGAAAATGTATTCACTCAAGAGTATCATATTCCCCGAGGGTCTTGCCCGAGGGGAATATGATACTCGTGGGTGAATACATTTTCATATTTCCTGTACCCGCATGCTATAAATGTTTTATTATACCCAATGAAACCAAGAAAACACATAAATATGTAAAATACTGCTGGCAAACATATTCTAAGTCCATTGGAACGTTGTCTCAGATATTTTAAAACCACATTGTAACGATTGCCTGCAAATGATGCGTTCCCATTGCATCTGACGTTTTCCTGACAAAGAACGATAACTCTGGCGGGAAAACCCGCGAGGCTTCCGAAGTGGTGGAATATGATATTTATTTCACGGAATATGATTTTTGTCCTATGTGATCACGTGTTCTGATTTTTACCCATTGTCCAATCAAATTAATCTATTTATGGTAATTCATATATGAGGTATAATAATATAATTTATCCTGCAATGACAGCATTTACCGACCAATATAGCCTGCCCAATATTTTTTTTGATATTGGTCAGTTATAAATAGAACATACAAATGTATCTGCCATCTTGAAAATGTGAAATCCTACATGTCATATTTACAACAATGCACACAAATAATTAAAAAGCTTACCTTGAAAACTTATTTTAGTTAAATTGTATCAAATTTGAAGCGTATACGAAGCCAAATAACGTCTAATTTTTACGTTTCAAACTGGAAGTCTTCATATGACGTCAATGACGTCATGTTGGTTATGTTCAGTTTGTGAGTGAGCTGTCGGAGTTTATACATAGATAATTTCCTTAAAAAAAAACCCCAGTGTTTAATCATATAGTAAACGTTTATTTACGATTTAAAATTGCAGGATAAATACAATACATGTGCACTGTCGAAGCATATAGGTAAATATGTGCATTCGACCCCCGTTTCTAAGCCTCATACACATATTACCTATATGCTTCGACAGTGCACAAGTATTGTATATATAGGCATGTGGACCAAATATATTCTTGGTAAGCTAACGTGTCAAAACAAATATTGAAATCAGCAGTTAGTGTCCGAGAACTTCTGTGTCTGGTAGCAGTCTGAATAGGTGACACCAATCGATAGTAGGGATTCTTAATTGGGAACCAATTGAAAAAGTAATATATTGCTAGTTCATTTAACAAAGAAACCCTTTTATTGAAATTGGCCTTTACAATGTTATTGAGGAAGTAATAAATATAAGTAGACGTTAGTGAAGACAAACACAATAATCTTGTTAAGTAAAGATGGTATATTTGGTACAAAATATGGTTGTACATTTACTTTACTCGTTCATCGAACATTCTGTTGGTAGTAATGTTTTTTTTGCTTGTTTGTTAGATGGTGTTTAACTTCATTGGTAGTAATGAGTAAAACCACCAAACAGCAGTTATTACAGGTCATTGATGGGTGTGTCACGGTCAATGCTTCCTACTCCATCTATTAATATATTGCTAATTAACGACGGTGTGGTCTTGTTAGTTGGTCCAGTGTACCTATGTCGACTATCATTACTAAAACTGGCCGCCATGTACTACTTCTAAAAATGACATTAATCTCGATAAAATTAATAAACGGTGAAACGTTAAGTGAGCAGTATTTCAGGTACTAAAGACAAAAGACTGTAAATAAAGCATGTGGTTATTATAAGGTGGAGTTTGATAGTTACAGATAACATAACAGATAATGGTACCTCGTAGCGCTGATACTATGTTCTATAATTATGGAGAACAATGCATTGCCAGTTAGGGGAATACGATACAGTAGCAAGGGCAGATAATTACTTTGCCGAATACCGCATGTTGTTTTCGCGACGTCGCGGTAACGATATTGTAGGGTAATTTGGCGTCGAAATTGACGATGTCTAGGTTTGTCATGAAGGTGCAGTTTTTGTTCTGTAGTTAAAAAACAAGCACATGTACCCACTTACTTTTTGTTAAAATTCTAAATAAAATCATTGCGAGAATATCATGACAAAATATTAAGAAAATATCAGTTGGCATTTGTTTTCTACATGCAAATTTATTCATGAAGAAACCACTAAATATTCCATATTCCACAAATAAGTAGAATTTTTGGACTACTTAATCTATTATTGGCAATGTACATGTTCATCATCTTTGAACTAAATTATCATAGGAAGCTATTGCAAAAAACCGGATGCAATTATCTTATACCGTTTTGAAATTGTGATATTTTCTTTACCACTATAAAAATCCGTATTTTAAAAATTTGTCGAAAAATGGTCGAAATTAGATCGTAAATATCTCGAAAACTAAGTCACGAAGGTAGTATATTTTTCTTTGCATATTTGGAAAGAGCATGTCGAAATTGACCAAATCACGAATTTTCATGAAAAAATCATTTGGCAATCCCTCCTGTATCGTATTCCCTTAAGGTAGAGACTGACACTAGTCACATGACTTTTAAGAATATTGAATAACAATGTGGTAAGAATTATTAATTATGTTTGCAGTATTTCTTACGAGGTATTTTGCTTTTGAATTTTCTATATATGATTTGTACAAGTTCTCAAATTAAACTGAAATACAAATTTAATACAGTAATTTCTTGGCAATAATACATTATATGTGTAAAATGTTATATGAAGTATTTCGTCAAGGAAGGTAATCATGTCTCAAATGATATTAGAATATGATAAGTTTTGCATGTTTTTATTTAATATTGAAGTTTTTAATATCATGACCCCAGACTTTCTTTACACTTCTGAAAATAAAACAAAATGCACCATATTATATCAAAAATTTTAATGACAGGATTTTCCGCTATTCAAGAATTTTGAGGAGAATGTATACATTTCACATACAATGCATTATAGAAGTTGAAGATTTAAATGCTTTATATCTTGAAAATTAGTCTGTTGACCTATATTTTTAAATTAAATTCCTTAAAGTCTGCCACAAAAGCAATAAATCTGGCCAATTTTAAGGAAATTCAATGACAAATTATTTTAGTATGAAATATGGGTCTCTACCTTAATTCAGAGGGGGTCGTGGTATTAAAGCTGCGCCCGATCCACTTGGCTTACAAGTTTCAATAAAATATGTTTTGGACTCAAACTCTTGTTATATGCAGTTCTATTTGATTTTGACAAAGAAGTAAATGACCTTGCAATAAATGTCTCTATACTCTTCTACTTCGCATGGGTAAGCATATGTGGAACACTCTGTATCAACCTATTATGCTGTACGATTGTTACAAACGATCCTTTCCGGTTTTTGAAGTGCATCACACAGAAATTATTTGTCATCCTGTTCGACACAAAACATAGTACGACACTGATCATTAGCTAATCTTTCAAGATCATGTTTATTTTTAATAAGAAACGATTTTTTCATCTTAAATAAAGACAGAGGAGAAATGTCCTCATTTTCTTCTATACCACCTAGTCAGAAGTTTCCACATCGTCGAAGGTATGATTAGATAATGAAGACTTTATTATTGACGAATAGAAACTTTACGTTTCATCTACATTTCAGATATACATGCTGGCAGTGTATGTCCATCTACATGTACTAATACATGGATGCGTTCATTTACCTAGCACCGGAGGGAACGCAGGTGTAAGGAAATATAACCTAGCTATTCCTTTCGGGGTTAAAACATTCCGCAAGCGACACCACTAGCTGTGATGGCCGAATCAGTACACAACCCGCCCTTAGGATATGAAGTATTGTATGGGAAATGGCATGCTACTTGTACATAAACAGTTCCTCGAAGTGATCGATGGTTGGATATATCACTGCATCATTGTCCTATCTTAACCATTACACCCCCGTTTTCCCCTTTGATAACCAAGATATGCTTTTCCTGGAGGTGTGCATGTGATAAACATAGATAAGTGATTGTTGTTTAATGCCAAATAATTTTTCAGCTATATCCAGTTACAATAAATGAAATGATGATGATGTCCGCTTTGTACTCAACACGCTTACTTTTAACTTTATAGTACTAGCTAACTGAAACAAAAGTCTGTGATTCGTTGGTTTGACCAGAACTTATGATATACCACTCTCAATGCGACCATTACACCACCGATGCAGTAGAATATAACTGAAATACTGCTCGCTTGTCGTTAAGCAAAAACAATCGGGCCTTTCTTAATTGCTATTGCATTTTCAGTCATAAATAACTCATTTAATAACAAATTAACACAACAGTATTGTACCTGTAACTACACACGAGAATGATTGTATAAACCAAAGGGTCAAGTCGAAAAGTCGAAGAAAGACAAGTCAGCACAATGATGAAATGTAATAAATGTATGATCTGTCCTACTGATAGAAATCTAGGTCACTTCTTACTCTTAATACATATAATTTGTCTGTATCATTTTATGGTAATGTAATCTATTCAGAAAATGGAAAATGTATTATCTTTTAATATATTTATCACATATATGTTTCTTAGATATAATCCATGAAGATAACCAGCCCAATGGTCGAAATAAAATATAGCAATCATGATTTTGTCTGGTGTATACGTGATTACTAAAACTGACACAGGTGTGCATTCAAATAGTTATTATGCCCAGTGGACCTCTAAGTATTGGACGTGATTTGTGTATATGAAATGGGGATGACGGATATGTCATTTGTTTTTATAGTCATATTAGCATTTGAACTATAGATAAACAATAAAACAGAATCTTATCTCACTGAACACACAGATGAAGTCCACGCATGGAATACTCACCAGATCCTCAATACGACATGCATGTTTGTAACACAATTATGGAACGCCATAGCTGTCTTATGTGACATGATTTATTATATGCTGTGGTTCTGTTATTATATGCTGTGGTTTTATTATTATATGCTGTGGGTATTTAAGTATGTGCTGTGGGTTTATTATTATATGATGTGGTTCTGTTATGATATGCTGTGGGTATTTAATTATATGGTGTGGTTTTATTATTATATGCTACGGTTCTATTATTATATGCTGTATTTCTATTATTATATTCAGTGGTTTTATTATTATATGCTGTGGTTCCGTCTTTATGTGCATTATTCGTTATGATCATTTCTATTAATTCTCTAAACAACAATAATGGCGGCAGATCAGTTGATTTCGATTGAAAAAGTCTTGGAAGATTTAAATCTACAAATGTTTTGTGATAGAATCAAAGCTGAAAAAATAACTCCAGTATGCAAATTGTCAGCACATGAAATGGAAGCTTTAGGCATCTCAAGTAGGGCAGACATGATGAGACTAAGAACTGGGTGTGTCAAATACGGAACTGATAAGCCGACAAGAGTACATGCTCACTGTGGTTCTCCTGTCTATGACATTCCAAAACCAGTACTGGAAAACTTGCTTGAAAATGGATGCATAGTTTCTTACATTTCGAAACTGCTATCAGTATCTGAAAGCACTATTTACCGAAGAATGACTCAGTTTCGATTAAGCAAAATGAATTTTTCACAAATTAGCGACAATGATCTGGATCTAAAACTCGGGGAAATTATGAAAGATTTTCCCTTATGTGGAGAAAATCTCTTAAGACAGATGATAATTTTAAAAGGAATTGGAGTGCAAAGGTGGAGATTACGAGAAAGCGTACATCGAATGGATACACATGGTGTCCGCGATAGGTAGACTTCACAGACGTGTTTACAATGTTATGGGACCCAATCACCTTTGGCACATAGACACAAATCATAAACTTGTCCGCTGGCAATTCATTATTGTAGGAGGAATTGATGGTTTCAGCAGATTGGTAATGTTTTTAAAATGCACGGACAATAATGCATCCGAAACTGTATTGCAGTGCTTTCTATCAGGTGTAGAAAAATATGGTATTCCAAATCGAGTTAGAACCGATAAAGGAATGGAAAATGTTTCTGTTGCAGACTACATGTTGTCTAAAAAGGTCAAGAAGGTATGCTAACTGGAAAAACCACACACAATCAGAGGATTGAGAGACTTTGGAGAGATGTGTATGATGGAGTCCCGATTTTTTTTAGCAACTTGTGTTATCATATGGAAGATCAGGGCATCCTTGACCCCTTAAATCAGACTCATTTAGCTGCCCTCCACTATGTATTCATCACTGAAATCAACAGAAGGCTTGAATTATGGAGTGATGCATGGGCTGGACATAGACTACGC
>MJUT01044473.1:10524-37722 GCA_002080005.1 Gigantidas platifrons | reverse complement strand
GTAATTTGGCTTAACGCCATTTCAGCAATATTCAGCTATATCATGAACACCAGTTATCGGTGGAGGAAGCCAGAGTATATTGAGGTTACTGCAAACCTTTAGGTAAGTAACTGGTAAACTTTCTCACATATGGTTGTGAATCCAGTGCACTTTTTTGGCAATTCTACAAGTCACACAACAACTCTCACATCATAGCCGTGATATGCTATAGTGAACTGTAAAGGTAAATGAGACCAACTACCAAGTCCACTTTGCTAACAAGGCCCTGATTTGGGTTTAACTCCACTTTCTGGATTTTTTCATGTGTGACCATGATAAAACTAGCAAGGTAAAAATCTATGTGATAAAAAATGTTGTATTGCATATATGTGCGACACAACTTGTACTTTTGTCGGAACTTCCTTTCCATGATGTCATAATGCGGAATCCCAGTCAACAAAAACATGACATTACAAACGAATATAGTTCATGCATACACCATATTCCAAGCATTACCCAACTCAATCTAAGAACTTTTTTGGCACCAAGTCCAGCCCTATAAACAGCACATCTTTTTCCTCAGCTGTTGGAATTTTCTTAGCGTTTTTATCTGCCAAACATACTATGGTCACAGACCACGTTCGTGTCCCTCGTTGTCGTGATATGTTGTCAGAGGTAGTGTCCAGGGCTGTTCTCTGTCTTTTTCTACCACGACTACCCCTGCTCCTACCGAACAAAGTACTGCGTAGTGTTAAAATATCACTTGCTGACGTTCTAGTGTTATTTTCACTCGATTCAACTTGTTTATCTCAGATTTTACTCTTTCTGTTAGCCTCAATATATCCCCGATAGTTGTAACACCTAAACGGACCAACTGCTGCTCAGAAAGACTAAGAAAATTATCGACGTCTATCCTCTCAGCCTTGAATTTTTCAACTGCAATCTGTAGATTTTGGCCTAGCAATATTTCTTCTATCCAAGTGGAAGAGCCTGCCATTTTTTTCTGTCGGTAAGTAAAAACGAAACAACTACCGGTATTCCGGAATCCGGAATCGCCCAATTTGATCAACATAATGATGGAACCACAGCATATAATAACAAAACCACCTCATATAATAATAGAACCACAGCATATAATAATAGAACCACAGCATATAATTAAATACCCACAGCATATAATAATAAAACCACATCATATAATAATAGAACCATAGCATATAATAAGAAAACCACAGCATATAATAAATCATGTCACATAAGACAGCTATGGCGTTCCATACACAAGTATTATTTTTAATTAAGACAATATCGCTTGTCTTGTCATATATTTATTGAAAAGAAAAGTTTGAAGATACCAAAGAGGTACTTACAAGCCGTAAACCGAATGGCCAAAAGAAGTGACAAACAACGAAATCTAAAACATTACACAGAAAGCTAAAGATGGAGGAACATTAACCCACTAAACACCTAAGGTCCTCAGGANCATATAATAATAAAACCACATCATATAATAATAGAACCACAGCATATAATAAGAAAACCACATCATATAATAATAGAACCACAGCATATAATAAGAAAACCACAGCATATAATAATAGAACCACAGCATATAATTAAATACCCACAGCATATAATAATAAAACCACATCATATAATAATAGAACCACAGCATATAATTAAATACCCACATCATATAATAATAAAACCACATCATATAATAATAGAACCACAGCATATAATAATAGAACCACAGCATATAATAAGAAAACCACATCATATAATAAATCATGTCACATAAGACAGCTATGGCGTTCCATACACAAGTATTATTTTTAATTAAGACAGTATCGCTTGTCTTGTCATATATTTATTGAAAAGAAAAGTTTGAAGATACCAAAGAGGTACTTACAAGCCGTAAACCGAATGGCCAAAAGAAGTGACAAACAACGAAATCTAAAACATTACACAGAAAGCTAAAGATGGAGGAACATTAACCCACTAAACAGCTAAGGTCCTCAGGAGGTTTAAACAGCAGTTTCGTCTCCACATATGGCACCCGTCGTGTTACTCTTGTTACCAGTGAGAAGTCATGAACGAGGAAATGACCGGAGTCGTGTTACTCTTGTTACCAGTGAGAAGTCATGAACGAGGAAATGACCGGAGTCGTGTTACTCTTGTTACCAGTGAGAAGTCATCAACGAGGAAATTACCGGAGTCGTGTTACTCTTGTTACCAGTGAGAAGTCATGAACGAGGAAATGACCGGAATCGTGTTACTCTTGTTACCAGTGAGAAGTCATGAACGAGGAAATGACCGGAGTCGTGTTACTCTTGTTACCAGTGAGAAGTCATGAACGAGGAAATGACCGGATTGTGATTGCGTGTTGTTTGCCATTTTAAGAAATTAATACTGGCCATTTTGTATTGCATTTACTTTCTCATATTTTAATAATATCTAATTTGTAATCTCATTTCCTTCCGAACGTCATATTTCCTTACACAAAAGTGCATATTATGTCTTTGAATAAAAATGTAGATACTTCATTCAAACAATGAATGCGTCAGGTTGTGTCCCCCGGATATAAGACATTGTTATTGATATGATATTAACCAAGACATTTCACGTCTGATACTGTAACTCCAAGCCATTCTATCTACTGATTTCCTATTTTACAAATTAAAGTTCCTTTTTATGGTGTTCGCTTTGTTGTCTGTACATTTGTATCTATCCTTCTTTAATGATCATCCAATATATATATATTGACATGAAACCCCAATAGCCATATCTTCAAAGGTTGTAATTATCAGTTAAAACAAAGCATTCAGTGACCCTGCATTTGTATTGTCCATTTTCACTTTTGGACTCTGAATGTTTGTGGCATTTTGAATCAGAAAATGTGTTTTATTGTTGCTATGTTGCTGGATATCTAAATTACTTTTTCATTCGGTACATCGTTAATGATATTACGATTGCTGAAAGAATACTGCACACCTTCAAAGAAGTGAATGATTACTGTATAATATTAACTTTGAATATGTCTTACAGTTTTGACCGATATTTTGTAGCTGATTGACAATTGAAAAACAACCAATCACATTCATGACATTTACAACGAACCATTTTCAGTTCCCATTACATTGTTCTCCCAAGTACTCATTAAGCGCTTCCTAGTTATTTTTACCAATCATATATATTCCCCATAAAGAATTCGTCGTTCATTACACAACATAATACGGGGAACAGTTGCCGATGTATCATTACACTATATAGACAAGTTAACTGGGTACTGTTGAGTGTCTTAATTAATATACCTGTTACTTGATGAAGGGCATACGGGTCTACTATTGTATAATTAGCAGTATGGTTTTATTTAATTTTTAATCTTAATTTACTTTTAATTAATAATACGTGATAAATCTGTTGATCTAATTTGATTGAGAATTATGAGACATTTGATCTCATTAAACCAATTTTTCGATCTTAATTCAACCGATACTGAGTTTGTAATTATTAATCTGCAATTTCATCAGAAATACTAAAATAATGACATGAATTACATTCAGTATGGTTCGTGCTATATCTATTTTTGTGATCAGTGATCTGTTTTCATTCGATCGTAAAACAGTCTTGTAATGTATGTCAGCAAGTGTTTGTAGCCTCTAATATGCTGTCCTCAATACTAGGATTCTTCATTTAATGTTTTGCAGTTGGTTGACTATGAGTGTAACGAAGGTTTTTACAGAAACATTTTATTGCTAACTTTATTATAAAACGAAGATGTGTACCTTATAAACTCTGATACAAGGGGCCCAAAAATACTTTTCAATCTTTCGTTTGAGCAATATTTGCATGATTTATGCGAAGTTCAAATGTGGATGTTTTTGAAAACAATTGGTTCCTAAGATCTGTAGAATGTTCTGAAAATAAAATGTTGAACACTAATTGTCAATAACTTTTGAAGTTATATTTATTATTGATATAAATCAGAAAGGAGAATTATTACAAGGACAAACTAAGAATTTAATGAGAAGTCTACTAATTCATTCACATTTGTAATGTAAATCATCAAAGTTCGTCGTCTGATCGTGCCCATTCTTCATATAACTATTATTTAATGAATACGATACAAATGTCCCGCTGTTTTGTGGGTTCTTCAACTTATTTTTTCAAAGAAGACATTGCCGCAAACTTCATGTCTGAATGACAATTAGCGCTACTATCTACAAAATATTTCGATATTCTACGATGAATCGTTTTAGGATTCTTTACAAGATAAAACAAAATCATAATCTAGTCAGTGAGATTGTTACTGATTAGCTGTAAAAATAAAATGTGGTGATTTTATATAGCTCATTACCGATTTGAGCTAGAGGGGAACTATGTTGTGTTCTAATGTATACAAAACAAAATTAGTGATCTTAACTGGCACCTTAGCTATTAATTTATTTTACTGAATTGGCTTTTCAATATGAAATCATTTATTTACTTCTCAATAATTTCCACAATCGAAAAGCATTTAAACGACTTCCTGCTATAATTGTAAAGATGGTAAACGGCTTAGACAATGTAATTAACTGATCATCTTCTTCTTCGAGAATATGTATCGTGACTCGGTTTACAAACGCGAGTAACAAATCAATGCATTAAAATTAGAGAGATTCACACAATCCTTACCCGAGTAGATTTACAAATTGATGAACAAATTGTGTATATTTGATGATATCTTTTGTACATCTTGTGTGGTAAGGGAGCAAACAACCAGTCGTCATTTTTTGTACGATTACTCAATAAATCATAAATCAACACGTAGATGAAAGGTGCTATATAAACTGGAATCTGTATACACGAGGAACCAGTAAATGTCATATTATATTAGTGACAGAGTCAAAAGATAATACCGTTAGAAGTACCCCCGACGACTACTCTTAATATAATATTGATACAGAGAGGGTTCTGTACATTCCGAAAACGCGAGGATACTCTATCAATAACCATCGGGTGTTCCTTGTGATCAATAATATAGTATTATTAAATGGGTGTTTTGATATTAATCCTGTATTATATACAAGTACAGTCGTATTGAGTTGAGGACAGCTGTATTGACCCGAGGCAACGCCGAGGATCAATACAGCTGTACGAGACTCAATACGACTGTACGAGGACATAATACAGGATTAACTATCAAAACACCCATTTCATGATACCTTTATTAATCAATACACCAATGTGAAAATACAACCAATATCAAAACATCCAATATTAACCAATACACTTTCCACATTTCAATATTTGTACGAGGAAATAATTTTAGCATAAATATCACCCATTTCATGATACATAATAATCATTAGTATTTTTTTTCGGAGGACAATGATTATCAGGTCCATATCAGATGAGCTCGAAGAGCGAATCTGATATGGACCTGATAATCTTTGTCGAGCGAAAAAAAATACTAATAATTTTTTTATCGGTAATTTCACAATTTTAACACAGCTTTCTGATTTGTTTGTTGTGTGTTGACCTTTTTTTAATACTAATAAAAAAATGTATCGGTAATTTCACAATTTTAACACAGCTTTGTGATTTTTTGTTGTTGTGTTTTGACCTCTTTTTTTTAATGAAAGGTTTAGTGACGTCACATTAGACCGCGCATGACAAATGACCAACAGCTGATAATTTCTAGTATCACGAGTCGGTGGTCAACTGAACGTTGTTACTAAATTTATCTGGTAGTAATGATCAATGGAAACTGCAACAAATTACCGATAAATTCAATAACCATACACCAATGTGAAAATACAACCAATTGTATTCAATACTATTAAGGGATGGTTGTCTCCGACACACTCTACATTTCAATGTTTGTACGAGGAAATAATGTAGGATAAATATCAAAACACCCATTTCATGATACTTTCAGTAACCATACCCCAATTTGAAAAATACAACATATTTAATTCAATACTAGGTTGGGTTGTTGTCTCGGACATAATAGTGTCAGTTATGTCGTCACCCATTTTTTTGTTTATTGCTAAGTGCGCATGCCCTCTCCTGTATACAGACCAGTTCGAAGCCGTATTAAACCTGATTTTCCGTATAAAGACCTGTATAAATACCACTTAAAGAATTTGTATTAACTGGTCAGTTTCCTACGTATTTTGTTACATTGGTTAATAAAATAAAAAAAAAAATAAAAAAATACCACACTATCGGATCTGTTCCAAATCTGATATCGCATGACTACGAACTCTCCTGACTTGGTCCGAAGGAATTTAATGGCGTTAAAAAGGATTTTACATTTCAATTGGTATTTCAAACTGACATATATTTTATATTTGTCCCTTTTCTTTTAGCCATTGTGTTGTCTGTCCCTTCTCCGATCTACGGATTCTGATTACTCCTTTGGTATCATCAAACTATTATTACATACCATACCTTATCTTCCAACTTTTATAGGAAATAACATTCTAAATATTGAATTTATTCTGACAACCGGAAACATCATGCGTCGGCGAAATTACTGTTTCAATTTCGTATCATCGTAAATTAGAATTTTAAAAGTAGTTCTTAGCCAACATTTAGAATTAATTGAACAAGACATTACTAAAACGTTTCTCATTTTCTCTTCGTGTCATCGTCAAAGTACATCGAGATGTATTTATCACAAGTATATAGAGATCATATTCAATATTGTATTGTGACGACAGATGACGAATTCAATTAACACACGGAAAAGGTTTTACAAGGAAATTATTAGAAAAAGGAAGTGGATATTGTTTGAGCTACGTTAATGTTTTTCCTGTGTGAAAAAGTTTCTTCTATAAACAATAATAAAAGTACAGGGTGAGAATTACTAGACATGTTTTCTATGGTTGGTAAAATGCTGACCCTGGCATTAAGTTACATTTTTTAATCACACGACAAACAAACAATAATAAATGTATTTCAAATGTCATGCATATACTTTGTTGTGCATGCGAGCATTGGAACAATAATACAGTTACAGCATGATAATAACTAGATAACTAGACATGTTTTCTACGGTAGGTAAAATGCTGATCCTGACATTAAGGTCCACGTGGATAAACCATATATATTAGTCCTCCGAAATAAATAAACGACAAACCAAACTATAACAATTCCCTATGCACGTTGCACGCTATTGTCCACGACCAGGCTTTCCTCATTCCTACATCGAGAGTGTTCTGTTAGACATTGTAATAAGTCTACTCGATCACAACACGGCCGCAGGTAACATTAATTCCTTTTTTATACAAAACCATTTATGTATATATACTGAAAGTACGTTTTACCTCACAAGAAGAGATGTTAATTATATTTATATTGTTGACTCAGATTCTTGTTCCATTATTCACATGTCGTCACGATATATATTAACTTACATTGAGAAAGCAACACATAGAGACATTAATATAAATAGGCTTGAAGGTTTTAATATAATAATAATTTGTCACTCATACATGTATGATTATAATTGAAGAACTAGCGTTCACCACCATATAATGGCATGACATGTTATGAGAATAATTATATTTAAAAAAAAAAGTCCAATAATTATTCCTTTCCTTGTACTGTGATAAAACATGCCCACATGTCATGTTTAATAGGGATATATTTGAGATAATATTAAATGGACTAAACTTGTTTGAATCAAATAAAGTATTAAGTTACTCCCCTTTGGCCATAAATTGAAACATTTACTTGCTCCTTAATGAAAAGTGCCAATTTTGTTGCAGAAATTAAGATCTGTATAAAAGCAAATCTATCTGAATGACATTAAAAATAAAAAGTCGATGAGCAGTAGTTTTCACCATATTATAATTAATGTAAGATCTACAATAGTCATGATAGTCATATTGTAATTAATGTAAGATCTACAATAGTCATGATAATCATATTGTAATTAATGTAAGATCTACAATAGTCATGATAGTCATATTGTAATTAATGTAAGATCTACAATAGTCATGATAGTTTGTAAATGCCACTCCATTTCGATCCTGTCTTTGTATAGTTCGTTGTTTCATGCGGTAAATCCACACTTCCCACTTATGATCCAAACCTAGCTCCACTAATATATACCTACATGTTTGCTTGTAAGCTTGTTCCCATCATACAATAACAATGTAACTTGATATACATCTAACGTTAAACATAATCATATAAACAATGAGATCCAGTTATCAAGAGAGGAAGGTTAGTATCAGATTAACTGGTTTAACCCCGTCACATTTATATGCCTGTCCCAAACAAGGACCTGGAATTACGTCATGTCTTTTATAAGTTTTGTTGCTATTAAGGGTATTGTTGACCTGTTTAAACTTTCTCATCATAATTGATATCACTGACGACATCACATACGTGTTTGTTTAATTGTCACAGACCTATGAATTCTGAACATTTAACCATGTTAGATGTTAGATGTGGGAGTGCATTTGTACAAGAAAACGTACTATCTGTGGATAAAACAATCCTAATAATTACCACAAACATAATAAACCACCTACACAGATATCTTAAAAATAATTGCAATATCGATATACTACGTGACATTATATGGATATATTTGCGACTTTCGATCTTGTGCACATTTTTTTTTTATGTGAATGACATCCCCCATTGTCACATGAGTATACTTGATATCTAAACCAGAAAACAAATGAATAAAATACGATACCAGCAACAACGTGATCTGTGAAGCGACAACGACGTTTACATTCGTATTCACACCGTCATCAACAGTATTTCGGCAGGATAAGGGAATGGTTTTCACTAAGCATAAATCATCAAAATGAATAAACGACTATCATTATTTTCCTACCTCATCGCAAGCCAATGTCTATTTCATTACATATGGATTGAAATAGTCCATGGAGAGCAGATGGTGGTTTGGTTTATGATGTTTAGCGCCACTTTCAACAATATTTCAGTTATATCGAGGAGGTCAGTTTTATTGGTGGAGGAAACCGGAGTACCCGCAGAAAACTACTGACCTATCGCAAGTCACTGACAAACTTTATCACATCACATAATGTTGTATCGAGTACACCTCGCCTAAGCGGGGTTCGAACTCACAACGTTAGTGGCGATAGGCACTGATTGCATAGGTAGTTATAAATCCACCTACCATACGTCTACCACACTGCCACTTCCGATAGTAATAATTGTAATAGAGTCGCTACCTAAAACATCTGATAAAAACACGTTCGTTATAGTGACAGGCAAATTTATATTGGTGGTAAGTTTAAAATCATGACTAGAAAATTTCATTTTATTAACTTTGCTGGCTTTGGGAATTATCACTGTATGCTTTGTGCCTGGAATTGGACAGGATAGATTTATAGATAGATTTATTTCGATTAAATATCAACAGACACAAATATCTACATACTCAACATATATGGCACAATGTGAACCATAAAAGATTACATTAAATACATATATATATACTAGAATATAAAAATAATTTCGCTGACAATTAAAACCATCATAATAATCAGAATTTAAAATATCATAAAAAGTGTTGATATTTAACCCATAAAGCCATGATAGCTTATTTCCAATGGGGTCCACAGTAGTAAATGCACTTTATAACTTAGTAAAAAATAAAATGATCATTTCAAGACTTAGGCAGGTTTCAATTATATAATTATTTATTATTACGTCCACCCAATTACCCGAATTTTTATAATATTAATATAAAAAATCACTTTGGAACTGAATTTTCTGTCGCTCAAATAAAAATCTTTTACACCAGCTTTAAAGGCTTTTTCCTGTTTAAAATTTTTAAGATTCATTGGCAAATCGTTCCAGTCTTTAATTGCATTAAAATAAAAAGCTTTAGATGCTGGACCATTAACTGATGGAGCCAAAAAGTTAAATTCACCATTTCTCATTCTATAATTATGACAGTCTTTGGTTTTAATAAAATGTTGTCTCATATATTTTGGGCATTGATTATAAAATATTTTATGAACATGGTTGAGTCGCATTTGTTTTATTCTATTTTCTATATTAAGAAAGCCAACATCTGAAAAGATTAAAAAATTAATACTTTTTCTATAGTCATAACTCTTTATGAATCTTAATATTTTATTCTGTACAACCTGAAGTTTTCTTTAAAGCTTTATTCAGACCGGCATACCAAGATGAACATGAATAATCAGGAGATTAATCTGGTCTTGTTCTCTTTTTTTTCATACAAATTTTACCATTTTGTTGTAGTCATGTAATATTTGTTTTATTTTGTATCATATTTAAAATAATGTAATGTAGATTAATTTATGAAACTGTTTTCCGGGATCTACATGAAATCGGAATTACTCACTATCGTAACATGTTAATAATATCGAATGGTTCATAATGGTATAGTTGAAGTCGTGAACTTTGAAAGATCTAAGGTCGTGGTCATGACTTGGTTAATATCTTCTCTTTGTCGTCGTTCATTCCCTTTATTTTTGTTGGCGACTTGTAATATATTTTTTTACATGAATAAAATGATATATGCCAAAAGTCTAGCAGGAACTTCTTGCCATTCCGGAGCATCTGATTCACCCAGTAGGTCTTTCCGATGTCACTATACATTTGTACAATACCCCATACAGTACACAACAGAGTAATCAATGTCAAGAGAAACATAATTTTACGTCAAATGATAGATTAGAGTAAGCTTAATAACCACACTAACCTATATTCAGTAATATAACATATACACACTCCGACAAAAGTAAAGCACCACCCTATATTTTTATCGATATATTTGTTTACATCAATACTGTTAAAACAATAAAATAGATAACACCATTTTTCTTACACTTCTTAAAAGACTACACCAAGGGCTCTAAAATTACCAATCTACGAAGTATTTATCATCCTGAAAGACGTGACTATGACGTGGCAAAAATGGGGTTCAAAACAGGCGCTGGAAAAACGTAAAACCAGTTTGTCTTTGATGGAAGTTTTTAACATTGCATTAAAATGCAGAGTCTTCAGACTTTAAGAACTTTTAAATGCATCTATTGTGCGTATGTGTAAGGCATAAAAATCAATAACGAGTATATCCACCGCGTTTATTGTGAAGTTCTGTAACACGCCTCATCATGCTTGGCACAAGACGCCTAAGCCGTTCTTGGGGGAACTGTTGCCACTCCTGTAAGATAGCAGTTCTTAATTCGTCAATATTTTGACATTTTGGATTGCGTTGGTTAATTTTTCGGCCAATAAAGTCCCATACATGCTCTATAGGGTTCATGTCTGGTGACATCGCAGGCCATGGAATTGTCTGAACAGCGTCTTGCTGTAAAAAATGTTGTACAATTCGGGCTCTATGTGGCCTAGCGTTGTCGTCTCTGAACATTAGCCTGTCAGCCAACGCATGATTGTCGAAATCGGAGACTACGCGTGGAGCAAGCACATTGTCACTGTAGTTTTGGCCTGTACAAGTCCAACTTACAGTCAAAGGAAAAACAACCCAGGACAGTTACACCTCCACCCGAAAAGCAGTTGTGCCCAAAATGTGGTTGTCCTGAAATGAAGTGTTTCGTTGGCGCCAAACCCTTGCACGACCGTCGGTAGGGCGTAACAAAAAACTACTTTCATCAGACCAGTAGACCCGTCTCCATATGCGAATAGTCCACCCCAAATGATTATGTGACCAGTCAAATCGAGCATGGCGATGACGTAATGTCAACTGTGGACGTTTTATGGGTCGTCGCGCTCGCATTCCCTAATGGTGGGGGCGTCTGATTACAGTGCGTGTGCTAATGTGGCCTCCAAACGCTAAACTACCACGAAGTGCACCGGCTGTACTGAACGGCCGTTGCCGCGCCCGTCTGGATATGAGCCGGTCCTCTCTCGGCGTCATTTTGCGAGGTCTACCTGCACGTGGACGGTCAGTAACATTCCCCGTTTGACGAAAACGCTGCATCAGTCGTATAATGATAGAATGGTTAACCCTGAAGTGGTCTGCCACCCTTCTATGGCTAAAATCACCGTTATGCATGCCAACAGCTTGCCACCTTTCTGGTATGGTTAATTCTCGCCGCACCATACCAAACCAATAGAAAATGAAACTTAAAACTCTACACAAATAAAATCAGCTTTCGTTCGCAAACACAAATGTTGAAAAGTACACGTGGCACTTTACACACCCTGTCATATACACATAAATAAAAATCGATCAATTACTTGTTTCACAAGTAAGTAAGTAGGTGTGTACAGGTAACGAAAACAGCAAACCGATTTGAAATAAGTTCATTATTAGAAAAGATATTATTGAAACAAGTCAGGTGGTGCTTAACTTTTGTGGGGATACATTGAGTTAACCGCAAATTAATCTTTCTGTAAAAGAATCTTGATAACTGTCACGATGTCTCAAAAATCTTAATTTTTAAACAATGCATAAAGACTGCTTAAGTACATTTATATTGTTGAGCCAATAATATCTTCGGAGTACGCTTGTTAAATCGTCGTCAATGAAGCCAATGTTATCATGCACCATATTCTGTCTCCTTGTATAAGGATTGGCAACCCAAAACGTGTTATGTTTTTGTATTGCATCTCGTTTGACGGCACATGTATATGATACATACTTCGGTATTTCAGTGACCTTTAATTTGCTTTACCTATCTCGTTTAACATTCTCTGCATCTTCCCCAAGTGACCATCGGAAAATCGCGATTCCTCACTAATTATGTATATCTCTATATCTCTTTGTTTACAAGTTAATTATTTCATGCGTCAGACACTATTTCAAGATAATCCGCCAAATCGGTCTGTGTTTATTATCCAAAGTTTTGCATTGTGCGTCATTTTAACATATCTATTGATATTTAGGTCACACAGCATTTTTTATTAGGAACAATGATACGACGAGACATTATTGACTCTATCACTAAAACACGCGTATAATTTACAGATAGGTACATTATATGACGTTCTACTCTTGTTGTAAAGAGATATTACTAGGAAAATGAAAGACATATATATATATTTTTTTCATTGACCAGTTGAAATAATAAATCTTTAAATTAGGACGATTATTATTTCAACGCTGAACAATAGGCTTATATCACATTTGTAACGGGAAATGGTTCATTATTTCTGTTTTCTCTATGATATGAATTGGTGATTTATGTTTTGTTTCTCAAAGATGGAGTAAATAGTGATTTCCTGAAATGTCAAAGTCTCGTCATTAAAAATAATTTGAAAGGAACAAGCTGGTAATTGTTTTCACTGTTAATTCTCCGCAGGACTGATTCAATAAGACATGTCGATGATCACGTTCTCACCTTTATCAAATGGCATCAATAAGACATGTCGATGATCACGTTCTCACCTTTATCAAATGGCATTCAATGTACATTTATTTGTACGTGAGAGCGTGTAAATATGCGATCTCAAGACATACATTGAATAGCCAAGACAAAATGAACACCTTGAAATCGACAACGGAGAAAGATTAAAAACAAAACTCTACCACAAACGTGAAGGCTTTCCTTTTCCAGTTTTCAACACTTCCCTTTTAACAGTAGCAATATTCCACCAACACGAACGTATGGCATTTACATATCACAACTCATACGCTAGTCTAGAGTTGGTGCTCAGTACAGTAATTTTCTGGACAAAGCCGAGCTGCTGACGCAAATTGTCATCATGATCTGATTGACCGTTACGAAATATCCATATCTCTAATGACAATGGATCAATCACTTTTTATGTAAATTTTTCTTTCCTCTATCACTACCAAATCCTATACCGGACTTGACTGTATATATGAGCATCACGGCAGGTGTCCTTTAAGAAGGAGCAACTGATTACCCTTCGCCAGCATCTTAGTTCATTCCCGTTTTTTTTTATGTTGCTCATCATTTAGTGTTTTGTGTTTTCCTATTATGTGTCTTTACGTTCTTAGTTCCGTGTTATGATGCCCGTAACGATTTCCGCATAAAACGATGTTCGTTTCGTCTTTATTTCCAGTTGTTCGTATGATGGTTCATGTCTTATTTACGTTATTTGTGTTTGTTTACCTCCAGTTGTTCGTATGATGGTTCATGTCTTATTTACGTTATTTGTGTTTGTTTACCTCCAGTTGTTCGTATGATGGTTCATGTCTTATTTACGTTATTTGTGTTTGTTTACCTCCAGTTGTTCGTATGATGGTTCATGTCTTATTTACGTTATTTGTGTTTGTTTACCTCCAGTTGTTCGTATGATGGTTCATGTCTTATTTACGTTATTTGTGTTTGTTTACCTCCAGTTGTTTGTATGATGGATCATGTCTTATTTACGTTATTTGTGTTTGTTTACCTCCAGTTGTTCGTATGATGGTTCATGTCTTATTTACGTTATTTGTGTTTGTTTACCTCCAGTTGTTCGTATGATGGTTCATGTCTTATTTACGTTATTTGTGTTTGTTTACCTCCAGTTGTTCGTATGATGGTTCATGTCTTATTTACGTTATTTGTGTTTGTTTGCGTATGGTGGTGTTTCTTATTGTGTTTTGTTTGTCTTCGTCTTAGTTACCAAATGCTGCCAGTTATTATATGGATTGTCAATTGTTTTATTGTCCCTTCGGTGTTCTCTAACGTTTTGTAACTAACATTTCTACATATTTTCGTTGTACAAAAAGAGATTACATGTGTTTGTCTCCAAAATGGCCCTTCTAATCTCATCCAAAAGTTTACGTCTTATAGAATAGAATTTGAATTGTATTGTTGTAGAAAATAAATTAAAATCCCATCACACGGTAGCATTAGGTCGAATAGTTCAACTTTATCGAATGTTCGAATTATTTTGATTGTCCCGTAATAGTAAATCATTTCACTCTCAACCTCGAACTCCAATTAATCCGCGGAACTGTCATGTATCTAATTAATTACTGTATCTCCATACAATAAAAGGTTTTGTTGTACATGATTGTTTACATAACAATTAAAGTTAATTTACCTGTGACAATTACTGTTAATTATAATTAATCGTGGATCGTCTATATGACTAGGAATGTATTTACGCCCTTGAATTAATCAATAAAAGTAGTGCAGCAAGCTGAGCTTATCATAATCGACAACTGAAGCAGACATATGATCAAATGTATGCACTCGTTATAAACAGTATAAAATAATATATCAATTCATTATTACATCGTCTTCTAAGTACTAAACAAGTCAAGGATTGTTTTTAAAGAATCATCATCTTATCTTTCAAAAGGTTTTCACTGTTATGTCTTACGATGGTTTTGTGCACTATATAATATTTAAATAACAGTTGAGGTCATCGACTCTCTTTAATAGAACTTATATTATGCATATGACAATTTCTGTGTAATGAGGATTGAATATATAATATATATATATATATATATATATATATATACGAAAAGGTTTAGTTACCAAAGGGGTAATCAGAAGCCGTAAATCGAAACACAGAAATACAACGACCAAAAGAAAAGTAGGACAAAATGACAAACAACGATATACAAAACACTGCACAGAAAATGAAAGATTGAAGAACACGATTGGTAAAGAACAGAGCGTGTTTATAACAACGCTGCTCACCCACCTATACATGTATGTTAGGGTTTCCATTTTACTCATATACGGAAAGCAGTTACATGACGGCATCATGTCAGTGAGGGTGGAGGTTTAGCCGACACAATTGGCTTATCATCCTTCCCTCCCGCTATATCTTCCTGCTGACTCCATAAGCAAAACTCGTATACAAGTCCGCGTGAGCTGAGCAGGACTTATCAACCGTCTGCAGGATTTATCACCAAATTCTCCCAACATTTAAACGATAATTCCTGTGAAGATGACAAAAGTAAATAAAATTCATCAACATCATTAGCTAGTTAACATTATTTTTTTAACATATATCAAATTAGGAATTGTCGTGTTAGAAATATCAACAAACATCGTCCTACAAAAATGTACTTTACACAATTATTGATAAGCTCTGCTCAGAGGTCATAATTTGTACGTCATAAGGGAGGTCGCGACCTTTGTGTTTTCTAAACCGGAACGGCATTGGTAAACAAAACCTTTAATGAAAATGGGTGACTTTGATGTTTGTAATAAAAAAAACAAAACAATGAATATCACCATTAAAGGAAAAATGCAACAATCTTAACATTTATATAAACCTGTAAAAATGAATGGTATATTTGCAAACTACTTATGAACTACTCTTTTGGGGGAAGCGTATTTTGAATATTTCGAATCATGTAATTTTTCCCGCGAAAATACAAATATAGATGTATCCGTGTTTATGTTTGATTTAAGGATGATACACATGTCATCTGAATGTGAATATGATTGATACTGAACAAAAATCAGCCTGCTCGACAGAATATGAAGTTCGCTTCGCTTCGCTTACTCGCCAACAAACTTCATATTCTGGTTCGGCAGGCTGATATTTTCGGTATCAATCAATTCACATCCAGATAACATATACTTATCCTCGGCACTGTGTATTCAGTGCGGGTAGAGAGTCAGGTAAATGAGCCGTCATATATATGTGATAGGATATCGCTTTTTTCTGTTTCTACGATTTGTCTATTTAATTTTAGAAATGTTCCAACATTGTGATAATTTTTGTTCATGTTTTTGCCTAAATTAATTAAATTACATTTGTAAAATGTTATGATTGCTAGTTTAGTCTGAAACTTGCGGGCCCGATTTCAATGTTCATCTGCAAACCACAAGTAAACAATATTACAGTTTTTAAATTCTGGTTACATTATGCTGCTAACAATCCCAATTTTGAATGATGTATTTGTACTATAATATACAGAAATGTAATGTCATTGCTTTTGATACATTTAAGAGCTTAAAATAACAAAACAAAATATATGGTTTAAAATATGTCAGCCTACTTATAAATCGAATACATCTACTGAATCCCGTCGAGTTCGAGTAAACCGGTATTTCGGACGATACACATTATGCCAAACTCTGACGTGCAACAGTCAAAATGTAACAAATCAACATGGTCTGGGTTTGTAAGTAGATAATTTATCATTAAAAAAAAAGAAAGAAAAAAAGGCCATAATATAACCTTATGATACACCATATCTAACTGGTAGTTATCATGATTGAATATTACCAATATTTACTTGGTTGGACCTTTTATTTGAATAAGATTGAAACAATACAGTAATTTTATCACTTATTTAAATAGTATATCACTATTAAAACATCCATCCACATGTACGTTACTATTATTAGTTATCGTGCATTCAGCTTACAAACAATACTGCCCACCTGACGTTAAATAACAAACATTAAATTACCACCAACAGACTCCGTCGTATAAATACTCTCGGCATAACGGTTGCAGTGTTTCAATTATTATTTTTGTGGTCAAATAGCAAAATCACTCGAAAATCAGAATCGATCATTATTTAATTTTGCTATGCTTACGGATTTATTGTCGAGTACTTAATACATTTGAAAAGTCCTTGGTGTAATCAATTATCTACAAATTGGTAAACATAACCAATTAATACTTATTCAGTACACTTTTCCTCTTCAAAGAGGATGGTTTGTTTCCGTTTTCTTCCAACTATTAAACAGCTTCAGAAGATACATTTAATGAATATTTTATATATTCTTCTAATTATTATTACATTTCATGTCCAGACTGACGTATTTAACTTGGAGAAGTACAATATAAACGTTATAAAGAATATCTTTGATAACTTAATGTCAGAAGAGTATCACTTATCTGTCATTTTAATAAACAGGAGTATAGTTTTGAGACTTCAATGTAAGCTCTTAACAAAATCTCTATAAGAAATTCATCCATTATGAGAAAAATATATAAAACGACAGAGGTTGTAAAAAAACCAAACCACCTGCAAAAAAAAACAATAAAAAAAAAACAGAACAAAACAAAATTCTTGAAAACTATAATAAGGTGTATTATATTTCATGAAGCTAATGTGAAAGAGAAAAGCAATTGTACTGCGTTTTTCATTTCCAACATGAACATTAAAAACGCCTACCTTTAACATCAGTTTTTACCTGTGGATCGGTCGGTTAGAGTAAAGTGTGTCGTAATTATCTCTCACGCACTACAGGAAGATTATGGGTTCCCTTGTGAATTAAAATGTCATGACTAAGAGTATCAATTGTGTCTCTAGTGTTGTTAATATAAGATACAGAATTGAGCTATTTATTCGACTTGATCGGATAACAAACGAAGACTTTGGCTTCGCAGCTGTTGAATGAAAATATATACTGAACTGACTTGGATAACCTCATAACAATAAACAAAAATTCGTTCTTATTGTCTTCAAAAACAATGGGTGCATGTATTAGAGCTTATCTATTTCAAACCACTGGATAATGAAGACAATCGTTATGCTTTATAATTTATAAAAGTTATGATTATTGAAATGCCCTTTGGGAAATAGCAGTATTTAAAACATTATGAGCATGCATCCTACTCAGGAGGAATGTTCAAGGTCAAGTCTGTTGAGGATCGAGGGGTGTAAATAAGTTCACATATGCTATATACATTATTTATTGTTCAGAAACTTTATCACGTACATAGTGGAAAATAAGGGTAATAACAAAATTACCGAACACAGAGCAATCTTCCAAAGGGAAATTCAAAACTCATAAATCAATAAACAGACAAAATCAGTCAACAACCGGGAAACTGGGAAACCGCAATGGCACTGCCTTGGTACAGGCATTTCTAAAGAAATGGTGGATTGAATCAGATTTTACGGCGCCAACCTCTCGCCTCCATTACGGTTCAAAGGTTCCGGTTGTCACTAAAACAGCATTTATAACAATACTGGAAAAAATAGGTAAAATAGTAGTCAAACAGTACTAAATTCAGTTAGGACGGCATCTAATATATCTCGTGAACCATCACCATCAATAACTACGAGTCCTTTGAAGTATTTTAATTACGACAGTAATTGTCAATAGTGGAAATAACATTCATTTAACGTTAAATAAATACATGCTATCGTCAATTTGTTCACGAGAATGGATTTTTCAGAGCAATATCACATCCAAGGAGAAGATGCGATTAAACGTCCATTTAGAGCAAAACATATAAACGATATCTATGAATTATTTGATAAGGTGACGTCATTATAACGTCACATTAGAAACAGCGATGGTATGGCTATATCACGCTAGTTGTTTGATAATAGATAGTATCGCGTGTAAGATCAAAGAGAAAATGCAGAGATTATCGATAATGCTAAATATCCTCTGAATGCTTGTTTCACATGTCATTATAATGTGTCTCTCTCAGCAAACTCTTCTTTCATGGAACAAATAACACTATATTTTGAACAATGATTTTGATCGACTATAGCGTGTACCGCAGCTTAGAGGAATGTCATTTGATGTTGTACGTCGACTGGTTTGCATACTACTAGCCTGATGATGAGCGGTATGCGGATGTATATTACCTGATTAGCTATTAGAGATCGTGATAGACGTGATTTTATGGTAGATTGATGTAATCAGTGCAGTTCACCACTAAAGTTGTCATATCGAGACCCGCTCATAGGGAGTGTTCTTGATACAACTTTATGTGATAACGTTTGTCTGCCTATTAACAGAGAGCGGTATGCTCCGGTGTCCTCTTCCATGATGTCACTATAATATTTTGTCACTAGTGGAACTGCTTTCCTTTCCAAAGCAACCGCGTTCACACCTGGTTTTTTATAAGGTTCGTGGCTCAATGTTTAGTTTTCTGTGTAGTATTTTGTAGATCATTCGCTTGTCTTTTTGTCCTTGTATCTTTTGGCCCTTGTTTTGTCTTTCCATTTACTGTCTCTGATTAATCTTTTGATATCTTAAACTTTAAAAAAAAAAGGCGTTAAATGTCCATAATTTAACCACCATTAACATGTACGCATTTATATACCAAAGCGTTAGTAGTCGTAGTTATGCTGTGATGTATCCTGCACTTGATCTATTTGAGCAGGCAAATTGCATTGACTGGATATATTTTTGTTATATACTGTCACTGGTCAAAATCTAACATTTTCTGGTATCTCCGTCAAATGTTGAGCTTTGTAAATCCAGTTCACTTCCTGTTGACATACAATATCAAAAGGGGCAATCAAGGGACAAGGGATAATTCTATAAGTTTGTTTTTTAATTTAAAATATAAACATCGATGGATTAATGTGATGTTTCTGCTGGATAAACACAATATTAATGCAATTTCTTCAAATATAAAGTTTATGTGTATTTACCCCAGTTTTAAGCCTCATGCACATAAACGTTATACACTGCACTAATATTATCTATTTGTAATGTGCTAAAAATAATCTGTCACTATATAGTTTAGCACAACCATATGTATGTAACAAACAGGACAGGAATTACCAATGTTTCTCGTGGTTTTAAACTAAATTATTATGCATGAGAGAACAATAGAAACAAACAGTACTATATAATATAGATGTTAAAACAGTATATAATTTTAAAACCAGTAGTGTCAATTGTTTATGTTTCTTTTTTGTTCGTTATCGTTAAAACATAAACAAATTTCTTCTGTGGGCGGGAACACCTCTGGTAGAAATGGGAGTTCTGTGTGGTACAGTCCATGCAAATGGAATGTGCGCAAGTTATGACGAATCAATTTCACAGCTTGGACCATGAGTCGGAAAGTACACGAGTGCTTTCTTTTTAGAGAATGTCACGTGCATTGCACGTAGCGTCTTGCAATGCAATAGAAATCATGTGTTGGCAGTGATCGTTGATAGCTCTTTGCAAGGCACTAATGTTCGACGCTATTCAATAATATTTCCCTGTGGCAATATAATCCCACCATAGTGCCATCTTTTCATTTTTAAGAGTCGAAATATTGTTCAAAAGACGTTAAACCATAAGTACCAATCAAAAATCAGTTTTGATCTTTCATCGAGGTCGATTATATTGGTTATTTAACAACTTGTACTTAGTTGAGACTCTTAATTCGCCACGCAATTGCGAACATATAAAATTTATTAATATAAAATAAATGAATGGGTATCTACTTTCAAAGCTAGTAAAAAATGGATATATTCAATTATCGTAAATTAGAAATATTCATTAAGCGCCGTCAGAAAAAACTCCAATACCCATGGAATGCCATTTCTGAACAACTATTTCTTTGACATTATTAGTTCTTTCTCTTTACTACTCTTCTAGGTTAAAATTATACATTTTATCTATAATGGATGTTGCCGGCATTGCTTATTTTAGTAGATATTATTCTTTCTTGAAATGTAATTCAACTTTCGCCAATTGATGATTTCATAAAATTCTAAGATAGTTATAATCGTGTTGTATCAGTTGATATCATAAAAAAATCATTAATTTCCAGTGTTGCTGAACCATGTTTTCTGATTATTGAAGTAGTGTTATCTGCCGATTATTGAAGTAGTGTTATCTTCTGATTACTGAAGTAGTGTTATCTTCTGATTATTGAAGAAGTGTTATCTTCTGATTACTGAAGTAGTGTTATCTTCCGGTTATTGAAGTAGTGTTATCTTCTGATTACTGAAGTAGTGTTATCTGCCGATTATTGAAGTAGTGTTATCTTCTGATTACTGAAGTAGTGTTATCTTCTGATTACTGAAGTAGTGTTATCTGCCGATTATTGAAGTAGTGTTATCTTCTGATTACTGAAGTAGTGTTATCTTCTAATTATTGAAGTAGTGTTATCTTCTGATTACTGAAGTAGTGTTATCTTCTAATTATTGAAGTAGTGTTATCTGCCGATTATTGAAGTAGTGTTATCTTCTGATTACTGAAGTAGTGTTATCTTCTGATTATTGAAGTAGTGTTATCTTCTGATTACTGAAGTAGTGTTATCTTCCGGTTATTGAAGTAGTGTCATCTGTTAGGGTTATGGCAATACATGGACTGTTCTGAATTCTTGGTAATTTGTGGTGGTTGGGTGACGTGATTGTTGAGGGCTGCAACGTTTTGTCCATATAAACCTCAATATTTGGAGAGCTATTTTAATACAACTCTGCAATAAATGAAGAAACAGCACGCCTTCAGAACAGTTCCAAAGCCTAATAGGAGAATCATAGGAACAGAGACAAAATCAACACCACACCTCATTTTTCGAGCTTTGTATAAGGCGTGTCAATAAAAAATGCGGAACTAGTAATAGTAACATGGTAAGGTCATGCATGCGTTTTCGACAACTGGGTAACATACAACTGGATTACCGGCGTTATTGTACAAAACTGAGTCATAATCTCGATCTTTCTATTATCGATATATCGGTTTCTGACCTCTTAATGAAAATCGCTGTTTTGAAGTTTCAAAGAAATACCCAATTGTTGGGAATATTGGTTCATCTATACATATTGTAATGTAAACTTGATCGCCAGATTCCGTGCTGGTTTGCATGACACGTTTATATTGGAGTATATTTTCAGATGTCCTGTGAATGACGGTATTGGGTTTGGGTCGGCTTCCACATTGGCTCTTGATCGGATGTTTAATTAATGCGGATACATGTTACCTTGATACGGGTTTTCCGTATATACTATACTATTTAATAGTTTTTTAACAATCAACAAAAACCTTGATCAAGACATAATAAACAGATGAGCATTCATGACATTGGAGTTCAACATAAGATAATGAAAAATCGGATTTAGTCAATAAGAAATGACAGTTTTTGTTTTCCAATATTTATGTCGATCGGAGTTGACCATGTTTATTCGCAGTTGTTATTTGCTCATATGGCAGGCGACGTTAGGATATATACTTTGAAAAAGGTCCGCAGCTGTTATTTATTGTACATCTTAAAGACGTTTAGGATAATTATGTAATATATGGATTTTCACCAAGCTGCAACTGGAACATCGTTCACTTGAAATATTTCATTTAGTTATTTCGTAAAAACTTAACGTTGTCGTCTTCTGAAAGACAAAACAATTTATACTGGGGCTATGGTGGGTACCGTACTGGGAGGTATCCATGCTCCCCTGCACGTTAAAACCGGTTTTGTAAATTTTGAAAAAGAGTAGGCCCATTGTATCCGCATCAAAAGACTATTTTTTTCGTACCTACCTAACTCCTCATACTTTCCCAGTGACAGTCAGAAGTCGTTGACTAATCTCTGTCTTCTTTCTGTAGTTTTTTCTCTAAAATATATTGTTGAACTTGTTTTCGTTGTGAATATAGTTCAAATACTGCTATAAACACTCAATCAATCATGGGGGACATATTTGCTTGCTATTGAGAAATAAAATCCATGTAATGCTCGAACAGATGATAATGACTGTATAACGTTGTTAAGAGGAGTCATAATGACTTGGAAACTTACATGATATTTGCCAAATGTAGTACTCTGAAGTTGAACGAATGGTGGTAAATAAGGGTTTGTAAGATAGAATAAACCTAGGATACGTAGACCCTCAAAATACTGGAGGCAGGAATATTACTACTTAATTTACAGGAAACCGAAACCAATGGGTAAGGTTAAATGTAGTATTTTGATGTTCAACACCAGATGGGAAAAAATATTCCTATTACGGATAAAGAAACATATTCATAAGCAAGGGTTAACACCTAACTATTTTGTCAATGTACTCCATCATCCTGTTCAATGAACATAATAAGACGCTATATCAACCATGATTCATCCCCTTGAAGTGAGTGTCACGAATCTACAACATGACGATGAGATACTTAAAATTATCATAGATATCATATTTCTAACATTTGAAAATTAAAGCGAACTGTCATCAAAAGCAAAAGCCCAATCATACCTGTAATCTCCCAGTATTAACAATTAACCCATCGATCGTGATCGGTTACAAAGCTTAAAAATACGGAAATTGTCAATGCAAAAAGCATGTGAAATCACCATAGACGGCTATGATATGTGTATTTAAGTCTCATAATCACAATATAATTATGTATATGATCTGAAAAAGGGTACTAACATTATTTATTCTTAATAAACTTTGCTGTATACATTTGTATTATATCCCTTGTTATTTAGAGATTAACAACTACATTTACTAGGTAAAAGCTGTACATTGTTTACAGCAAAATTTAGTGCAGTAAAATCATTATTTGTGTTTAAAAAAATGATATCCTTAAATTTGCGGGTTAACAGTTTCGTGACCAATGACATTTCAAGACAAACACATATACAAGCATATGAAGTAATAATAAAACTGGAACATCAGGGTCAGACCAGATTGTTGCCATTCTTTTCATTATATTTACATGTTAAATAGAATTTCATTAAATCATAAAATGTCAGGAGAGCTGCAGTATTGGCCGAGGAATTGCTAACCCTGAATAGAAAGGAACAGAAACTTTTGGCCAAAGGATTATTGCTTCATGAAAACAACATTGAATGTAATACAAAATTGATTATGGCAGGCAAAGACGAAAGCAGGAGTACCGAAGTCTGGAGAGAAATTTGTTGGAAGGAACGATACGAATATCGGTAATGCAAACAACAGCACACACATGAAATGAGGTAAAACAAAACAAACGGACTAGTTTTGACAATATCGGGAGTATGGCAAGTTCCCGGGAAGGGTTACAATCTCATGTTCTAATGATACGCGTCATGATGACCTATTTCTCAAAACCGGTTTTGAATTCTCAAGTTCTCAAGTAATGATGATAACCATCTAATATATAATTTTGTTATTGGTCGATTGAAAAGTTTGTCAAGGGAATTATGCTTTGCAATGGCGTATCTTGTCTCTCATTGTCAATATATATGCAGGGGTGTATCTTTTAGTGTCAATAGTATCTTAAGTGATTGTGTAACAGCAAATGAACACAATTTCAGCTATATCAAATCGAGAACAAGTAACATGCGATGAAATGATGATGATGTCCACTTTGTACTAGACCAACACGGTAAGTTGCTAAGAGCTGTCGAAATTTGTGATGTTCCTGGAAGTCTTCCTTTGATTACATTGGGTTACCAGGTGTATAATATATACACAATTATGTAATTAATTAGTCTATCATGCCTACATTTGCTCTAATTCCACCCACACATATACGTTTCAATTCTTAAAAAAAAAATCATATTAAAGTAGATATAAAAAGTATCACAACACATTTTGCAAAATACACTATAGGGCGACCATTTTATTCATGGAGTCTTTTTTTTTACCTTTGATGTGACTCCACTCGACAGACGTTCGGAGGCTGAATGCGTACTATTTGTATTTGTGATCATCAAAATTTATCAACGATACGGTATGTTTGTTTTATTATTACCTTTACATTTACCCACCAACTGCTGGTTCCATGACAACAACGTAACGATTCCTACATCGGCACCGAGCAGCGAAGTATTATTACATATCTTTGACAGCTTGGTATACCATTATTACCAATCAATTATTAGATTATTAAGAAGTTTGGGAAAGTAAACCAACTTTTTATTCAATAATATTCACTTAGCAATACCACCGTAACATTTCCGAAGGAACTAAAACATTTAAAAAATGCTTTTTAATATCCCGTTAATAAAAACAGAGTACTTAGAGTAACGTTTTAGACAACACTTTGTTCTAGTAGCATTGTTAGCTGTGATAGTTTTGCAATACAGGAATGCACCTTTAGTGAAGCAACAAACACACACCACACATATCTACATCAATAAACTTACCTTACAAACATTTCTATTCCTGTTTCTGTCTTATGACGTGTAATAGCTTTCCATGAACTCTTTAATTTAAACACTTGTCTTTTATCGAGTGGTAGTCGTGGGTCAACCTTGTCTATACCACTGCACTGTTTCTCCTGCTCTACAACTAATTTAGCTTTATCCATTTGTATGTTTGACTGATTACAACCCATTATTTATTGTTATTTGTGCACTAATTAGTCTTCAATGATCAGTTTTACAATTTTATATGGTATTAAAAGCTCTACTTTCTTACACTTCAATAGATTCTAATGAGGCAGGTGATTATAAATTATAGTACCATGTAAATATGTCTTAACGATGATTCCGATAAGAAAGATAAAACTATTCAATATTTCGAATGTAGACGTTTAAATTATCAGTAATGTTATTGTTAATCATTATATATTACTAATTTCTTTCTTGAATTATCAATACCCTTGTATTAAATAGGAGGCGCTAATTGTCTCGACACAATCAATAACTATTGTTGGCAAATTTCTTTTCTTCACTTTTATGTTTAATTGTTTTAAAGTGTTTAAGAATAATAAAATAAATAGAAAAAACAAACACAAAATTACCACAACGTCAGAGCAGTTTCAAAATCTAATAAGAAAACCGTCATAATTAGTAAAATCGATACCTTTAAGACACATATACATGACCGTCCAAACGTTTAGCTTGGTACAGAATCGATACCTTTAAGACACATATACATGACCATCCAAACGTCTGGCTTGGTACAGAATCGATACCTTTAACACACATATACACGACCGTCCAAACGTCTGGCTTGGTACAGAATCGATACCTTTAACACACATATACATGACCATCCAAACGTTTGGCTTGGTACAAAATCGATACTCTTAACACACATATACACGACCGTCCAAACGTCTGGCTTGGTACAGAATCGATACCTTTAACACGTTTACATGACCGTCCAAACGTCTGGCTTGGTACAGAATAGATACTCTTAACACACATACATGACCGTCCAAATGTCTGGCTTGGTACAGAATCGATACCTTTAACACACATATACATGACCGTCCAAACGGCTGGCTTCGTACAGAATCGATACTCTTAACACACATATACACGACCATCCAAACGTCTGGCTTGGTATAGAATCGATACCTTTAACACACATATACATGACTGTCCAAACGTCTGGCTTGGTACAGAATCGATACCTTTAAGACACATATACATGACCGTCCAAACGTCTGGCTTGGTACAGAATCGATACTCTTAACACACACATACATGGCCGTCCAAACGGGTGGCTTGGTACAGAATCGATACCTTTAAGACACATATACATGACCGTCCAAACGTCTGGCTTGGAACAGAATCGATACCTTTAACACGCTTACATGACCGTCCAAACGTCTGGCTTGGTACAGAATCGATACTCTTAACACACACATACATGACCGTCGAAACGGCTGGCTTGGTACAGAATCGATACCTTTAAGACACATATACATGATCGTCCAAACGTCTCGCTTGGTACAGAATCGATACTCTTAACACACA
>MJUT01044472.1:245031-268070 GCA_002080005.1 Gigantidas platifrons | reverse complement strand
TATAAAGTATTTTTTAATTTGCAAATTTCTGTTATTATAATACTGTTGATTTGAGATTAATTGTGAAACTGATGATTAAAATAATATTTCAAAATATAAAAAAAAAACTATTGTTATAGTACATTGTATTTATAGCAACAATTATTGATGCAGCTTCTTTAAATAGTGGGCTCCTGGCTTGTTGAAGACAGTGAAGACAAAAACTTACAACAAAGTGACTTAAAGCAATATGAAATGCCAAAACCATTATTTTCAGTTTTCAAAAAATTTCTGATTTATGTAAAGATTAAATATATAAAAACCGTAAACCTTTCAGAATGGTTTAGTTTTTAGGGAATGTAAACATATCAAGAATATCTTTGAAGATGTTTATTTCACCAAAAACTCGCTTCATTTTACTTTAAGGGTATCCTATTCATTAGATGTGGTTGTTGTTGCCTTCATGAACACAGAAGGACCTTTAGTTCCATTTCCTATGAGCTGCCACCCTTGTTAAAAGGAATATATAGCAACATATGAAATTAGAAGCCTTTCAACAATAATCAGAAAAAGGGGAGGGGTCAAAAGATTTGAAGTAGTTGAAAGAGGGGGGGTAAACATTTTAAAACAACATAAAAAGGGGATTCAGTTTTGTTTGCTCATGCCAAATTTACATTTTGCCGGCTCCCCCACTAGAGATAAATAATGACCGGTCCCTATTTTTTTTCATAATCTCAAAATGTTGTTTACCATTCGATTACGATGACCAAAAACTCCACTTACTTTTCCATTAACGATTACAAAACTTTACTTCTCGATTAATTTACAATACAACCCGCAGACTCTCACTTTCACAGTCTACTATAAAATTTCACAGCTATCATTAACCCCAATTTAGATTTAGAACAGAAGCAATAAAAGTCATTAATTACTGCAATGCAGTCTACAATTTGAACTTGTGATCTCTATGATGGTATACAAAAATAGGAACCCCATTAACTCTGACAAGTTGTAAATAAAATGTGTTACTTAATCTTAGACACGATAGATAATCTGATCTCTACACCAAAATGTAATATGTTTTACGAAATGAACGATGAAAAATAACTTGTGAAAAACAAAAATATTTCAATCTAAAATTTAAAACGATTTCTACCCTACTATATAAAAAAGATCCTAACAAACGAAAATATTACGGCACTAAATAATCTAAAATTACTATTGTCTTCTGATCATGTAACATATGTGAAATTTATTGATAACTGACACATAATTTGTGAAGTAAAAATTATAAATTTTGGCAAAATAATATGGGTCACCCCTTTGACCCCTCTTCAACTTCGGATTTGTCTGCGTGTGATGAGAGTTTTATATATATACGTCTGAAAATTAAACCAAACAGTGTTAGAATTAGATTTTGCTGCTGTCAACTTTTTGTTCTTCCCTCGACGGGATTTGAATTCACACCATTGATACACTGCAGCACCATTCGTTTAGCCTTACGTCCAGCGCCCTAGCCCACTCGACTACATCCACTCCTTAAAAAAATAGCTTCAATAGTCGTAGTGTTACCTTGTCTCCTAAGGATTTAATCTAGGGATTTATATAATACATGTGTATAAGCGTGTATAGATGGTATATATACTTAATATTATAATTTGACAACAATCTAACTCAGCAATTTTTAAATATATTGTATAGGAATGAATGCCCATGTGGTTTACGATATTTCCCCACTCTCGAGAGTTAAATTAAAAATTTTAACCACTCGCCTAACGAGTTGTGGTTAAATTTTTAATTTAACTCTCTCGAGTGGAGAAATATCGTAATCCACGGGCAACTGAAGGAGAATCTATACATAAAACAATATCGTTCCTAGTTCACAGAGAGTGTAATACTTTTCAATTATGAAAAAATATTCTTCATTACTGTGAACTGCTATATTGATGAAAGTGTCATTTTCATGAAATTGTTTTAATTAGCGGCTACTCGTCCAGTGGCATTTAATTGCTCAGAAAGAACATCAGTTTGTTATCCATTGGTTAATCAGGATATTGAATTTCGAATCTCGAATTTCAGATATTGAATCTCGAATTTCGAATGATCCTTCGTAATAAACGTCTAAAATGGTTTGAATTAATTTCGTCTCACCAAAAGTGTCTCGGTGAGACGACAATTTTGCCATTCAACAAGTGTTTAATTCTTTATCACTTATATATATGATAGACTCAGATCGACGTCCGGACTCAAATCGACGTCCACTGACGTCATTTTCTCACCCCTTGGATAAAGTAGTCCATTAATTTAGGTGAAAAATATATTTCTATCTTACCCCGGCTCCATGGTAAGACAAGCTACACGCCGTTTTTCCCGCAAAATTGTTTTCCATTGTTGAATTAAATTGTCGATTTATAGTGTCTTGGCAGTATTTTAAATGTATTTCACAATAAAATACAATGTATTTAATAAATATATTATATAAATGCTACTACAACAGCGATAAATGCCTGTAAGCAAGTTGTTTGACGTTGGTCAAAAAGGAGGTATTTTTTTTTATTTACACGTTAGTTACGTTAGTTACCGAACAAGGGAGAGCACTCTATATTTTCTCAACGTAAACAAATATTGACACGATAGAAAGAGATGACAAAAAGGGGCAAACATCGTAAAATGTGTAATATTTTGTTATTTTAGAATCTATCACAAGTGTGTTACCTTTATTATGTTGAACCTCTTTAAAGCTGTAAAATGAAAATCTTGTTTTATTTTATTACGTGGCAATTTGGGCCTGTGATACGGTTGGCAAATTAATTCGCCAAAACTACACAAAAAGTAAACAAACATTGACACGGTAGAAAGGCGTGAGTAAAAGAGTCAAACACCGTAAAAGGTGCAAGATAGTAAAATCTGTGACACCCTCGGGTAAGATTTAAATCGTATTGGACTCGGACAAGCCTCGTCCGATACGATTTAAATCTTACCCTCAGGTGTCACAGATTTTATTATCTTACACCTCTCCCGGTGTTAGACCCTTTATATCTCAAATCGCGATCCAATTTTAAGGATATTCTCAAATCGGCGGCCTTTCTAAACTCGCATCTCTATAGCACAGGGGCCAAATGCATTTTTGCATGTAATTATATACCTATATACCAACAATGGTACGAACTCGGCATGTCTTGTTTAACTGAGTGGAAAAAAATACCAGGAATGTTATACGTATAAAGGTGGTATAGACTGAAAGTTGAATATTTTTTCTTTAGAAAAAAAATTTATTTGAACCCCGTACGTCCAAAAATAAAAAAGTTACAGCATACCAAGTCCGTACTTTCTGCTAAAAATGGCCAGGTCGGACAAAAGGGTTACCAGCTAACTTTCACATGACTGGAAGGCTTATCTACAATGTAATTCGTGTATTTACTTGTGACGTCTCTTCCAATCGATAACTTGAATACAAAATTCCTATCTTTCCGTAGAATTTATGTCCAAATCACTCAGTATCATCCTTTTATCTAATGCGGAATTTCTCTCATTCTGAACGCCATTTTGTTTTTCAATCAAGAATGAAACTGAAACGAGCGTCCTCATTTGTCGATATTTTTGACGACCTTCAACTCGACTAATCAGGACGCTCGTTTCAGTTTCATTCCAGTCATGTAAAAGTTAGCTGGCCACCCTTTTGTCCGACATGGCAATTTTTAGCAGAAAGTACGAACTTGGTATGTTGTAACTTTTTTTTATTTTTGGATGTACGGGTTCAAATCAATTTTTTTCTAAAGAAAAAATATTCAGTTTTCAATCTATATCACCTTTATACGTATAAAATTCCTGGTATTTTTTTCTACTCAGTTAAACAAGACATGCCTAAATTTTGATTACTGCCGAGTTCGTACCACACAATGAAGGCGAAGAAATGTCATCGTCCAGGAAAAGAAAATTAACGTTATTGAAAGAAAAATAGTCTCTTTTGTCACAAACGCGCGTTCAATTACCCTTGTGATACGGATATGTCTCATTTCAAAAACTTGTCACAGTCATTTTAATGTTAGACTGATTCAACGGAGGGAAATTAGGGATATTTAGAGTGAAAACGTGGTATCATATATCATTCTGGTATTAATTTTCAGGCATTAACCGTGAACAGGATAGCCGAAATCGGTTATGGTCACATATTCCCGAGGAAGTAACACCTTGTTTTAGTAACTATGTCATTTAGGATATGTAAATTGCAATAATTAAAACAAGCTTTCAATAAAAAATCAATTTTGTTTTATGTTTGTCACATTTGGTCCTCTTGAGTTCCATTTTTCTCGTAAATCATACGAGCTAAATAAAATATGCTTGCACATTTCAGGATTAAAAAAAATCTCCCTCAAATCAGATTTGAAATACAAATTCTAACTTTTATGCGATGGTCTCCTCATAACGTTGACACAGTAAGAGCTACATCAAAATCGGTTGCAAATAAAAAAATAATTGCTTCAAGGGAATTCAATGGAAAATAACTGCATTCAAAATAGGCTTAAAATAAAATAAAGTTATCAGTTTGAATGCTGGCTTTTTTGACACCTTTTATCACAGACACTGTAAGAGATAGGTCAAATCTTTTTGAAAAATACAGACAGGAAATTCCATAAGAAATCATAAGAAAAACACACATCAAAATTGAACGTAAGACAATAATACAAAATCTTGGGTGTCTGTCTCATTTTGGGACCCTTATATCTTGGTATTGGTAAGAGCCATACAAAATCTGTTACATAAGACATAAAAATAACTTGATAGGAAAACCAAAGGAAAAAATCACCAAGAAAATAAGTTGTTGAAAAAAGTTCCTCATAAAAAACAAAGGACCCTTTTGTTACACCTATAAGCCTCTTATTCCTTTTGTGGATCGAAAAATTAAAACATAATTATCTTAGATGACTATCCAACGATCATTCCAGCAAAGATTAGTTCCAATTGAACTAGTAGTTTCGGAGAAAAAGAATAACATGTGAAAAGATTACAAATGACAGACGACGAACACAGACGCAAAGTGATGACTATTGTTCACATGACCCTTTAATTTGGGCATTACTCCATAAACCGTCAATACATACTTTTATAAATTAATGAAAATTAATTTAGTTCATGATATAAGACAAACCTCCAAGAAGTTCGACCAGCTTTTTGTGTGACTTACTCTTTCTAAACAGTCTATAAGTATATCAACTTTCTGAATAATCTTATGCATGTATCTACATGTAGTAAATTCAAACAATTCTGAAATATCGAACAAATATTGCCTCTTCCCTGTCATATATTTATATCAAGTTTAAATGAATAAGCGGCAAAAACCCCAAATTATATGACTGTTTGATAAATTCCCATATTTATTTCAAATAGTGAAATGAAAAATCTTCCACGACTCCGGTCGAAAAGACTTTCTTGTATCTTTTAAAGATTTGTATTATTCTTAATTCATTTCTCAACTTAAAGGGAAATACATAGTTGTACTTTTTACCATTTCCTAAAATGCCTTTCCCCAAAATTTTTTCCAGTTCATTTTTCAATATATCGCAATGAGGTTGGCTCCCAAAGATTTATTTTGATTATTTTGTTTACAATATTTTGGCTTTGAGCGTATCTGTTGAAGGGTATTATACAAACGCGTCGTACAAACTCCATTTGATATCTAGGTTTTTATTAATAGCATGTATCTACCAGATATCTTACTTCCGGAGTCTTCCGTTGAGGCTCAGAAGTTTATCTCCACAAACACCGAAAATCTTGCTATAGTCTCAATTATGGAACTGTTATAAATAGAAGAAAACCGCAGATTTGTTGCAATTGTCACAACATTAGAATCCTGAAAAACCTTTCAGAAGTGAAAAAAAGTTTGAAGATACCAATGAGGTAATTAGAAGCAGTAAATCGACAAACAAGACTATTAAAAAACGAAAAAGGATAAAAAGACAAACTATAGTCGACAAAATACTGTATTAAGCAACATGAACGCAATTAAAAACTGGGGATGAACTCACCAAATCGGGAAGTCATTTCAAGTAAAGTTGTCCGATAGAATCACGATATCCAAATGAAGTCAGGAGAGGCGACGTTGACGATGAACATGAAAGAAGATCATTATGGATATTATAAGAAGAGATTAGGGTATACTACAATCAAATAAAGCTAGTGGAAATGCTGTTGAAGTCATACTTGACACAGAAAATGATTAAACAGTGCTTTCAATATCATTTGCTAGAAACATTGGAATAAACAGTGATACTGGTAAAACACCATGTTCAACGACAGCAAAAAGTGAGAAAACAGAGGCTGATATTGGTATTGAGCTAACGTTTAAACAGTGAAACATAATTGATTAAGGCAGTCTGCATTGCCTGGATGTGAGGCAATAACTCAGACAAATGTCAACAATGCCAAAAAAATAACATAGTCGCGAATGAATTGATGTTACCGTATCAATTTACCAGAAACAGGCAAAATATGAGCTTGTGATATATGTTTGTAAGAACCCAGCTGTTTTTCGGCTATCCAGCACCACATTGGTGACGCACATCCTACACGCCAGCCACTATAACGAACACTATTGGGAGTTCAAAGAATGTCTTGAGGAATGGATGTGCAGCTCTAGTAATCTTAATAAGGAAAAATGATGGAGATAGTCGATGGTCTTGTTTCCATTAGAGGAAAATAAGAACAGTTTGAAGCTACCAAAGTGCTAATCAGAAGCCGTAAATCGATAGACAGACAATACAACAGCCAACAGAAAAAAGGACAAAAAGACAAACAATGATCTAGAAAACACTACACAGAAAACGAATACGATCAATACGAATCTCAAAGCATTTTATTATTTTGGAATACGGAAGTATAAGATAATTGTCAATTAAACAATGAGGCCAGTAACCTGAAGGCACATATATTTAATTATTCTTTATCTGATAATACTAATAACAACCATTTTTGGTTATCTGTCCTTAATTCAATAACTTATATATTACATAAATACATCGATACAAAAAATAATAATGTTCACATTAATATATACTTATTATTACATGGAAATAGATCATTTTCATATGATTTAAATAAAGAAATATTTCAAGTTGAACACAAGTTCATAAGTGACACTCATCGTTTCATTTAAGATGCTTATTTTTTCAATTCCACTCCTCCCATTATACAGTTATTTTGCTTTCTTTTATTTGCGTTAACTACCTTGTTTGTTTAACTATTTAAAATGCTTAGAAAGTCTACAAATTTCACTTCATTGAATGTATGCCTTGTGCATGTCAAAATGAGAGAGCTTGTATAGGCATAACCATTTGCGCCATTCCATTCATATACAGTTGTGAATAAAATAAGTTTAAAACTCATCCATTGCTAAATAATGAATAATGCTTTGAGATATTACCCGGATCCTGCATATGTTTACTTCATACCCCCGAAGTAAGTATCACAATATTGTGGTTGCACGTTTCGGTCCAATTAATAATACAATGATGCAGTTTGTTCTTTGTTCGTACACTAGTTACATACCTGGGATATATGGAGTTAGTATTAAGAGTTCTTCAATGGGAAATCCTTACGATATGATCATTGATAGTCCACATTTTGAATCTCATATCGACCATCTAACTCGAACATTTTCCATGGTCTAAAGCTTAAACCACAAAAGAGCTGATTTTATTTATAGGGAATTATGTCAGTGGCAAAGGTATCGAGAAATATACTAAACAAACTGACTGACCTTTTTAAAGATTTGCCAGTACCATACAATGCGAAAAGAAGAAACCAATTTGTAAAAAATTTTCACGTCATGGAACACCTAAAATACTGCTAAAGTTGGCGTTAAACACCAATTAATGCAACCATCCAATGCGAGAAACCTACCTCTTATTATCTGCGATTATTCCGGGTTATGACTAAATTGAAGAGCTGTTGTACAGCATATTATTGAAAGAAAAAGTTCCAATGGACATGAACATGACATTTGAATGAAAATTTTATTTAAAAAATGCTTTGTGACATAACATTAACTAGGAATGGTCATTGTGTTTTCATCTGTTTTACAATGTTAGGTATTTAAGGAAACGTTAGAAGATACCAAAGGGGTAACAAGGAGTCGTTAAAGTTGGCTTTCCATGTATCTGGGAGTATTTTCGACGATATTAGAAGCATGGAGAATTGAAATGGCATACCGTCTTAGTCTTCCTTTTAAATTAGATCCTACTGGAAAATTGCCTTATGTCATTAACATGAAAATAATATTCGACAACTACCCCTCCAGATGTGTCAATATACCTCAACAACGAATGATGGATTTTACCTGAGGGATAAACTAAATTATAACAGTAAATAATGCAGGAGAGGTGATATGTATATCACAATTTTTTTTTATAATATTTCAATTATATACCGGGTAAGTTTTGCAGTGTTACTCACAAACATCCGTGGTGATTGCAAAGGTAGATGTTAATCAACTATACCGTTGATTATGGAGGAAAATACCGAAACATCTATTTTACTAATAAAATATAAACATTTTTTTTAGAATATAATTTCAACCAATTTGAGAGGAAGTAATCGAACACTATATTATTTATTCCGATATTCTGTATTTTTAGCATAATTATTTCCCATTCCGAACATGATTTTAACCTATAATTTCGATTATCAATTTAACATTAAGTCTTTTATTACACAAGAATCTAGTTAATTACTTACTTTGAGTTTCATTCATTGCCATCACAGTAAAAGTAGCAATCCCAAGCGTTGCATGTGTACATTTCCACTCGCCGTCGATAGAAGAATCGACAGGATTAAATGTGACAGTAATATGACTGCTGCCAAACATGAAAGTAGTGTAGTTTTCATATTTGGTATCAGTACAGAACAATGTGGTACATGTTGAACGAATATTCCCATCTTGATACCATGACGCACTATCAGTAAATTGAGATAGAGTACATGTCAAAACTAATGTATCGCCAATGATTTGGGTTCCTGTGCTTGTTATTGTTACTGTTCCTAAAACAAACAAGAGTAGCAACAATTCAAATTGCAAATGAATATTCAGAAGAACCAATATTGATGGGAAACAATATGACTCAATTAATTTAAACGTTACCCATTTTAAGCCTGTGTTCATCTATATTGTATCACTATGTTGCAGACCCCATAATACCTGGAACCATTGTAAAAGTTTGAATATACACTATGCACATATCACATTGCTAATACATTCCAAATACAGAACCATTTCAATTTCAGTTTTTGGAGTTTACAAAAGTTGCCTCGATGCAGATATGTTAAACTTTGAACACCCATTGGTCGTATGTCATATATCATATGACGTTTATTTGTATTGCCTTGAATCTTCATAGTACACTGGTATTCTATGCCACATACAACTCCATTTTCAGTGCTGGTTCTACGGATGATTTTTTTAAATGACGCTCATTGCAGTTCCTTAAACATTTAATTAACATAGCCAGGACACCACATACCACAGAAAATTATATTATACAAACGTGCATCTCAATATCAGAATGATTTTCAAGTGAAATACAATTGCAAATTTGATAACTCTTTTTAATTAAAAAAAACCCAGCTAAAATGATGTTTTTCTTTGCATTGTAGCCCATTTTACCATTTGACTACAAAGACTGTAACCTCATATAACATGAGCTCTCTATTCCTATATGCATTTCAAAAATAGAAAAGATAAATGTTGTACAATTTCCAATTATGGAATATTTAGCATGTATTTAAAACATATATTCTCAGTAATTTTTCAGCTATATCAATGTCATAGACTTTGGTATGCACCACACGGGGTTCGAACCCAGATATACCCCACTCTAGGAGACCACGCTAATCATTTATCCACCAATACGGTTGACGACAAAGATGTAAAGCAGCTATTCCAAAAGCATGATATCGACCATCGATTACTATCCGATTGATAAAAAAATAAGATAAGTTAAGTGTCGTCGAACAATATAACGAACAGTGAAACAAAAAAGGTTCAAGTACTATACCAGAACGTATATTAAATATACCACCACCTATCATGAGAATTCGCATGTGATATATCAACGAGGATGGACACATCTTGAACATATTATTTCATGCAGGATATCAATAAACAAAACAGTGTTATGTATATGTATTACATTTGATGTATTATGTTGTGTTGTCACCGGGTTTGTACCTTATTAAGACGACGGGTGCCACTAGGAACTGCCTACCCTCCCGGAGCACCTGAGTTCACCCCCGGTTTTTAGTGGGGTTCGTGTTACTCGATCTTTAGTTTTGTATGTATGTTTTGTACATCGTTGTTTGTCCTTTTGTACTTTTTCTTTTGGCCATTGTGTTTTCTGTTCTTCTTCGATATATGGATTTCGATTGTCCCTTTGGTATCTTCAAACTCTTCCCTATGGAGAATATGTTTTTTGGACATAGCAAGATATAATATTGTATCATCAGCGCAAATAACTAAGTTACCAAAAATAGAAACTGTTGTATTGGAAAATTAGAGACAGAGTATCCCTAAATATATTAGATGTCTACATACCTATATAAGGGTCAGCAAAGATAGATTTATAAAGCAGCTGGAATTTATAGCATTGTATTTGGATATATTTGCCTCAGTGACGTTATGTGACTTGAACTATAAACTATTCCAACATTCAATAAGAAAATTTTGTTGATGGAACCAAAGGATGTTACATGTCAATAGGAATTAAACACAAACTGTGATTTTCTTCCCGCCGACTTGTTCCTTTATTCGTATGAGGCAGAGTGCATACGAGGCCTTCTCAAGAAAAACGAAAACAAGACAGCTCGATCCTTCAATTTCACGTTCCGCTATATAGATGATGTCCTTTCACTAAATAATTCTAGGTTTGGTAATTTCGTTGATAGAATCAATCCCATTGAGTTTGAAATAAAGGATACCACATATACAGATATGTCTGCATCATACCTTGACCTACACCTCAAAATTGACAGTGAGGGGGGTTAAGAACGAAACTTTGCGACAAATGAGATGATTGCTATTGCAGGAGGAAATGCACATATCTTTAGAGTTCTTCAGAATTCATATCATATCCACGCCACCCTTTGAGTAGCTAGTGGTAAAGTAACTCTGAAGCGCAGCTGTGACCGCTGATAGAATATATGCTAATAAATTGGAAAGACGTTGCGTGGGTATTTGGCAGACGTACTAATATAACGCTGTTGATAAGGGCCACTTGTGTAATTTAGAAATTCATTAAAGTAACGGTACATCCAGTTCTTCATCTTTTGTTGAAATTCCAAAGGAACACAAACCAGACCTTTGATTGTCCAGAATTTCCTCTTTCGTAAGTGTCGTCGGGGTAGTTTATGATGATTTTATTTGTTAAATTAACAAAAGGGATAGGACACAAGTTTTTCCAAATTATGAAGTCTTCTCTCGTCGGGGTTTATGTAGGGTTGCCAAGTGAATTGTCAATACCTAATTCCTTTATCGACTACGTAATGTGATGTACACGCAAAAACAATATTATTATGGGCATTGTCGGCAGGGACAACCACATATTTGTCATGAAGGAGAGACAGGTGTTTAGCAACATTTAGGTCTTTAAAGGTTGATGTAGTGCGAGTGCTCATAGACCCATTGAGTTTTTTAAATTATAATTTGAATCAACGACCTCACACGCTTCACCCATTCGGAAAGAGTATCTAAGTCCTCCTTTTCACGTGTTGCCTGGCATACTCCTCGACAGAATCCATAAGAATTGTAAAGTTATGCTTCCAGTTTATGGATCTAGGTTCACGATATTTCGGCCCTTTGGGGAACACATCTCATAGAGAGGTACTGTTGATAATGCTACGGTCACCAATTATAGCGAGGCCAGTCGGATTATATATGAATGGGGGAACTTGCACATGTGCAACTAGGAGGCTTAGACTTGAAATTGTCAATATTGAGATCCTGCAACACCCTTTTTTGACTTTAAACATTTTGACTGCAATAGGTGTTGTATAGGTATACGAGATCATAGGTACGGACAGATCTTTAAAATATAGAGGAATTTTAGATTTGCCTGATTTGTGAAGAAGGGTATTACCTAAGCTAAAGGTATCAAGACCAAGAAAGGAACATTTGTCTGTTTCATATTTCCTAATGCCAACAAGTTTGAAAAGTATGTGACCAGCAATATCCAAGAAGATTGCTGTAATCCTTTGAATGCAGATTTGCAACATGGTTTTCTAAACATGAGTTGTACAACGAGCGAATGTGATGTATACCCAACGGCTCCTGCATAAATGGTAGAAGGTCATTTAGTGAAACATCATAGAGTATATGGATGGATAATGACGGTGACCATGGCTTCGATTATGCCGAGTAGCGGGGTTCAAAATATCCATCACATTCACCGATCGACAGGTACGGATATACCATACATTTTGTCGTTACAACCATAGGGTGTTGTAGTTATTATACCCAGTAGTCTTCCTTTTGTCAATCGAGAAGTGTTGCTAGGTTTGGATTGTTAGTTCTAAGGTATATTTTTCGAAGATACGAACTCGCATTGAAAGGATCGAATGATCAGATTTATTAAAATGCTGGTTGAAGACAAACAGATTTCAGTTCTCAAATCGATGACCATATATCTGCTTGTGTAGTTTACCTTTCGTTTCACAGACATATACCAACCCGCAAAGGTTACACTTTTACGCTTCAACCACATTCCCAGGAGTACAAACAATGAAAAAAAATACCACACCATCATAACAGTTCCAAAATCTGATAGGAACATCGTAGTAACGGAGAAAGAATAGAGACAAATAACAGAAATATACACGACCACTAGAATTCCTGGCTTAGTACAACCCTCCCATCAAGGCACACTGATTTGGCCATGCAAGTATTTTCAAATGTAAAATACCAAGCCTCACTTGGTAAGCTGCTTTGTTGTAAAGAAAACCAAGAATAATGTAAATCCATTGGAAAGTTAATCACCAAATAGCAACATAAATGTAAAGAACAAAATAATTTAGAGGTCCTGTGGGATAAACTTCAAACTAGAAGTAAGGGATAAAATAGCTGATTATTGCAATCAGAGGCAAAAAAATAAAAATAAATGAAATTTAAAATCTGGAAAATGAACTAAAATAAAACAAACAGTACATGTACAAGGAAGATAAAAACAAAATCTAGAAATAACAGTTACAAAACTAGATAAACTGTATCTAAATAAAGAAAAGGTGGAAGCAACAGATCTTGGGTTAAATGGATCGAGGCAGGAGAAAAAAATCCAGCATTTTTCTTGGGTCTTGAAACAAAGGAGACAAACAACAAATGCTATAAATGAATTATAAGACAAAACTGGTAGATCTAATGCTGATCAAAATGACTCGTAGTGATTTTGGTTCACACAACAGGTTGTAAAACACATAGTTAATATACGTCATTAGTCCTAAAAGATCGGTATGGTACTGTGGGGGACAGTTGAAACTGTTAAACGGTGAGGCGCAAGCCGAACCGTTCAACCGGTCCAAATGTCCTCTAAAGCGCCATATCTGACTTTTCAGAACTGATAACATTTTTATCTGAACACTCTAATATTAATACATACATCCTAATTAATAGGAAAACAGAAATATGTACATGGCAAGATCGTGTAAAGTAGATGTTGGTTGCCTAAATACAGAGCATACTTTCCAGTGTAATTGGCAGCTATATTTAGCTCTTGTAATGGGTGATAAAGGGAAAAATCATTTGCTATTTTTATCGAAACTGGCGATCGTTATGGATTTTACAAACCAATGATCGCCTTTGATAATAGCTATTCAAAATCTATGTAAGTGTAAACGTCAGTTTAGGAGAGAATGCACCTTTGGACCAGGTCATACATATAGACGCAAATATGATCTAACAGGGTTTAATAGCAACTACAAAGCAGAGCTCTTACTGCATGCATGAACATAAACAAGAAGCTGGCAAACAAAAGCATACAACATAAAATATAGTATACGATCCCGGTTACATGAATAAAACTCCTATTATGGCGCAACTTCATTTTCTCGTTTTCTTTTGATTAATCGGCCCTACTAAGAAAAAATTCATTAGAAGTGTTCATCAGAGTCACATGCATTAGCTTGAATGTTTTACTCTATGGTTATCTAATTATTTACACAATGAAACAAACAAAATGAAAAAAACAAAACATAACAAAACACCATTATTGAGTAGACTGCTCTCTGGATTATTTTGCCCCTGTTTCCGAAACTTCACATATATGTCACAATATTCACAAAAGCTTCTGAAGAGAGAAACACCATCATTGGGTAGACTAGACTCAGGTCTTTACGGGGAGTATTCTGCCCCCTTTTCACAAATACTCTCACAATAAATGTCGCAAAGAACACCATTGTTCTATTAGTAAAGAACGAAGTTCTCAAAATGATTTGGCAGTCGACGTTCTCGAACTGGTCTTGTAGTTGTTTTGACATTGGTTTGTATGGCATCGACACTTCGTAGGCTTCCTTCTCCTCCATATCTTCTTTTTCAACGTCAAATGTAATTACTTCAGACTTCGGCGGAACGGATATAACATCGCTAATATTTGGAGGTAGTGGAGGAGGCAAAATTTGATTTGGTATGCAATCATCTTCGGAATCCTGATTAATATAAAACTTATTCGGAAGCGAAGTGTTTTCAGATACGTACGAAACCTTGTAGCAATCTGACTGTCTATCAATTGGATCTTGACGCAAAATCTCGTCTTCTAACTCTTGAACAGCTTTATCTGCAACGGGGTTTTTATCTCTGTTCTTTGCCCTCCCAATTTCAATTGGAATACGATGTTTTGTTAAAAGTTCGTCGTGAACAAGAGCTGCACATCCAGGAGCAGGGTCTGTGGGTATTACAGGAAATAGACCGTCAAGAGGACGCAATTCCACGCATAAACAAATCAAACTATCACGCAGAGTTTCCCGGCGTTCATCATCTACAAGGCAAGTAGCTGTGTAAGAAGTAACATCCTCTCGCAGTACAAGAATAAGTTATCGTTCACGTTTGATTATGTCGGCAGAAAATCTTGTGCCAATTGCATCTGGGGGATCGCTTGATGTTTGTTCTTTGACAACTTGTGAGGCACACCGATGACAGCCATGTGTAACACTCTCTATTGACTTGTCCATGTCTAGTGCATACAAATATCGCTATACCACTGATTGTAGCTGGTGACACGAAGGATGGTCAAGTTTAATGTGCAATGAGGTAAGTAAACCCTCTAGTACCTGACGGGGAACAATGATACATTCACGTGTTGAAGCAAGTGGCTCGCTACGACGAACGACTAGCAAACCGTCTTTTCCAATTGATGGGACACCAAGGTGTCCTTGTATGTCTTTAATATTAGTGAGTTTCTTTGATATACGTGTTCCTTGTTTTAAGTGAGCATGTGTTCGGCGCAAATCTGAACATTCAAATTGAATGGACAGCCAGGCTGACCTACTTGTAAAAGGTCACTTAATTGATCCATCCATGATATCATGAGTCGATATGTGACGAACAACAGAACTCTCGGAGAGTTGAACAAAAGAGAATATTTGACACGTGGGGTTCTCACAGTCTACAACATTTCGACTAGCAAAATCAGATGGCAAAATGGCTGAACTAGAAACGTGTCTGTGACCCGATAACGACTTGCAGTTGATGAAAACGTGGAAATACGTAGACTGGTGGAGAATTCGCCTCTGCATAGTTTTTCGAACACTTGAACGCAAGGTTTACTGTCAGTAACAACACAAGCGTAGTGGTTAGACTGAATGATATATGGACTGAAATGTTTTATAGCTGTTGCAATTGATAATATCTCAATCTCACACGGTAAGCATGTGACTTGTCGCTTTCTCAATTTTGCGCTGAAGAAACCTACCAGATGAATGTTTTTATCACGTGTTATGTATGGAGTTGCTCACAAGCCATGTTTCTTAACGGAACCATCGATGGCAATCCAGAGCTGATTATTTGGCTGATGAGTGTGATAGAACGGTTGGATAAAAGAGCAGTTTGTGCTTTAGTGAATGCATCCGTGAATTCATCCGACCATGTTACCGTTTCTTTAGAATCACGACCCGCTGTCTAAAGGTGCTAGCAATGATGCACTGTCTGGGATAATACGCGTCAACACTTTGTATGCTCCAATAAATGACCTGAACCCCGATACACTTGTTAGTGGTGAACAAGTTGATAATGTCGATATGCGATGTGGGTTAGCTCTTAAAGTTCCTTGCTGCCAAATCCATCCCAAAATGGCAGTTTGTTTTGGTGCAATAACAGTTTTGGTGGCTCACAAATTTAAACTGCACTTTTGTAGAGCTTGCAAAACTTTCCTCCAGTTGTGCAATTAATCTTCAGGTGTATTTCTTCCACTATAAAGGTCGTCGGCAATCTTTGCTACACAGCTCTCTTCCACTAAATCTCCCAAAACACGGCACATTTATTCTTCTAATGACGTTTCTGATCCAGGCATATCCATTGCTGACCTAACGTAGACGCGGACGCCTCTGAAAGGAGTCACAACTCCACAATACTTCAAGGAGTCTCTTGACAACGGAATTTGGTAGAACGATTTTGTCAAGTCTGTGGCAATAATATCTTTCCTTTGTGCAATGTCAGGCATTAAAGAAGGTTACGGTTTGCTGTAGTGGCCAACATCGGCAAATGCAGTCACCAATCTGTGTCCTCCATTGTTTTTTTTCACAAGGAACGATGGATTCAATTATTCAACTGAAACACCGACGTCTTCGGGACGCTTAAAAACACCAATACTCTAAAGTTCGTCGCATTGTTGTTGAAGTTCAACGAGTTGGTTTCGTGAATACTGTGGAACTCTCCCCTTACGCTGTGGGGGTTGGTCTGGGCGCATGTTTACTTTTACCTCAAATGGGCATACTGCACCATTATAGCCTTGAAATTCATAATCAAAACCACTGTCATAATCCCGTAGAGTTTCTTTAAATATGGCCTTCATATCAGACGACAGTAAGTTATCGGGATCTAACTGAACTCTGTCAGAGTGCTGTGACAGTGACACCTGTTTTTGTGTGACTGCTGGGTACACCTGGTGTTCGATGTCGTTGGAATCTTTGAAAACTGTACTTCGAATGTCACAAAAGTGCGCAAAACGCTTGAGCAGCATAGATTCGTCGGTAAAATTCGGTATGCGTAACTTTTCTGACACATTTGTAACTAATGAATGTGTAGGACAAGGTTGAGTAGTATTAGCCCGTGTATTAACATGGGGTTCTATCGCAAGTATTTCATCGGAAGACGACACATCCTCAGGCAAGTCAATCTCAATGAATTCACCAAGCCATACTGTTGTAGTTTTGGCTGGCGCACGTAGAACATGTGCTCTTCATATGGCATGACGATCTGGACTGACCCGTACGTAAATGTATCATTTCCAATAGCAATTTGATGCTTAGAAGGGCGAATAGATATGTCATTCCTTTTCATGAAGGGAATTCCTGCTAAAATTTCAACAAGTCCTTCAATATGTAATATGTGTTCGCCACGTGTGAAACTCATGCGTGCTTCCCCAATGACTTGTAAAGGTGAAGACCCGTCTAACAGGTGAGTGGATCATGAACTGCTAGAAATCTGGATATTAAAGTTTTTAGCTGTTGATGCTCGTATCATATTGCCAGTGGCTCCGCTGTCAATAGTAAGTCTTATAGAACGATGGCCGAAAAACACATCTCAATACGGAGACTGGCGTACTTACACACGGATTACAGAGTTAGCAGCAGATTTTACGGGCATTGGATCGATATCTGATACTTCATTGGCTGACCCATCTAAAATACCGACGATTTGTCTCGCTTTGACCATATACCTTTGTCACTTTTAGGTAAAAATGCATATGTACTTAGATAGTGGTGATCATGCCTTCATGCTTTTTTGCAAAGTGGACAACACTTAACTGGACGTTGAAAGTTGAAACTTGGTAGTGTTTGCGCGCATAACTTTTGCATCTTCTGAGGACGGAAGTTCTTCAAATAAAGATTCAAGAGCTGGACATATTTTGGTTTTATTGATGCTAACGTACACAATATCAGCGCAGTTCCGCAACGATGCTTTACAAGTTTAGGAAGGTCAGTATGAATCAACTTAAGCCATGTGAGTACCACACAATTCTCGAGTGAAGGTGTTAACTCCTCGTCCTCTTCAATGTTTTGTCCATGATGAGTGATGCCTAAATCACGTCGTAATAGGTTATCTTCGACGAAAGACATTAATCTTTGGTACAAGTCATCTGGTCGTTCATTCGGCTGAAAGCGTATGGGCGAACAATCTATGAAATAGGCACCAGTAGATTGAAAGCCATAATGTAATCTAACTGTTTTCCAGATATTGTCAATAGAAATATAATTCTTTACAATGGTGTTACGGGAGATGACTGGACAATAATTCGCAATTAGTTCTAACATATTTACTTTCTGTTGATAAGTAAACCTGCTAGCTAAGGCATCGTCTTCATAGTCGCCCTGGAATCCACAATGGGGGGGAAGGGAGTTTCTAGATTTTTTCCCCACGTAACTCCATCAACAAGGAAAGGTGCTAAATGAGCCTCTAATGTGCAAAGTAAATTTTGCTTCCAGTTCTCAAATGAGTTCACGGTCTCAGTTTTACTAAGGCACCATTGGTTTGGCTCTATGTGTGTTGGCCATTGTCTCTTTTCGTAATTTGCGCACTCTATGAATTCACCATAAAATGTTCTTTACGGGATGACCCCACAGTTTTAATCAAGTCCCAATGTACTTCGAGAGATGAATCCGACTACACTTTATCGTAGACGTAGATTCCAATCACGCTGCCACCACGCCAGTTTGGGAGATAATACACCTTTGGACCAGGTCATACAAATAGACGCAAATATGATCTAACAGGGTTTAATAGTAAATATAAAGCAGAGCTCTTACTGCATGCATAAACATAAACAGGATGCTGGCAAACAAAGGCATACAACATAAGATATAGTCTACGATCTCGGTTACATGAATACAACGCCTATTATGGAGAGAGGCTGGGGTTTTCGAAAGTACGGCTTATCTGCTTTGTATGGTTGCAGGAACTAAATATCTTTATTTCAACGTTAAGACATGTCGTATATTGTTTCTTTTTGTGGGAACAGGCGATCGTTAATGATCTTGCAAACGAAAGGTACGAAAAAAACATTAAGCAATCATAGACTATCAGTCAATCAAAATTTTGCTTTCTGTAACCATCGATTGTTAGAAGGTAGCTGTTAGCCAATCAGCATTCCACTTTAAACGAGAACGTCAGCTATAATGTGATGTATTTATCGATAGTTTATTTTACTAGCAATTAAAATTATGTTTTCAAAATATATTAAGCTTTGTCGTATTTACAAAGTTTTGAGAAAACGATAAAGCCATTATATCTGTTCTTTGATATAAACATTAACTATACACTTCGACAAAAGTTAAGCGCCACTTGATTTATTTCATAAATATCTTATTTTGAAAATTAGCTTTTTTTAAATTGCGATTGCTGTAAAGAATATCTGTACACATAAGCTTTAAATAAATGTGTAACACTAATCGTTCGATATAGTCGTGTTCGCATAAAACCGGCTTACAATTGGTGTTAAATATATCTAATTTGCAAGTTGATGTTGTATAGTTTTTCGTATATAGTGTTTTTATCGATAAATTATGTAATGGAGAATACACTCCAACTGTAGATTATTTTCAAGAATCTCCAAGTTGGAGTGTATTCTTTAACATAATACATTTCCATCTGCAACAGTGTTTTCATTATATATTTTTACCCTTTTAATATTCAGAAAGCTAAATAAGCCACAATTAACAAACAGTAAAAACTAAAATTCTATTGGCATTCGTGCTTTCGATTCCCGTTTATATTTAGATATTCCAAGGTCTTTCAAGTGAAAAGAATCGTCTATATTTAGATATTTCAAGGTCTTTCAAGTGTCCCAAATGTTCAACTATGGTCTGTCTGATTTGTTATTACTTTCGGTCGGTTCGTTAGTTGTTTTTGTATTACGAGAATACATTTTAAAAGTTCACATACCCGTCAGTTCTGAAAATAAAATATGATGCCAGATCTGAAATACTTGTATAGTGTTTTGTATATAATTCATCAATTACCTTTTTAAACACATTCATTGTTGACAATTGTTTTTCAACAAAGATTACAATCAAGAGTCATATATATTAATACTATAATATAGTAGTGTTGTCACCGTAGCCGAGTGGTTAGATGGAAGTTTTGAAAGTAAAAGTAGGCTTTAAAAAGCCCAACAGTGGTTCGATACACGAAAGTCTCAAACTATGCATATAAGCCTAGAACAGTAAAAGGTTAAAGTTCATATGTTAAAGAATAAAAGAATAAACTGTAGATTCTTAAAAATAATCCACTGTTCGAACAATAGTGTGACGTCAAAGAAATGCATTATGGTTAGGAGAAAATTTACTTAATCATGGAGGTGGGAGTCTGTTGGCATGTCACAGGCAGTATGGGGATACGCCATTCTGTAATTGATCGTGTTATGCAGCGTTTTCAAATGACTGGAATGATTGATGAACGTCCGCGATCTGACAGGCCCCGCAAAACTACACCTAGAGAAGACAAGCAAATAACTCGATGTGACAGGAATACTAGTTTTGCAATTGAATTGAATTTTGCGGGTCATGTATATGTAAGGACTGTCAACAGATGGTCCAACGAGCAGGCCGCGCCTAAGGCGACCCATAAAACGGCTGCACCATTTCCTGGTTTTTCAGGACGGCATAAACGCGGAAAGTATAGCCATCATATAACAAACTGTTCTTGCCTTTATTTGTTTCGGACACTGTCAACTCCATTTGTAAACTTATATGTTTGAAATACATGTTCGTTTTACAAGCAAATGATCACCGCGAATACAACTCATCTGATTATAAAGTACATGCAGTGATTAATAGTTAATCAATATTGTAATAGAAAATCAAAACATACCATACACTAACAGAGGACATATCTGCAGGATGAAAATAAAATGTTCTCTTTTTAAATTCATTTCTAGTCTTTATGAAACTGAAAAATATGCAAAAAAAACATCAATATTGTAATTGTACATATTTAAGGACGAGTTAAGTGGAACTGAATACTACTTTCACAGCGAAACATTGAATCAAGGATTCACAAAGAATCGGTGGTATATTAGTTCCAATCTAATTAAGAAATAAGTAATGGAAGCCATATTGTGCTGTGAGTTTTAACATTGGTTTACTACTATTCTACCAACCCATGTTAAAACTCACAGCACGGTATGGCTTGTATGAATTATTTCGATTCTGATATGTCTAACATTAGAAATACGGTGGTACACTTTGATGGGAAAGACAGTAATTTATATTTACGTTTGCATGCAAGGTCGAACACAATTTATGCGCTGCAGGTTGGATCTTCTATCTTTCAACCTGCCAAATTAGAGCAGACAATAACTCATCAATGTGCGCTTTTACCACGGGAATGTCTTATTGATAGAACGATGTGATTTGATTTTTGGTGTTTTAACGCGACTGTCAGCAATATTTCAGATTTAGTGGTGGGAGAAGCCGGGGTACCCGGAGTACCCGGAGAGAACCACCGTCTATGGGCAAGCAACTGGTAAGGTTCATTACGTGCGGCTGCGAGTCGAGTGCACCCTTTTTGTAATTTACAAAGGCGGGCGCGAACCTACGCCGTATTGGTGATAGGCTTGTATGAGTTGTTAGGTAATCCAACTACCTTGATGGAACGAACTTCCGTAACAATTGTATTGTGCTTGCACGTTTTAATTGCATATCTCATATTCAGTAGATTATTTTCAGGGGTTAGGGTTAGGGTTATTGTGTTTTCGCCACTTTCAACAATATTTTATTAATATCGTGGCAGTCAGTTTTATTGATGGAAGAAACCGGAGTACCCGGAGAAACCCAGCGATCTGCCGCAAGTCACTGGCAAACTTCATCACATACTGGTGTATCGAGTACACCTTGCCTGCGTGGGATTCGAAGTCAAATCTTAGTGGTGATAGGCACCGATTGCATACGTATTTGTAAATCCAATTTTATTTAATATTTTTGTCAATGATCTGTTTTTCTTTGTACACAAATGTGAATTATATAATTATGGAGATGGCAACACCTTGTCAAGATGAAACAAATCTTTAGAAAAAGCTTTAGCTTCCTTAGAAGAGGATAGTAAGGAATTCATAAATTGGTTTTCTGTCAATAAAATGCAGCCAAATCCTGAGAAATTTCAGGCTATTTCTCTGGGTAGAAAAAGTCATGATAAAAATATTACATTTAATGAATATGGAATTGCCATATTCTGTGATGAAGAAGTCAAACTTTTGGGTGTTACCATTGACTTCAAATTAAATTTCAACAGTCATATTACTAATATTTGTAAGAAGACTGTAAGGCAATTGAATGTTTCAAAGCGGATAGGGAAACATCTCGATAGATTTGGCAAACTTATTATTTATCATTCATTTATTATGTCAAATTTCAGTTACTTACATGACACTTCTGTACTGAACAAAATTCCAAAAAAGAAAAAAAAAATAGAAAAAATACAAGAACGCGCAATGGTTTATCTACAATGATTCAGACAGCTCTTACAAAACACTACTCCAAAATTCTATATTGCCCACACTTAAAATCTGGAGAATGAGTACAATTGCCTTGGAGATCTTCAAAATTATACATAAGAAATTCCACTGTTTTTACAAGACCTTGTAACCATTAAAATATATATATATATATAATAGGTATATAAATACAGCTGATATTCCCAGACCGAGAACAACAAAGTACGGTAAAAACTCTTTCAGGTATGAGGCAGCAAGATTATGGAATACATTGTCAAGTGAGGTCAGAAGTATGTCCTCATTTGACCAGTTTAAAAATTATATTTCGGATTGGTGTGGTGGGGAAAATGTTTCTGCAGCTCATGTAAATATCAAGCTGTT
>MJUT01044472.1:232296-243815 GCA_002080005.1 Gigantidas platifrons | reverse complement strand
TCCTTTTATGCAAATACCAGACAAAGTTTTGTTGAACAATAACAAGTCGACTAGAGACAATAGCCAATTTGTAACAGATGAAATACAAAAATTATTACAGAGAAAATGTATTAGCGAGGTATTCAAAATCCCTCATGTAGTAAACCCTTTGACAGTTACAACAAATAAAGGTAAACGCAGATTGGTCCTTGATGCAAGACACATAAATCCACAACTGTTTAATTGCGTTACAAATATGAAGATCCAAGCACCACAAGGGGGATTTTTAATAAACGGAATATTTGCTTTAGTTACGATTTAAAAAGCGCGTATCACCATATAGAGATTGTTGACACAGATAGAACATATCTGGGTTTTCAGTGGAAAATAAATATTACGTATTTAGCGTTTTACCATGTGGGTTGGCTGCAAGTGGCTATATTTTCTGAAAGGTTATGAGAGAAATAGTAAAACACCGGAGAAGCCAAGGACTGAAAATTATCATGTACATAGCTGATGGACTAGGAGGGGGAGATGCTTTTTTGGAAGCTTTAAAAACCAATAAGGTGAAATCAGATTTACATAATTTTGGTTTTGCTATAGTACACGCATAACATTATTTCCCCCTGTAGTCAATGTATGAGGTTAGCTATGAATTACTAAATAAAGGAGTGGGGATTATAAGAACCGAAATTGACCCCACCTCAGACTTTGAGAAAATTTTCTCCAAAACAAGTTCCCAATAAGTGCTTTTCAGGGAGAAACTCAATTTGTCGATATGTTTATTAATTTCCTTATAGGAGAATCGCTGTCTGTCCTTCGATTTACACATTCTGATGACCTCTTTGGTATCTTGAAACTCTTTTAGGTAATGAAAACCAATGAAATTCCATTTCCCCCCAGAAAATAGTTACGATGCATCATTCTATTCTAGAGCGTGTATTTCGTGAAAAAAAACCAACAAAAAACAACGTCAAACTCAAGTAAACAAAAATATAAATTTGACTGAAAGGTATAATGTCGTTGATTTTGGTGATTATTTCAAAAGTATTTTTTTTGCACTGAAAGTTAATATACCTTTCTAGCAGAATTAGTTAAAATTATCGTATGACCGCGTCAGCAGACACTTTTTTTCAGCAACAACAGGCTTCGTGCATGCGTAGTAAAAGGTCCACTAAGGTCATATATATTTTTATTCTCATAACCAAATTATATGGTAAAGAGATAAATATAAAAAATACAAACATATTTACATCAGTTTCCAAATGAGAGTAAACAAATCAATAGCTACCTACGGACATACTTTACTGTTAACTATTCTAATGAATTTACATAATTTACTTAATTCAACCACATAATTTGAATTCATTTAAGGCACAATATTTTACAGTATTTGGACTACCTCTGTATTTTTTGGGGACCAACCTGGGTCTGTCATGAATAAAACCAGTGCATTCGAATAAATAATGGAATTCGTCTCCCAGCTCCCTATCCTGGCACAAATTACATACTCTATATTCTCAATTTATATTTTACCACCGACCGATTCCAATGGGTGGTCTGTGATTAAAGGTACGAAATCGACAAAGTAAGAACAAGTCCTTATCCTTCAAAATTTCCAAGTAATTTTCAAAAGAGACCCCTTTTTGTATAATCTATAATTCAATGTCTTGGTAGAATTATCTATTGATGTACTCCAAATCACAGGCGCTCGTGGCCCGGAAATACCACCCCACTTTTTAAACTGTCTGTTTACATATTTATTTTCAATAAAAGATCTTTATTTCTTTACTATTTCAATTCTATTACCTCATTTTAACTTGTTCGTGTCAATATTCATACAATGCATCCATCAAACAAAGAAAAATACCAAACCAATGGAAAGAGGCACTGATATCAGAAAGAAGACAGAGGAAAGGCTTCAAACTATCGTCCTGTATCTCTGACCTCTATATGTTGTAAGATCATGGAACATATACTGCACAGTAATATCACCAGTCATCTCGAGGAAAATAACAACCTGTCTGAAAATCAACATGGATTCCGCAAACATAGATCAAGCGACAGCCAACTGTCTATCACACTCCAGGAACTTGCAGATGGACTCAATAGTGGAGATCAAATGGACTGCATATTGCTAGACTTTTGGAAAGCAATTGATAAAGTGCCACACCAACGCCTATTGAACAGATGCAGTTACTATGGCATCCGAGGGAACACACTACTGTGGATTGCTAGCTTCCTACAGGGCCGGACTCAATAGGTTGTCTTGGATGGAAAGAAGTCAGAAACATCGGACGTATCATATAGAGTACCCCAAGGAACTGTAATGGGTCAGCTTCTATTTCTATACTATATTAACGACCTGCCTGAATTGTTGACATCTACGGCTAGATTATTTGCAGATGACTGCTTACTTTACAGAAAGATATGTAAAGAGGAGGACACCATCTTACTCAAAAAAGACCTTGACAAGTGTGAGGTACTACGTGTAACAAACAAAAGGAAGCAAATTGTCAAGAATTACACCATACATGGGAAAAGTTAGTGAAGAATGCAAAGTACCTAGGCCTTAACATCAACCATAATTTAACATGGAACCATCACATAAGCACAGTAACTAGGAAGGCGAACACCATCGATGCTTTCTTGAGCAGAAACATCAGCCCCTGTCATAGTAAAATCAAGACACAGTGATATACTACTGTAGTTAGACCAATTATGGAGTATGCCTGTATAATGTGGATCTCAGTTACACAGAAAAACACAAGAGAATTGGAAATGGTGCAAATAAGAGTAATAACAAAATCACTGAACACCGCGCAATCTTCCAAAAGAAAGGCAAAACTCATAAGTCAACAAACATACAAAATCAGTCAACAACCGGAAAACTGGGAAAACCGCAATGACCCTGACTTGGTACAGGTATTTCCAAAGAAATGGTTGGTTGAATCAAATTTTACGGCGCCAAACCTTCCACTTCAATTACGGTTAAAAAGAGCAGCACGTTTTGTTACTGGGGATTATAGAACCACCAGTAGTGTAACTCAGATGATAGAAGCTCTGTAGTGGACTGAATTACAGCAACGCAGGAAGAGAGCAAAAGTCATCATACTCTATCGCCTTGTAAACCATCTTGTTGCGATTTCACCACAGCCATATCTTATACCGAGGGGTGTAGCATTTACAACTAGAGGATAAGACACCAGGTTCCTACTACCTTACTCGAGGATACAAAGTCACCAACAATCTTTTTTTCCATCAGTAATCCGTTTATGGAACGAATTACCAACTGCTGTCGTAACTGCCTCCACCTTGGAAGCATTCAAAGACAGCCTCCAGACAGTTGCCATATATTAGACATGTCGGTTTTAAATGTATATACCACCACGATGACTTTTAATATTTGTAAATAGTTTGTTGGAAAGATGTTTCCATGTGTATATAGTCATTTGCGATAATACACCAGGGGTGATTTGCAAATTAATGGAAGAAGAAGATCTTATGTTAACAGCAACTTGCATGTATATATATATATATTAATTATCCACAAGGCAAGAAACTCCGAAACGTTTAATTAAAACCGTACACCTGCTCGTTTCGGTTACATTTTTAATACACCTTATTCCCATTATATCATTCAACCTAGGACATGTATCAATTCCTAAAAGACGTACATTTCCGCCTCTGTTCTTGCTTTGTACATACGATAGCTCAGTTCTCTAGAATTTTAAGATTTTCACTCATTTAATGCTTCATTTTTCGCATAGTACCCTACATTGAAGGAAGTAGAGTTCGAGTCTTGTGCCTAATGTAATTACTTCAACGATAGAGCAAGAAAGGTTCTTCAAACTTTTTGTAAAGGTTGTAAAATAAAATCCGAGAATTTTTTTAGAACTTTTCTTGCCCTATCGTTGAATTAAGTACATTAGGCGCAAGATTGGAACTCTACTTCCGTCAACGTAGGGTACTATGCGAAAATTGAAGCAAAAAATGAGTGAATATGTTAAAATTCTAGAGAACAAACGTATGCACAAAACAAGATCAGAGGCGGAAATGTACGTCTTTTAGGAATTGATACATGTCCTAGTTTAAATGATATAATGGGAATAAGGTGTATTAAATGTAACCGAAGCGAGCAGGTGTACTATTTTAAACGTTTCTTGTCTTGGAGATAATGAGTATATATAGGGTCGAAACATGCGAGTTGCTGTTGACATAAGATTGTAAGAATATTGACACGAACAAGCTAAAATAAGGAAAACAAGAGATGAAAGAATAAGAAATAAAGAAATTTTATTGAAAATAATATGTAAACTGAAAGTTAAAAAAGGGGGGGGGGTTAATTCCGTGTCACGAGCACCTGTGCTCCAAGTCTGTATAAATTGATCTCTTAAATTCATCCTATCAACATTACTCAGCCATTTTTCTAATATTTACATTACAACAGGAGGAGCTAAGTATTAGCGTAGAGAATATCTGATCTGTTGATTTTTCTTATAAATCTACATAGCTTTTCTGGTTTGGTTTTATCAGAAGTACTCATAATTTGTTTAAATTTTAATATATTTGGCCTTTGAGTAAGATATCTACTTATTAGTTGGATTAGATTTTCATTAAAAAAAATGATATTCCATAATATAGTGAAATTCGTCAACAATAGATATGCTATTACATTTTTAACACTATCTATTTTCTCTGTCGATACCATACCATCGTCCAACTTCTATCGATAATTTGTGGTTCGAAATGTACATAGTGTATATATATCTTTGCCTGCTAACATATTGAACTAATTTGCGAATTCAAAATTGTCTTTAAATAATCTATAATTGATCGCTTTTGGTGAGTTTTGTATCAAAGAATGCCACTCTTGTGTAAACTGCTCGTGGAGACGTTCCTAATTAAAGCTAAAAGCAGGTAAGAATTTTAAAGAATTGTTGAAACAAAATGTAGGAATAGCATGTATCATCAAAAATGTGTTTAACATGTTTAATCCAAGAAAACTCAAAATTTTCATCAATAAAAAGGTTATGCAAAATTGTATAGAATAAACATGAGAGTTTTGTTTCTTTACAGGTTAACAGTCTTGCCCAATCTGATATTATTCTTTATCATGCTTTCACAACAATTTCAATAGGAAACAATCCAAGTTCACCCAATATCATATAACAAGGTATCGATGTTTTAACTTCAATTAAAGCTTGCAAAATCTTAGTTGTACTTGTTCAAGACATTTAATATTCTTACTAATATCCCATATTTCTGAACCATATAGCAATATTGGTTTTACCATTTTGTTAAAAAGTTCAAGATGGCATTCAATTGATAAATTATGCGTTTTACCTCTTTTCCAAATTTCAAACATTGCTTTTGTAGCTTTTTCGGCTCGCTTTTTAATAGTTTTGTTAAAATTTACTGTCCTGCTAAACGGTATTCCCAAATAATTAAATTCATTAACAATTTCGAATTCAGACCCATTCAATGTACATTTTAAATTTGTTGATTGTCTCCCCTTGACAAAAAGCTATAACTTTATCTGTGTTTGCTTTTAATCTCCAAGTATTGCAACTAATCATCAAATTTATTAAAATATTTTGTAAATCATCGTGGGTTTCAGCCATTAGGACAGTATCGTCAGCATTTAAAAGTGCAAAAAGCTTTAAGTAAATATTCAACTTATCTTCTATGAAATTTGAAAGTGTTTCTAAACTATTAAGATTTATTAATAATGTCACATTTTATTTCTTTCTTGGTATTGGTTTTCTTTTTTAATTTCAATTTATTTGTATCTTCAAGAAGATCGTTATTATTTTTGTCTTGTATAATTCGCTCCACATTTCATCTTTTGTGGGATATACCCTGTTGGTTTTCTTTCTGTTTTATATTTATCGTGTTATTTTGTTTACATTTACAAGGCCCTTGTAAATTCTGAACGAGAGAAAAATGACTGTTCTCATGCATGATTGTTATATGCGTTTATTATGATCACAGTGTTCATTCCTCGAATACCTATTCCATTGGTTCGTTTGGCCTGTCTTAGTGTGTATAAAAATTTCAATATTGTATGTTTCACTTGTAGCCAAAATCTCCGCTTCTGTAGCTCAACTTGAGGAGTCGCCATTTGACTTGAAAACATTGTTTATGTGTGTATGGAAGTCACAATCAATAAATTCCAAATAAAAATTCTGGTCTGCGGTAATTTGACCAGTTTACAAATTATATTTCGGATTGGTGTGGTGGTGAACATTTTTTCTGCAGCTCATGTAAGTATCAAGCTGGTTTGCCTCATGCCTGAATAGTCCCCTGCTTTATCACATATTTTATTTGCATAATTTGTGATTGTTTGCTTTTCATGTGCTCCTATTTGCTTTTTATATGATCTTATCTGTTTTTATATGCTCTTTTTTTTAATTTGAGCAAGAAGTAGCACTATATTTTCACTCAATAGCATCTACGTACTATTATTGTCACTACCGGAACCAGTGGCGGATTCAAAAAGTGTGTGTGGGGGGCCGCACCCGCCCCCTAAAATTGGAAACAATATGATTTTTTGCATAAAATCTTGATTTTTCATACAAAATACCCCAACATTTTTCGAAACTTTCTCAATAAACTCCCTATAACCTGAAATATTGGATCCGCACCTGGAAACACTAGTCCACAATCCCCTACCACACCCTCCCCGCATCCCCCTGTCCAGAAACCTGCAGACGGCCCTGGTTATATTATAATTGAAATTAGTTAACACCTCGTATCAGCACTGGTCAAATTTAAACTCGACCGATTCCGTTCGTCCATCTAGATAGAAGGAGAGCATGCGATTGTTATATCATATCCAAGATTATATTTCAAACTATAAATCAGAGACGAACATACAGCATATTTATATTATTTTCCCTTAAATTTCTGGGTTTTTTGTAGACTACCTGGCCATTTTCTCTGAAGTTTAATATTTCCGACATCATATATTTTTACTATTGTCCTTCAAATTCCAGAAATGTATGGTTGTTGAGTATAAAAAAAATAATGATATATAAATTAAAAAAAATAGGACTGAATCTTCCAAGCTATTTATCGGAATTAAATATTCTTGAATTCAAATTGTTCCATGTCATAGCTATTTTCCATAAATCTTAAAATCTTAAAATGCGAAGTAATTTTCCTCCCCAAATATGACACGTCGGATAGTCTTGCCGGATATTTATCAAAGTTCTGTCGCCCGTATATTTATTTTTACCATTCTGTCGTTATGATGCGGCGACAGAATAAAAAAAAAAAAAAAAAAAAAAATTGCACATCAAAATCATATTCTGAGAAATAATTTTGTTTTCGATACAGGGCTAAATAATTCAAATTGTAGGCGTAGAAATACGCACGTGTTTATCGTGGTAGAAAGTCTACACGGTTGGGTAAATGGCGGTAATTTAGTCATTCGAGAGTTGACAACTGAACAGAAAACATCTGTCAAGTTCGTTAGAAATACACGATTTTATATTCGGTCTTCTCGATTACCACATCAATGTCTGACGAAGAGATGGGAGTACAATTATACTATTACTGACAATTTGTCGCCCAAAAATACATCCGATGATTTACGTAATGTGCCACCTTTGCATTGCTATCTAAGCAGTTAGACAACGCATTACAGCAACAGAAAAGGGAATTTTGTTAAATGCATTGGGGGAAAAATTCCGTTGTTATTAGAAAGAAGGAATTCAAATTTAAATACATTACCAATAAAAGTTAGTGTGCCTTCAACGAGGGTGTTTCAAAGGACTTGTCTCGTATTAAAAGTGTTGTGACTGCATCTCCTTGACAATTCACAACAGGAAATTGCTGCATGCAATGAAAAGGTGAAAATCAGAGATATATATGGATGGGACACCGTCAGTGAGTATGAGGGCAGTCCTATTGCTGATAAATCTGATGACCAGCGGCGACTGCGACAAGCAGAAACAAGAAAGGCATCATTTCCCGAGGAACCACCAAAACGGTTTACCACGGATAAACTTTTTCGTGAATTTCGCTAACTACACGAGCACCAAAACAGCTCTCAGAAGTCAAGGCACTCAACGATACATATTCAGAACTTATCATCCACAAATCGGAAGAAAGTCGCATGCCTAGGACACTATTGTGGTGCTGTCGGACACTGGTCCTTTAATTGTCCCAAACAATCAGAAAAAGGAGCACCAGCGAATATGAGGTATTGTTTTTATAAACACTGATTAATGTTTAGAAACATATGAATATGATAATGAAATAGTAATAATTCATAATGTCAAGGGTAGACTGAAACAAAACATCAATATTTGGAGAAAACAACTGTTGTTAGCAGACAGTTCTGGGAATTTAGTTTTACCTATTTTAGAATATGGTTAGTTGTTACAAATTGACGAAGAACCGTCTTCAGTAATTTTACAGTATAATAAATCGGCACTTGAGCATCATAAATTAGTTAATCGCGCTATCACAGTTTTGGGCCAAATTTAAAATTAACTTTATTTGTACTAACGCGACCAACCCTTGAAAAACCCACCGACTCAAAAGTTTTTATTGCCGTTATTGCAGAAGGTTAAACAACATTTACGCACGTTCCGGAATCTAGTCCCATCCGTATCCGACATTTCGTATTGCTTGTTTTTATTTCCTGGTATTCGGAACTCTCGGGCAATCAGATATATTGTAACGGAAAATCAGACCAGCGTGGTCTTGTAAGCATGGGTGAATTTTTTACTCTATCATCGTCAGTTCAGATAACGTATCGACAGTCTAACAAGATAAAAAGTGTCATCTTAAACAGGCTGTACACGTTCAAACACACGAAAACCTGGAGATATGTGTTTGATGAAATAGGTGATGAATAAATGAATTAGAAAAAACGCAATTCGTCACGTGTTTCAGTTACAAACAAAAGCCAACAAAAATTCCTACGAACTGCATTTATATATTTAGTGTTATTTTTTATTTATTTTGTTACTCCGACACATTAAGTACTGGTTCCCCAAGAATCATGGAAAATTAACATTCTGACATGGCTTGAAAGCATACAACAATGATTTGTTTAGTCTTTAGTAAACTGCAAACACCAATGTTTCTGATAGACTGTTGAAAGCTCATGGTCGATGGCGTTCGAGAAACGCAAAGGACGGTTATGTACGGGACAGCTTAACCGCTAAGCTATCCGTATATAAAAAAATCTGGGATTTTAATATCCTTGCACCCTTTGACTGTTTTGTAAGTTCAACATCTCACAGAAATTTAGTTTTCGTTATTTAGCCAAGCAAAGAAAAGAAATGTTTTATGTTTGGGTGAACATGTAAAATTGAACATAAATTTCATTTCGGTACAAGGCTAAATAATTCTAACTGTAGGCGTTGGAATACGCACGTGTTTTACGTGGTAGAAAGTCTACCCGGTGAGGTACATGGCGGGAAATTAGTCATTCGAGAACTTACACCTGGGCCTCGTTTCAAAAAAGGTCGTAAATCGTAAACTTGGTCGTACGCCTGTCTTTACGATTGACGACCGTTTCACAAAATTTACCGACTACCGATATACGAAATTTTTTATTCGCAAATTACCTACTAGGTCGAGTAGTCGTAAATCGTAAATCGTTAAATACAAACGTTGAATGTACATCATTACAATGAGGAATCATGCTATTCCATCACTTATACAGGTAAACAACTTGTAAATAGCATACCCATTTTCTTTTGTGTTTATGTCGTTGTTAAAAAGAAACTGTATTAGTTATAAGAATCTTTCTAAATAAACAATGAAATTTTACTTAGAAAAGCTACCTCCTTTTATCTTTATTGAAAGGAAATCTATCCAGATAAAACAAAACAGAAACTGCCACGATATATAACTGAATTATTGGTTTAAACAACATTAAACAAACAAACAAGCATAAAAACGGTGGAAATGTGCGCTTATAAAACGTTATTATGAAATGTTATAGAAGGACAAATCTCAGTGACATGATACTTTTTGGCACCCATGCAACTACATGCATGTAAGACTGACCAAGAAATCAAACACACTGAATCCGTGCTACAATGTTCAATTTTCAATTTCTTGACAGTATTTGACATCAAATTTACAGAAAGTCCAAGAATTCCAAATTCAAAGCGGAAAGTCGATATATCAACAAATTTTAACGGGGTGTTCCATTAGTTTAAGTTGGAACTATTTATAGACGTTATATTCATGGAAAATACTGAGATGTGAAATAAATGTCCACGAGAAAACAATCTACTGTAATGTATCGTGGTTACTCACGGGTGTACGGGACAGACGAGTATTTTGAAAATGGGGGAGGGCACAGCATATATTTTACCTCCAAATATAGGGGACAACAACGTATTTTTTTTATCTCAAAAGTTTGGGTGCAACCGTCCCCAGTTCTTGCTGCATAGAAATAGTACCTGTCAAGTATATTCGTCTAAGCTAGAAGTTGCGTAAAGCCAATTAATACATGTATCACTAAGTATCAGCCATCAGCCAAACACGATTGGCTCTGCGTTATGACCCAATATGGTGGTTTCAATTTTTGAAACTTATTGATATAGGAAAATTAAAAAAAAGTTGCCTATTTGCTATAGCTTTAGCTATTTTGTTCAAGTCACCGTTTTGCCATATATTAAAAACCTGTAATCAATTTTATTCAGAGTCGTGTAAATCATAAACTGGCGCTAAATACATGCATCCGTAGAAATGTACATGTACATTTGTATACTTTCAAAAACATTTGAAAAGTTTCATTTGAATTCGCTATAAAATGTCTTTCTTAAATAAATTATAACTAAATCTGACCTAAATTATGATATTATAAGGTTAATATATGATGCCTGATGTGGGGCAAATTGCTAAAAAAAAGTGGGCGGACTATAATTTTGTAAAAATCATAAATGGCAGTCATTGGGAAATATTTGTATCATTGCTGATGAGGAATGGAGTGAACTTTATCTTTATTATTGTTGACTTCTCTGTCATCAGCCTTATCAAAGTGGATATTTTCTCCTTATTCCACCGCGGAGCTTTCCATGAAAAAGCAGTCTCCACTTTGAAATTGTCGTCTTCTACTTTCTTAGGGTGTCGCGTGATTTGTATCCACAAAGACCAATACAATAATTATATTTAATATTTGGTATATACAAACATGTAGATCAATAGAATAACTATATTTAATGTTTAATATTTTGTTTGAACGAATATATGAATCTGATAGGGTAAATTGATCGATTTTCGTACCTCCGCACAAAGAAGATGTATTAACCACAAGTCGTAAATCGGAAATCGTAAAAACATTCCGACCAGTTTTGTGAAACGGTCGCAAACTTAGTCGGTAAGTGGTCGTAAGATATGTCGGAAATCGTACGATTTACGACCTTTTGTGAAACGAGGCCCTGGGCCCGTATGTATAAAACATCTTAACTTAAGTATTTCTTAAAATAAGATTCCACTAAGGAATTCCTTAGTTAAGTGATGATACTAAGTAGTATGCACATAAATACTTAAGTTTGGACTTAACT
>MJUT01044472.1:208407-230549 GCA_002080005.1 Gigantidas platifrons | reverse complement strand
ATAGGTCTATAAATCCATGTATTGACCTCAATGGAAGGCTATATTTGTATAATATACATTGTATGATGTATCTGTTTTTCATAAAATTTACTAAAAAATAATGTAGAAAGGTTTATGAATATAAATAAGAAATAAAGATATGTTTGCTGTTCAAATGTTAAAAAAAATGAAATTAATTTTTGATTAAAATATTACCCTTCATCTAGCTCAATCACAAAATTATATTAAGAAATTATTCTACAGTTTTCTAATTTTAATTTAAATCAAACTATGCTGTTGTTAAAAAATAATGGCTTCATAATGATTTAATATATATTTTTAAACACAAATAATATCATTTAAATTTCAGTGAAAAGAGTTTTAAGACTGTTAAACAACATTCTTTAAAACAAATCATTTATGGTATGTCATTTCCACATAATTTTTATTAATTAAAGAAGAAAGACATTACCAAATTAAATGCATGGACACTCTTTTTTATATATATATGCGTTAATTACACATATTTCATTTGTCAAAAAACAATGATACTTTTCACTAAAAACAGATATGTCCATTGAAAAGGTGTGAAAGTAGAACTGGTAATTATTGGTGTCATAAGATCTTAATTACCTGTTATACCTGTAGCACATGTTAACTGATCATGAACTACAGAAATGTAATTTATTATCCACAATAAACTTTTGACAGGATGTTTGAGATTATTTGATACATTTTAAGATGTGTTAATACATGTAATAATGTTTACTACATGTATAAGACTGAATAAATATTAGAAGGAAGCTCTAATTGCTGTCTAAAATGTGCATTACATAATAACAGTGATTACTGACTTTGAATTCTACCCATGGTGTGTTGACTCCCCTATCCATGGTATTTTGACCCCGCTACCCACGGAATATCGACCCCCTACCCATGGTATTTTAACCCCCTACCCATGGTGTATCAACCCCCTAACCATGGTATTTTGACCCCCTACCAATGGTACTTTGACCCTCCTACCCATGGAATATCGACCCCATACCCATGTAATATTGACCCCCTACCCATGGTATATCGACCCCCTTACTATGGTATTTTGACCCCCCTACCCATGGAATATCGACAACCCTACCCATTGTATATCAACCCCCTACCCATGGTATATCGACCCCTTTACCCATGGTATATCGACACCCTACCCATGGTATATCGACCACCCTACCCATGGTATATCGACCTCCCTACCCATGGTATATCGACCCCCATTATCCATGGTATTATATCGACCCCCTACCCTTGATATATCGACCCTTACCCATGGTATATCGACCCCCCTACCAATGGTATATCGACCCCTCTACCCATGGTATATCGACCCCCCTTACCCATGGTATATCGACTCCCCTACCCATGGTATATCAACCCCTCTACCCATGGTATATCGACCTCCTACCCATGGTATTTTGACCCACCTAACCATGGTATATCGACCCCCTACCCATGGAATATCGACCCCCTACCCGTGGTGCATCGACCCCCTTACCCATGGTATTTTAACTTCTTCCCATGGAATATCGACCTCCCTACCCATGTAATATTAACCCCCCTACCAATGGTATATCGACCTCTCCTTACCATGGTATTTTTACCCCCCTACCCATGGTATATCGATCCCCCTATCCATGGTATTTTGACCCCCCTACCTATGGTAGATCAAACCCTCTCTTATGGTAATATGAACCCCTCTCTTTTGGTAGAAATGAGGGGGGCATTTTTTCATGAGGAATTTCAAAATACAATGGCAAAAAATTGACCCCGGGGTCAAAATATCATAGGAATATTGACCCCGGGGTGAATTTACCATGGGGGTCAAAATACAATATGACACCGGTTAACGTGAAACATTGTAGTGACAATTTTTAATTTTCAAATGAGTTTATATGGGCAGACCTGTACAAAGAATCAATGAAAATGTTACATAGCATGAATTGCACGCTTGTCATAAGATACTATGCATGTATGTACACGTACGTGCACATTTTTAATTTGAAAAAGAAGACTTGTGATTCCAACAACGAATATTGATATTTTTCACGCAAAACATCAAGTATTACACTACCCCGGAAAAGTTACGCATACTTTCTGTTCAGATATGAATTCATTAATGATAAGAGCCCATACAAAATACTTCGGACAATATACCCATCCGATATTCATTTAAATTTGAATATCAACGATATTGAAAATTTGTTCTTGTTAATTGGTTCGAAGTCGCTGCATTTTACATATTTAAGATACCTCAATAGGTATCTTAGATTTAAGTGAAAACTAAAGTGTATTTTTATTTTAAGGAACTTTATGCATACCACGTAAGTGGGGATGGGTGGAGCTATTTAAAACTAAGATATTGCAAAGGAAATTCTTAATTTAAGCAGTTTATGCATACCACTTAAGTAAAAGGGGCAGAGTTACCTTAACGTAAGTGTTTTCAAAGGAAAATCTTAGCTTAAGTAGCTTTATGCATACGGGCCCTGAACAGAAACACCTGCCAAGTTTGTTATAAATATACAATTTAAAAAATAAATATATACAGCAAAATAATAGTACTTAGTAAATAAATGCGACACGCACATGTATGCAGGGTTATATTTTTTTGCTTAGTTGTTTTTTTTTTTGTTTTTTTTATAATGTGAAATTATGGTTTCATTTTTCTAATGTTTTGTTTTTTATAATGTGAAATTATTGTTTCATTTTTCTAATGTTTTGTATTTCTATTTTGTAGATTTATGAGATGTCTCCATGATAACCGGAATCTTAGGACTTTATTTTGTTTGACAAAACAGTTGTCAAATCTAAATTGTTTACCATTTTACATGAAAGTGAGGCTTAATTCTCATTTATCCAACTTTAAAAACAAAAGATATTACAGGTAAAACAATCGAGAACAAAGGACACTTAAGTAAATCTTGTTCCTTATTAATAACCCTTTCACAAACTAAACCTTCAAAAATTAGGGCGGTCTATACTTTCATTTGTCGCTCCACTCGGACACATTATTCTGATTCCGAGCCAACCAGTCTATGCTCTTTGTCCTTAATGTTGCGAGCTTAGAGGAAAAGCAACAAATACCAATTTCATAGTCTTTGTTTCGGCCCGACCGGGGCTCGAACCCACGACCTACCGCACTCGAGGCGTGCACGCTAACCATTACACCGCCGATGCTGTACTATCTGTTTACAAAAAATGTATATACGTTGATTAAAAGTTGACTGACTGTTTTTGTAACCTCGACATCCCAAAAGTATGTTGTCTTAGTTATTTAGCACAGTAAAGAAATAAATGTTTTAATGTTCGGGTAAACATATGAAATAGAAGATATAACGGAAATATAGTGCTTTAAAAACTAATTTTGCTGTTAACGTGTTTGGTTCCATTATTTCTGAATGTTACCTTGTTTTTAGTGTAATTTTCTTTAGTAATATAAATGTTAAGACGAAGTGTTCCAGCACTAAATGTTATATTCTCCTGACCCACATCTCTCCGCCTTTTGCACTTTCAAAAGGCACATTTCAAAAATCGCTCACTCATTCTCTCATCTCAATTTACTAGAACTCAAAAATTCTACTTCCACGAGGATTGAAAAGGGCGGACACAGAACATAAAGACCGAAAATTAACGGACACCGAAAAAATATGAACACGAAGATCGACCTATAAATATGTGCAAAAACATTGCACGTACTTGATTGCAAAACGTCAGAAAGTAGAATAAAAACGAAAACATGTCGATCGAGAAATAAAATATGCCAAACACGCCGCATGCAAAAATAAACCCGTATCAGTCTCGGTAAAAAGTCTGAACACAAACTGCAAGCTAGATCGTTATATATGAGTTGTGAAATATAAACGCCATATGCGAAAGCATATTATTATCAAGCAAGCTGTGAGAAGTTGATAATTTCAAAATTGAAGTCGTGTTTTTGTGATATAATCTTTAAAAAAATTACCATTGGAGTCAAATTCGAGATATATGTTAAGAAATGAGAGAGATCAAATAAGAGTATGAAGATACCAAAGGGGTAATCAGAATCTGTATATCGAAGAAGAACAGACAACACAATGACCAAAAGAAAAGTACAAAAAGACAAACAACAATCTACAAAACATACACATATAACTAAAGATCGAGTAACACAAACCCCACTAAAAACCGGGGGTGAACTCAGGTGCTCCGGAATGGTGAGCAGCTCCACAATAGTGGCACCCGTCGTGTTAATAGTTACAAAGCCGGTGATAAGTTATGAATGAGGGAAGAACCGGGAAGTGTTGACGACAAGTGAATCATATCCGTGGTCATTTATGACACAGATATTCCATAACGGTTAACCAAGTAATGGTGGCGACCATAAAATTTCGAAGTGATGACTTCAACCTAGCCAAGAGGAATCCTTAGTTAAGTAGCTTCCTGGTTAGCAGGGACCCTCTATCAAGGAAATCATGATAGGAACCACAAGCTCTGGTACATCGTATCAACTGAGTTCTATATACTCCATTTGCAGGTGCTGCTGGAATGTTGCTACATATCAATGGAAAGTTCAAAATAAGAAAATTGAAATCATCTCTTTTGTCGTAAAATTTCCTTTTAGCTGCTCTTCATTGTGACTTTCGAGGTGTACAAAATGTAGGTCGGGGTAAGAAGCAGACGTGTCTGTATCTGTGGTATCCTTTATTTTAAGCTCAATGCAATAGATGCGATGAACGAAATCACCAAACATAGAATTATTTAGTGAAAGGGCATCATCTATGTAGCGGAACATGAAATTAAAGGATCGGGCTAGCTTCTTTTCGTTTTTTCTTCAGAAGCCCCTGTATGCAGTCTGCCTCATACGAATAAAGGGACAAATCGCCGAGAAAAGGAGCACAATTTGTACCCATAGGTATGTCGACTGATGACTAAAAAACACGTCCACCAAACGTAATAAATATGTTGTCATTCAAAAACTCAAGCATTTGATGATATCAGTTTCAGGGAACTTTTTGGTAGAATCAGTGGTTTTTTTTTTACAAAATAAGATCCGTTTCTCTTGTTTCTTTCATATTAAGTTTTGGCGTTCCAGTTAGCAAAATGTTGATTATTAATTGACAGAACACCATCAATATGTACCTGAATATGAGATTAATGGCTTTTGCCTCAATTTTCTTTTATATTTGATGATTTCTTATATAGATCCTGCCTCACAGTAGTAAAGGGAAAGATCGAAAAGGAGACTGAGAAAGACTTGAATCATATGAATGTCATTTGTTACGTTCTATTCTTTTAAATTAATATGGACTGGGTTGCACAAACGCCAATTAAGTTAATAGTGAATTAAGATTTAATAGTGTATTAAATCGCTAATTGTAAATTAGTTAATAATATGAGTTAATAGCGTTGCTTGACCGTCAATTAGACTGTCTATTAGTTAATAGTAAATTAACCTTCAATTAAGTTAAAATCGATCCCATAATGCATTACGGCGTCACACATCAGTTAGCGACTTGTTTTAAATCTCTATTTTTTTTCTGACAATAGCTGTAGAAATTATATGCACTTGTTTTTAAGGACGAAGTTCAATGATTTTGTTTAATATGGCAGGTTGCTGTAAATGCAACCGCGGAATAGTCGTTCGTACATAGTCACTATGATAGTGCGGTCACACGATATGATTTTCCATCCGATATTTGATTGCGATATGGCTTCGGCAAAAATCTTATGATGTGCGGTCGAATAAAAAAATCGTTTCAAATTCGGCTGGCGTTCTATTTCCATCGACAGTTTGATGAGAATCGTATCATGAGAAAAGTAAATGAAATTCAATCCGATTTTAATTGAAATATCAATTTAGTGAACATTTTAATTTTCACCTGTTCTCTGATAAAACCAGCTTTTGTTATTTTGTTTCTTTCCTACTTTCCTACTTTCCCCACTGTTCCGTTTCGGCCATTGCAACATTTCAAAAGAATAAAAAAACCAACATAATATTATATATGTCTTCTGTAATAAGTATTCTGTCGAGCTCATGCGTGACGCAGACATCTATCTATCTTTTAACTAATATTCAATTAAATGAAAAATAATCATCAGTTCCCGATTTTAACAACGATTACAATACAGTGAGTGAGTGATTGTTGTTTAACGCCAATACAGCAATTTGGCAGCTATATCATGGCGAGAACAAGTTAATTTCCAATTACACGATGATGAGATCCGCTTTGTACTAGACCAACACGCTGAGCTGGATTTTTATAGTGCTAGCTCACTGTAACGAAAGTTCGCGGGTAGACATGTCGCTCTACTCGGACACATTATTCTGATTCCGAGCCAACCAATCTTTGCTCTTTCTCCTAATGCTGCGTGCTTAGCAGAGAAGTTTCAAATATCAATTTTATCGTCTTTGATTTGACCCGACCGGGGCACCAACCCATGATATACCGCACTCGAGACGAGCAGGCTAACCATTACACCACAATATGTGTTTGATTACAATAGAAGTATCCGATGATTTTGCATGTATATCCACAATTTTCAGTTAAATATGCAAACCCGTAATCATATATAAAATGTAACATAAATCAATTAAATAATTACTGCATATTAACGTGTTGACGAGAAAGACTACATTGTATTTTATTTTCAGAAATGTCTCTTTGAACACCCAGAATATATTATTTATTTAGAAGGAAAATATGCTCTTTAAGTATTATATATACCATGAATCTTACGAGTTAACTTATTTAAGCCAACGAATCCGAAGGATGAGTTGGTTTAAATAAGCTCATGAGTAAGATCCATGGTATATATGGTTTGTAGCAGAAATTACATGATTGACAGATCTATGACGTCAAAATCATGAAATAACAGATCTTATGACTTCAAAATCATGGAATAACAGATCTATGACGTCAAAATCATGGAATAACATCAAAATCTCTATGTTAGACCATGGATTCACTATATTTAAGTTGATTACTGCACAAAAACATCAAAGGAAAAATGCGTATTTATGTTTCAAAGGGAAATTAAACTATTTTAGACACCATAATGGTCATAAATGCACATTTGAAAAATGTTCACTGTGTCAATAATATGAAAAAAATATACTGTCGCAACAATTAGAGGCGAAATCGAAACACCTCATACACCTCATACACAAATACATGGCCTCTCACTTTCAATTTACATATAAATACGGGTTATCTTAAAATTAAAACAGTACTGCTAATTGTGTATTTCATTGGAAATCTTTCTTTTAAAAATTTGCACTCTTTCTGTCTCCTATTGTTTGACCATTTTATGTAATTTACACTGCAAGATACTTAAATATATGTAATTTTAAGGATAGCGAAATCTGATTCAACCAACCATTTCTTTGGAAATGACTGTACCAAGTCAGGGCCATTGCAGTTTTCCCAGTTTTCCGGTTGTTGACTGATTTTGTCTGTTTGTTGACTTATGAGTTTTGCCTTTCCCTTTGGAAGATTGCTCGGAGTTCGGTAATTTTGTTATTACCCTTATCAAACATCAATTACCTATTTTAGTTGTGAAACAGTTATGACGCCAGGATTCCAGACCAAGGAGTGAGTGAGTGATTTTTGCTTGACGCCAGCTCAGCAATTTTTCAGCTATATCATGATGAGAACAAGTTAATTTTCAATGAAAAGATGATAAGGTCCGCTTTGCATTTGTGCAGGCTTTTTTATTGTTTGTTTATTTATTTTTTGTATATATTTTGCCGTTGGAGATCCAATTATCAAGAGTGGGTGGTTGCAATCCCATCAACCGGTTTAACCAGACCACATTAGTGTGCCTGTCTCAAGCCAGGACCTAGATGTCTAACGTCAAATATCGTGGTATTTATTTATTTTCAATGAGTTGAGGTGAGAAATGATTGTTTATTTTGTTGCTATTGGTGAAATTATATTTATCATCACTGTTAAACTATCTTTTTATATAATTACATAGTACATGCACTATGATTCGTAAGTAAAAGAGTGACATGCATTATTATTGAATATACATACTAACTAGAAATATTGAATTCTGAACCGAGTCTTACACCATCACTAAAAGTACAGTGTCTGTCGTATACAATGTGCCCACATTTCAATCAATGTCAAGCTACTTTTTAAATTAATAAAGGGTCATTCAATGGTCAAAAATGTGAATAACTGGGTTCATCTGAAGAAAATTTAACATTTTGATCAGGATGAGTTCGATTTGCTGTTTGATTTATTTGTCAAACATTAAAACGACTTTCTCCATGTTCAGCGGCGGATCTGCAATAAAATTAACGAAGCTTTAGCTTTAGAAGCCGAACTCTGAAACAACATTAAGAAAAAAATTAGTGAACTTTTCAACAAAATCAAGTTTTTTTTAAGTGTTTGTTATTTAATTAAGGTTATCTCAGTGATGGAATCATAAGGCAATGGGTTGAAGTATTAAATATTGACTTTAGAATATGTTCTAATATCCATTTCCACGATGTCAATGTAATTGGGAAAATTGTAGCTCATGTTTCACAAGCTGTATGGGCTCGTTGGGCTCGACAGAATCTATTCATAGCCTATATTTTTGTAGTTGGTGCACGTCCTAATAGTTCTACAGCTCACCCCTTAGGTTAGAAGCAATTGGAACCACAAGTTGACATCATCTCGCTTGTGCATTGCAACATTTTAACCTCTTTATCCTACCGAGTCCCCTCTGTTGACCTTCCTCTCTAGTAGAGAATATAAGTTATTTACGTTCCTATCCGTAGATATGGAGATTTAAACACCATGAAGTAGCCAAGTACATCATGAGGGGCAGACGAAGAGTGTACAGGCTACTGAAGGTTGTTAAAATCTCCCTATCTACGGATAGGAATGTAAATAATTAATTTATCTTAGGTTATAGTAAAAATATGACATTTTAGACCACGGCGGGCCACGTAAAAGTGACATTGTCATTGTTGTTTGAAAGAAAAAGTAAAAAATGTGAATGTTTCGAGTGTTTTTACCAGGTGTTGATCAAATGAACAGCATTAAATTAAATATATGGCCAAAATCAACTAACGTCACATCTACGTGGCCCTCCGGGGTCCAAAGTGTCATATTTATTGTTACTATAACCGTATAAATTCGCTATTTATGTTCCTCTCCGTAATATGGCCTACAACACCTGGGAATATGAATTTTTTGCTATTCCCGAGAGGTTTTAAATAATCAAAAGTTGTTCAATAGTTTTGAAGCCGGTGATAATGAACCATTTTATCGGCGAAATGGTGTCCGGTGGTGTGATATCGTTCCTCCACATTTTCGTTTTTGGCAAGTTTTCGATTATATCTTAGTTAGTGATTTGGTTGAAATTGATGGTACCATGAATTCAGAAAAATACATAGAAACCCTTGATTCTCATCTTTGGTCTGTTGTTGCTAGGAATTTCCCGAATTCGGACTATATATTCCAGGACGATAATGCCCCTTGCCACAAGTCTGCTAGAACCCAGGCCTGGAAAGGTGAAAATGATATCCCTACACTCAATTGGCCTTCTCAATCGCCAGATGTCAATGTAATTGAAAATGCGTGGCGTACCATGAACATTCGTTTCCAAACTCGAGTTACTTACATTGCAAATCGTGCAACCCTGATCAGGGAAATCAAGAAAATTTGGGCCTCATTGACTCCGACATATATTCAGAGCCTTTACGCTTTAATACCAAAGAGACTTCGTCATGTAATTATTGCTATAGGTCACATCACAAAGTACTGAAGATATTTGGTGAGTAAATATATTATATTTTATCACAATTTGAGCGACAAGTACATGATCAAAATCTGAGAAATAAATTGGCGGCCATCTTGATGAAATATATATGACCACTGACTGTACATGTAGAGTTGTTTCAGTCTGAATTTCATTTGTCAATGACAGTTTGATGTAGTTCTTCATATGTGTTAATTACAAGGTGTTTTTTTATATAATCTCTCCTGTTTGTACTTATTTATTTACTTTGTTTATTTATTTCAGCCAAATAATAAGTCAAGTATTGGGTCCCGACTTGAGACCAGAATACATTTCTATTATTTACTAGACACAGTAACTGGCCGACTTCTGTGTCCAAAAGAAATCAGAAATGTCATAGAAATCTCAACAATACAAGTGGAAAATACCACTTACCTACTACTTGTTAAAAACACCAACCAGCATGAATGATCTCAAACAATTTTATTCCTTGTTGAACGATATCGATGATAAATGGGAGACAATCCAAATGCAGTAGTAATAATAAGCTTTCTAAAAAAGAAAAGAAAAGAAAACAGATACAACAATATTGACTCGTAAAGCTTGCAAACCTATAGTACAAATGGACAAGCATTATGCAATTGTTGGGTTTTTCACACGTATTTCATAATTAGGTATCTACATTTTTAACACGCTCAGTACCATTTGTGATTGCAAGACTTGGTGATTAATATTGTAAATTCCTCCGTAAAGCTATCTAAAAATAATTCTGAAACATAATATTTATTTATCATTTGCTTGTCCAATCGTCCAAAGACCGTATTTTTACATTCTTAGCATGTCTCTTAAAAATTCTGATTTTCTTTTGCGACCATACAATTATTCTAAATATTATAGCCCCTTTATTGTAGCATAAATAACTTGAGATCTGTAAGCACTAATCAATACATTCTAGATGTAATAGAGAAGGGATATAAGAATCCTTTTATGCAAATACCAGACAAAGTTTTGTTGAACAATAACAAGTCGACTAGAGACAATAGCCAATTTGTAACAGATGAAATACAAACATTATTACAGAGAAAATGTATTAGCGAGGTATTCAAAATCCCTCATGTAGTAAACCCTTTGACAGATATAACAAATAAAGGTAAACGCAGATTGGTCCTTGATGCAAGACACATAAATCCACAACTGTTTAATTGCGTTACAAGTATGAAGATCCAAGCACCACAAGGGGGATTTTTAATAACCGGAATATTTGCTTTAGTTATGATTTAAAAAGCGCGTATCACCATATAGAGATTTTTGACCCAGATAGAACATATCTGGGTTTCAGTGGAAAATAAATATTACGTATGTAACGTTTTACCATGTAGGTTGGCTGCAAGTGGCTATATTTTCTCAAAGGTTATGAGAGAAATAGTAAAACACTGGAGAATCCAAGGACTGAAAATTATCACGTACATAGCTGATGGACTAGGAGGGGGAGATGCTTTTTTGGAAGCTTTAAAAACCAATAAGGTGAAATCAGATTTAAATAACTTTGGTTTTGCTATAGTACACGCATAACATTATTTTCCCCTGAAGTCAATATACGCGGGTGTGTTAAGGCTGTTTCACGTCGGTTTGTTTCATACGAGTTGCTCCCCTTTGTAATAGTTTATGTCATGACGTTGCATCCATGGAAACGTACTCTTCATGGGTGAACTGTCCGAAGGAAAAATATGTTTCTGCAGATCTAATGCACTTATTCCTTGTTCGTTTTGTGACAGTAAGATTAACAAATATATCTATTGACTATCCAGATTGTGAATATATCGTTATTTTGAATACGTCGATTGTAATATATGATTTTTAGACTTGTCAGTCTTGCTAAGCTCCATCCCTTCAATGCCCATATTTGGAAATCTCCATCGCCAAAAAGCTTGTTTGTTGACAAATAATACGAGAATGATACACGCACATGTTTACCATCAATATGATACTTATGTAGCAGAATTTCACAAGAAATGAAAATGTACCCATCGTCAGTTGAAGACAAATTATGCTGAGAGGTAAATCTTAGTTTTAAATTAATAATGACAATCTCCTGAAGCACAAAAAGGGGGGTGTAGTACGTACCGAACTTGAAGAAAGCACATGGAGAATCAAAATAAAATACTTAAGCCTAGTACTCTATCATGTTAATACCGACATTTTCGTGATTTTTCTTGTAAAGATCGAGATGTTTGATGATACAGTATCTATTTTTGCCACAGACACAAGTTAATCAGACCCCGCCCCCCTTTGTTTTGCAAGTTGTTGAACACAATTTATACTATAGAGAAATAATCAATGTAATGACTGCTTCATTTTTTTTCAAGTTTTGATGAAAACCATTAAAAGTGTTTGAATCTTTATACAAAATATGTCTTGTTGGGTTGGGGTCCTGTTTTATTTTTAGAATTTATATTTATTTTCTTTACAAGTGATGGACATGTACATTATTTGTACAATCTCCATAACACCTTGGCTTGGAAAGGCACATTGTCAATTCTGAATACTTGTGTAGGACCAAATCCCAAAGTATGATAATTGACAACCAAAAAGTATTTATGTATTATCAGAGAATAACATCCCTTTTCAGATGTTTTTTTTCCTAAAAAAAACTGTCAAGTGACTGGGGAGGATGACTTCAATTTCATAAACATTTAAACATCTGAAATTTGTTTTGGTCAACATTAACTTACACATAACAGATTTGATGAAATAAACAATGGGCAAAAACTAAACTGACACAAGTTAATTATTCTCTAAATTAATCCCAATGGATCACAATGGATCACAATGCGAAGGAGACGATAGATATGGAACAGGAAAGGTAATTAAAACAATTCCACGGAACTTCTGAGTTTATCGACAGACTGCTTTTCCTTTACAGCTGTATAAATCCCTCTCATATATTCTACAAAGTGCGCACAAAACAACACCCGTTGACTTCGTATTTTTCATATCGATAGTTTGTTACTTATTTACACTTTATTTCTAAAATATATATACATAGCTGATTCATAATACATTTTCTTTACATGGGGGACTTATTTCTTATTATAACATTAATTAATTTAACAGAAAAAAAAACCTCAACCAAATACGAAGGTAACGGATTCTTTATGATTTGGTCATTTCTGGCACCTGACTACTTTCGGATCATAATGGCACCGGACACTTCATGATTATTCTCTTTTTCTTTACAGAAAGAGAAGAAAGCGTTCCAGTTTATGGCTACATAAACCAAAGAGAAGCAGACAGTTTTTTTGTATTTCACTCTTATTCAACTGCATGTAAGACAAAGCTGTATTTTGTGATTAGATTAAGATGGCAAAACTGCCATTTCCAAATGCTTATTGAAGTATTCAAAACTTTTAGTTGGCATAAACTTATTTTATGAGTTATGGCAGTCAACAATTAATTGTTTGTACATTAACGTAAATCTTTTGCATTCGGTTGGAGATTAGGTAGGATAACATGGGGTTGAAATGAATTGCATTGAATTGAGGCAAAAAATATATAGCCGTGATGGCGATTAGCCCGTTTTTCACTGTAAAACTTGGTTTACCACACCATTTTCAATTGAAAATATCTGTACAAAGTCAGGAATATAACGATTATCACTGAAACAAAGTCTGCTTTTGAACGTATCATGCATCGAACGTTGATCGGATCATTTTGTCACACGTGCGTTGAATAAGAGTGAATTACACAAAAACTGTTGAAATTGGGATAATGTTTCATGCATCAGAATGAAGGGGGCAGGGTCCGGTAGTCCGACGGCCCATTAGTCCGACAATCCATTAGTCCGACTTGACAGTTCGTCACGGTGGGGGACTAAATTCTACATTGTATTACCATTTTTAGTATTAGTTTCCTTTTCTGGTTTAGTTTCTTTCCTTGGAATAGTAATCCCCGCCTTTATGGAAATCTTCGGGATGTCAGTTAGTTGGGAAATAGAAAAAGCGTACACTCGGGTGGTACATACATGTGTACATGCATGTTTAATTACCTTTTAGGAATGGGGACTACTATTAAAAGGAACAAAACGAAACGAAACGAAACGTTACTCGTCACTTTAAAGACTTTACGGTTCCGCTTCGTTTATTGAATTAGCAAGTAAACAATCCATGTTTTTGGTTTAAAGTAGCGGATCCAGAGGGGGTCTGCGGTCAATCCGTCGAATTTAAATTTCTGATCTCAATGCAAATGTGAAAATGTTTGCATTTACCGATGGGACGTGCGTCTATATAATGTTGCTACCATTAGGCTTCATTGTTCATTTGGAAACTGCTCTGCTGATCCAAGTCACAATCATTTCTCAACAGATTGGAACCAAATTAAATTTGTGTGGTTTATTCCCTTACATATGGCGAAACCCCTATCTCAAATGTGAGCACTTTTGGGGTCAAATGTAGGAGATAATCATAAAATTTTACACTTGCACATTGTATTTGTAATTTGACATGGATCGAACTTGGGATTTCTTGGCAAAACAGTCCACTCTGATTAACTACGGGTACGTCCTGTCGAAATTTATACACAAGCTGTCGAAAAGAAGTCCGTTAGAGAGCCCATTTCGACCCCCGCGTCTGTCGAAATACTAAAGAAGCTCGATACCATTTCAACACCCGAGGGGTCGATCTTGAACACATTTCGCCAGCTTTCTTCCAGCGATCGCGTCAAACGAGTTTGATCCCTCGTCAGCCGAGCTCGACACCTTGTTACCCTAGCTCAACTCCTCATTAGGCTAGCTAGACACCTAAAGACAGTGGGTTTAAAATGGCAGGTTTCTCAAAAGGACAGGGTTTGTCGAGATTAACATTTGATAGCGTCTGAATCTGAAAATATAACTGTTTGAAATAGCCCCATTCTATATACATGTAATATGAGAGCTCTAATTTGACCAGTTTCGCATATTTTCAGTTGAAAAAAGGAGAAAATTAAAATAATGATAAAATCCATGGTATCGCTTTGAGCAAAAAGGAGAGGTGTTGACCCCAAGTACCCGTGTCGTGAACAAATGAGCTAATGGCAGTTAAGTTAATATATATATCCGTGTCAAAACGATATCGATGTTCGTGTCATCATGTTACACGACGGGTGTTGCTAACAAGGCAGGACTTGCTTATTCTTCCGGAGCACCTGAAGTCACTCCCGGTTTTTAGTGGAGTTCGTGTTGTCTGTTTTTTTAGTTTTATGTGTAACGGATTTGTCATATGTGTCCCTTGATTTTCGATTTCCTGTTTAACGAATTGGTTGCGTTTGTCTCATAACCAAACCGGTTAATCAACTTGCATTGTTGGGAAAATGTTTCAATAAATTTCCATTCTAAAAACTGGATACAATCCATGACAAGAAGACGGGTGAAAACGGGTCATTACCGAAATACCGGGACCCGTCGGGTGATTTAAAAATCTCGGGTGAGAGGACACATTTTGGCAAATGCATGACCGGTGTGATCCGCAAAAAAACGTGTGAGTTGACATGTATGGACGACGTTCAGTTATATAGATACATGTATATCGGAACCACCCTCATGGTCTGTCGGAATGCCTTGAATGATATTAATGAGACATGGTATGCCTCTTGAATTTATGGGTTGTCGGACTATTGGGCTGTCGGGAGGACCCCGAATGGAGGTAATTGATAAAGCTTTAATAGTGATGTCGAATCATAACTTGGGAAGTACGAAGTTTTGTAAAATAACTGATGAAAGTTCATAACGTTAAATTTTGACATGATTATTTGTAAACATGTGGTTAAAAGTCCACCGAAATGTCAATGATATAAGAAAACAAAAAATAGTTTTCATAAAGAAATATATAATCATCCTTTACACGCACAAATCAATTCATAACTCCGACATAAAAGGCATAAAATATCGAATGTCTTAACCCTGCTGACCCACTTCTCTTGTTGTAAACAACCAATTTTGATCGTATCAATAGGCAGTTGATCAAAATTATACAATTCGGTTGTACGGTGTGGAATTCATTGCTCTAAAAAGAAAAGAACAGCTGTACTCAATTGATCAATAACATCCTAAAGAATCCGGTGTAGTGATCATTAAGTGTCCGTTCTCAAGTGTATTTACATTTTTGTTAAATATAATTGTAGTTATGCAAAATTACACCCGATAGCAAGTTAACACTTTCAAATTATCAATGTGTCATTAAGTTATTTTGTATCGGTGAAAACAACATGCTCAACGACGAATTGTTGGGGAAAAAATTGCGTTTGTTCGTTAAAAGTCAACAAAAACGACAGCTTTAACTTCCCCGCACGAATCACTTGATAAAAAGGATAATTGAAAAGTTCCGCTGTACCGTTCCCTGACAGATTTAAGGAATTTTTAGTTGTAAAACAGATAAATAATCAGAGCACATACGTCCACTTCTTCGAAATGATCCGAAATGATCCGTTCCGCGATTCCGAAAGAATCCGTTTCATCCAAAAGAGTCCGTTATGGCTATGCACCGTGATATAATTACATTACTTCCGTTTTTCATTGAAATCCTACAATATGATTGGTTATGAAGTGGTCACATGATTATCAAAGAGATGTTTCACATCCCAATGAAACTCAAACCCGAACTTGCACGTGACTCCATGGCGACGTCAGATGGAAACAATTAATGTCGTAGTAATTTCCAACAGCAAATAATATAACACAAATACAATTCACAACGAAAAATACAATTATATTAAATTTTGGTGTGATTCAAATATAATTATAAGAGTTCAATGCATTCTTTTGAAGTTTCATTGGGGTATGAAAGCGTTGATCGAAGCACATTTTCAATGAAGCGCGGTAGCTACCGAAAATGTGCATCGATCAACGCTTTCATACCCAATGAAACTTCAAAAGAATGCATTCAATTCTTAAATACATTCCTGTTTTGAAATTTTGGGAAATTTGTTGAAATTTTGGAAAAAGTGCAATCTGGCAGCACTCGACTAATTTCGTCAAATAAACGAATGTTTTCCCTAAGTCAATACGTATTTTAAAGGAACACCATGTCGGACTATTTCTTGGCCAATAAGGATGTTTGAATAATATCAAATAATAATAAAACAAAAATAACTACCAGTCTACAAAACAAATTGACGGATATTTCGCTTGACCGACAAACTTCATCAGCGTCTGCAATCTGATCTGAAAGATGATCTGAGGATCAGATTGTCACGTGACCATCAGTTATCGTAATTGACGTAAAAATCATAATCTTGAACTTTATATTATTCAAATATATATGTACACTAATTTATAAACAATATGATAGCAATGAGAAAACGTAATGATGAAATTAACCAACTAGCTAAGGACCAGGCACTGGTTAAAAATTAAAAAAAAAAACTAAATGTTTAGGCCTTTTTGTTTATGCTCTCCGGATGTAATGTTCGTAACTCGCGGATCCAAAGACTCTCTCTTTTTTGTCTTTGATTCTCTTTCCAACTTGGATTGTGGTCAATGATATAAATTTTGGATCTACCAAAGTCATCCATTGAGTGCCCCGGCGACACAAAGTGTTGACTCACGGGCAAGAGCGTCATTTTCGTAAGGTCACTTCTGTGTCCATTCATTCTTTTGTTGAATGGTTGGACACTTTCTCTTGCATATTGCGACCCGCAGACGTGACAGTCAAGGAGGTAAATCACATTAAGTGTTTTGCAATTGACATTCCCGTAGTCTTGCTATGGAACACTTGTGTGTGTTACAAATGGAGACAACACTTGCAACGCTTGTCACCACATTGTTTACACTGGCCGACCGTCAATGAAGGTCTAGATACCGCAGGTCTGACCAATGTATCTTTAATGCTTTTAGGTCGCCAGAATGCTACAACGGGTGGTTCAGGGAACAACTTGGCCAGCGTTTCACTTTTTTCAATTTTTTTTCCAATGATGACGGACAATGCCAGAAATTTTCTCTAAAGAGGAATGGTAAGTGAGTATATATTGTAGAATTAATAACTTTCCTGTACTGTATATTATTGTTGAACATTTTGAATAGTAGTAATAAGTCCTTTACGACTGGGTCCAAAAGACATGGGAAGACATTAAATCTACCATGAACTTTTAATTGCTGTAACAAACGTTATTTTGTTACTTTCTACGGATTGTGTTATATAATTGGATTATTATTTAGTGTGAAATTATCCTTCATCACTACATTCACCCTTGCAGAGGAACCGAAATATTTAACAATATTTCGCATTAGTAAGGAGCGAAAATATAACTTAGTTACAAGAATTGTGAAATATTTGTGTTAAATAATCATTGTGTTCTCGTCAAAGGTGCAGTTGGCATGATAGCAAAACCAAGCTTTAATTAACGCTATATAGATGGGGCACTATATGTTCGAGATGACCATTTGTCGGAAGAGATTTTTACCTGATTATCCTGATAGCTGTGATGTTGTTAAAGAATAATTATTTATAATTATTTGTTTATTCAAATTCAAATTCTTTATTCAAAAGCATTACTACCTATAGAAATATACATACAATATACAATTATTCAATGCATCAGTGGAAATACATATACAATTATGATAATAACAGCGGAGCATGATAATATAAATGCAATACAATAATACGATGTGAAATGAAAGTAAGCGTTGCGAAATTTTTCAGCTAGTAACAAATATTTACCAAGATTGTTACGTTCTTTAATATTGCGTACAGACAGTAATTGTACTAAATTAAAACATGACGGCATTTGCCAATAATATCTCTTAAGATATAAAGGATCTAACACCGGTAAGAGAGCAAGACGGAAAAATCTCAGACACCCAAGGGAAAGATTATGAGGCTCCGCCGAGTTGGAGACCAATAGAAATTTTTCCCGCGGGTGTTTGAGATTTTCCGTCTTGCCCTTTTACCGGTTTTTGTTTCTTTTTCTCTCTAATATTTTATTGAAAGTATGTAGTAATTTCCTTCATGAGACACCCCATACATGAAGTATGACGTGACACATATTTTGACGTCACTGAAGAATGACGTCAAAGGTACAGAAATATAGGGTCTAACACGGGGAGAGGTGCAAGATAGTAAAATATGTGACACCTGAGGGTAAGATTTAAATCGTATCGGACGAGGCTTGTCCGATTCTGATACGATTTAAATCTTACCCGAGGGTGTCACAGATTTTACTATCTTGCACCTTTTACGGTGTTTGACTCTTTTTCTCACCCCTTTCTACCGTGTCAATGTTTGTTTAATTTTTGTGTAGTTTTGGCGCATTAATTTGCGAACCGTATCACAGGACCAAAATACCACGTAATAAAGTAAAACAAGATTTTCATTTTACAGCTTTAAAGAGGTTCAATATAATAAAGTTAACAAACTTGTGATATATTCTACAATAACAAAAATCATACACCTTTTACGATGTTTGCCCCTTTTTCCCATCTCTTTCTATCGTGTCAATATTTGTTTACGTCGAGAAAATATATAGAGTGCTCTCCCTTGTTCGGTAACTAACGTATCTAACGTAAATAAAAAAAAATGACCTCCTTTTACACCAACGTCAAACAACTTTTTTACAGGCATTTATCGCGGTTGTAGTAGCATTTATATAATATATTTATAAAATACATTGTATTTTATTGTGAAATACATTAAAATACTGCCAAGACACTATAGATAGACAATTTAATTCAACAATGGAAAACAATTTTGCGGGAAAAACGGCGTGTAGCTTGTCTTACCCTGGAGCCGGTGTCGTAAAATTTTTAGCTACCCATGAAAATTAGCTACCTCCAACTTCCGGTAGCTAATTTTCATACGGCGCTATAAAAATTAGCTACCTATGAAAATTAGCTACTTGTAGCACAAACTTATAGGATTTGTCTCCCTTATTATGTTTACCAAAATACAAATTGTGTATTTCCAATGGAGGGACAAAATAAAAAACTGTATGTACATAAACAGGAAAAGAGTTACTGATTGACAAAGAGAGACATATAGATCTACACACAATAAAATAAAATAAACAATAAATATTAGTGGTGTTCATATTTGAAAAACAAGATGGTTACCTATATGGCTGTATAGCATGTGATTAAGTTACAAACTATCTTTTTTCAATTTACCATCGCGATGTATAATTTTTACAGCTATTAAAAATAGATTGGTGGACTATTTATATTTTTAAGGTAGAATTTAATATTTATTCGATGTTCAAACTATACGTATAATATTCTTTAGCTTAATAGGATCATATCTGATAATGGAAATTCATTTGTTCCAAGTCCGAATTCAAATTTCGTGATAAAGCGTATTTTAATTGTATTATATATACTTATTGTATATATTAATTATTAATCACACTTTTATTATTGCTAACCATGTTACCCTCTTGAAATAAAGAAATGAACTCATTTACTTACTTATTGACGCTATCTTCTGAATTAAAGAAATAAATACATTTATGTGGCATATTTTTTTAATAATAAAAGTTGGGAACTTTATCTATTACAATATTAACGAACTGGTAGCTATTAGATTAATTTCAATTCGAAACTGAAACTATTTGCACACTCTTGATGACAATCTCTTATTTGGATTTTGTAAAAATAGAACCCTAAATCATAAATTTCCAACAGAATGTGGAAGATGGCAAAATATAAATTTGTTTACATAAATGTACCCAAAAAGTCGCTTTTTATGTCTCTTCTGAAGGATTGTGATTTGATTTGATTATTGGTGTTTAACGCCACTTTCGCCACTTTGGCGACCAGTTTTAGTGGTGGAGGAAGCCGGAGTACCCGGAGAGAACCACCTACTATGGGCAAGCAACTGGTAAAATTTATCACTTGCGACTGCGAGTCGAGTGCACCCTTTTTGTAATTTACAAAGACGGACGCGAACCCACGCCGTATTGGTGATAGGCTTGTATGAGTTGTTAGATCCAGCGACCTGACTCATTGAGCCACTCGGGCCCCTCTGAAGGATTGTGAAATCGTGAAAAGTCGACCGTGTGTTGCACAATGTATTTTGTATTGTTACGTTATTTATTGTCATTTGTGTAAACAATATATGGATTCGCTGAGAAACAGACCAGAAATGCTCATCAGACTCTAATCGGTAGTGTAATCGTTAGCATGCTCGCCTTGAGTGCGGTAGATCGTGGGTTCGAGTCCCGATCGAGTCAAACCAAATATTATCAATTGGTATTTGTTGCTTACAATGCAAAGCACACAGAATTAAGGAGAAAGAGCAAAGACTGGTTGGCGGAATCAGGATATCGTGTCCGAGTGGAGCGACATGTATATCCGCGGACTTGCTTCCGTTAGCTAACACTATAAAAAAAAATAAGCGTGTTGGTCTAGAAAAAAACGGACATCATCATCATCATCTCATTGCAAATTAACTTGGTCTCGCCATGATATAGCTATAAAATTGCTGAGTTGGCGGTAAACAACAATCGCTCACTCACTAAAGCTGTTACGTAAAATTTTTATATTTCCCGACAATGTACGTATATTATGTTTATTCTGCAATGTCTTATAGTAAAAAAAAGACAACTTACAAATTGTCTAAAAAGAACAGAAACAGACATCGTTCGAAGAGTTTTAGACGTCCGCGCTTATATTGTAAGTTTCTCGGCGTCGCTCGACATGAATCAGGTACCAGAAAAACTATATCTTGGTCAAAATCTTATGCACAATGTGATGAAAGAAGCTGTTATATATAAAATCCTTAGGTACAGACAAAACAGGTGTCACACCAATGAGGAGCGATGAACAAATCACAGCTGACACAAAGCAAAAATCAAACATCCCCAACAGTCTCAGTCCGTATTCACCTTGGAATCACAAGACAACATCCCCGACTGCACCAAAACCCACACCATAAAAACAGCACTCCCAATATCTCTACCAGGTGTAAAGAAACTCCTACATAACATCAATACGCATAGATCTTGTGTTCCCAAAACTTTTAAATCATTTGGCTTTCCAATCTTTTGATTTTGAATTACCTGAAACGTTCATGTGCACTACATTTGATATCTACGTTTTTATTACCTCTTTTAGCAATATAGCTATCAGAATGTTTTCTTTGAAAACAAGATACACTCATTGTTTAATATGATAGAAACAAAATGTATGGGGGGCCCGGGTGGCTCAATGAGTTAGGTCGTTGGATCTAACAACATACAAGCCTATCACCAATACGGAGTGGGTTCGCGCCCGGTTTGTAAATTACAAAAAAGGGTGCACTCGACTCGCAGCCGCATGTGATAAAGTTTACCAGTTGCTTGCCATGGTCGGTGGTTCTCTCCGGCTTCCTCCACCACTAAAACTGGTCGCCATGATATAGCTGAAATATTGTTGAAAGTGATGTTAAAACACCAAAAAC
>MJUT01044472.1:194599-204863 GCA_002080005.1 Gigantidas platifrons | reverse complement strand
TCGAATTTAACCCATAAATATAGGATTTTTGATTCTGTCACATCTCTCAAACAATAAAAGTTACAAAAAATCAGTGGGGAACCTTCGAAAAGGAATTGGTCCATTTCGTTCATGTTTTTTAGCAACAGTTTCCAGATTGAATAGATGTCGGACTCGGTGTATTGAATATTTGGGGATAGCAAAAAATGGGTGTGCCACTGTTTGTGTAAATCTACATGTATAAAACAGACCATTTAGAGTAGAATTAAATCCACATTATCGAGGGATATCCTCTCTACCTCTTGTGGTTTCAGACATGAAGTCAACTGAAAATGACAAACAAGTGTCAAATGACAAAATTTTAGCTTTTATGTTGTTCATCCAATATTAATGCAGTTTTTATGTAAATGATGGTCTTTGTGGATTCTTGATGGGCCATATAAAATGCCATTTTATTTCTAAAAGTGACACAAATTCAGAGAATTCAGAAATTTCGTATATTAGGAAGGCATTTTTAACAACTGACTGATATAGTAAAACAAGATAAAAATCAATGCCCGTGCCCAAAATAGGATGGGCCCAGTAAATGACTGTTTCCAGCAATTTACCGTGTCGATATACGTATCCGCTTTTTCAACTTTCCCTTGCCGACATACTTCGATCTGCCCCTTTATTTTATATTATTTCTTGAATGATTTACTATCCAAAGTCTCGTATAATTTATCTCAACTTTATTTCCTTTCAATGATTCTGTCAATTTTATTTTATTTTTATTTTATTTTCTTTGAAGTGACCATGTTATTTGTAAATCTTTTCATATGTAGTATTTGTCACAATTTGTCCCAATAGTATATCATATAAGATAAACATCAATTTTAAAAATAATAAACATTTGATTTTTATTGAGTTGTTATTATTTTTATACAACGTCATTTTCATTCACCACATTGATGTCGGATGATCATAGGCGTAAGGGGAGCTAAAAATAAAATATCGCTAGACATATGGGGGGAGGGGGGAGTTAAGCAGTAGATTACAGTCAGTTACGTGATGTGCTCAATGTTTGAGCTGAATTTTAGATTCTAATTGATTCTGATTCCTAAAAGGATTTAAGAGCTCGACAATTCAATTTAGATATCTTTATTTTAACTAGATATCTCTTTAATGTATTATGAGTGATCACAGTTTTATGTCCACATCTCCCTAACTTAGAAAGATCCTTCATTAAATTATAATAATTTCAATTAAACCTCCCTTCCATTTTATTTACGTTCCTTTGGTCCATGAAAAGAATTACAAAAAAAACAGAAGTATTGCCATTAGTATCCTACTATGAACTAGAGCACGACTGTCAAATTTTATAATTTCAGAATTATAATGTTGTAAGTCCAATTTCGGAGATGTTTGACTTGTTCTACTACAGTAATCCTTGCCCCTATTATCAGAATAAACGCACAAATCAAATCAGGTTTTGGAAAATAAAAAAAGTCATAGATATTGTCAGAGAAATGGAATGAAGGAATGCGAGGTAGCTAATTTTCATGGGCAAACTTCTGATGCTTATGCTTATGTTTGAATGGTGCAAGGTAGTTTATTTTCATGGATAACACTTTGACACCTGTGTCATACATTGAACAGATGTAAGGTAGCTTATTTTTATGGAAAAAGTCATGACTCCTATCCCATGCAATGAAGAAAGGTCAGGTAGCTAATTTTCATGGACCATGCAACGACGGAATGCGAGGTAGCTAATGTTCATGGGATAGCCTCTCATGCCTATGCTTATGTTTAAATGGTGCAAGGTAGTTTATTTTCATGGATAACACCTTGACATCTGTGTCATACATTGAACAGATGTAAGGTAGCTTATTTTTATGGACAACGTCAGGACTCCTATCCCATGCAACGAAGGAATGCAAGGTAGCTAATTTTCATGGGCTAGCCTCTCATGCCTATGCTTATGTTTAAATGGTGCAAGGTAATTTATTTTCATGGATAACACCTTGACACCTGTGTCATACATTGAACAGATGTAAGGTAGCTTATTTTAATAGAAAAAGTCATGACTCCTATCCCATGCAATGAAGAAAGGTCAGGTAGCTAATTTGCATGGACCATGCAACGACGGAATGCGAGGTAGCTAATTTTCACGGGCTAGTTTCTGATGCCTATGCTTATGCTTGAATGGTGCAAGGTAGTTTATTTTCATGGATAACACTTTGACACCTGTGTCATACATTGAACAGATGTAAGGTAGCTTATTTTTATGGAAAAAGTCATGACTCCTATCCCATGCAATGAAGAAAGGTCAGGTAGCTAATTTTCATGGACCATGTAACGACGGAATGCGAGGTAGCCAATTTTCATGGGCTAGCTTCTGATGCCTATGCTTATGCTTGAATGGTGCAAGGTAGTTTATTTTCATGGATAACACTTTGACACCTGTGTCATACATTGAACAGATGTAAGGTAGCTTATTTTAATGGAAAAAGTCATGACTCCTATCCCATGCAATGAAGAAATGTCAGGTAGCTAATTTTCATGGACCATGCAACGACGGAATGCGAGGTAGCTAATTTTCACGGGCTAGCTTCTGATTCCTATGCTTATGCTTGAATGGTGCAAGGTAGTTTATTTTCATGGATAACACTTTGACACCTGTGTCATACATTGAACAGATGTAAGGTAGCTTATTTTTATGGAAAAAGTCATGACTCCTATCCCATGCAATGAAGAAAGGTCAGGTAGCTAATTTTCATGGACCATGTAACGACGGAATGCGAGGTAGCTAATTTCCATGGGCTAGCTTCTGATGCCTATGCTTATGCTTGAATGGTGCAAGGTAGTTTATTTTCATGGATAACACTTTGACACCTGTGTCATACATTGAACAGATGTAAGGTAGCTTATTTTTATGGAAAACGTCATGACTCAGGTATCCCATGCAACGAAGGAATGCGAGGTAGCTAATTTTCATGGGCAAACTTCTGATGTTTATGCTTATGTTTGAATTGTGCAAGGTAGTTTATTTTCATGGATAACACTTTGAAACCTGTGTCATACATTGAACAGATGCAAGATAACTTAATTTATGGAAAACTTCATGACTTCTATCCCATGCAATGAAGGAATTATGCTGACTACGAGTCAACTAGTCTTTGCCTTTATTCTTTTACGCCATATACATTTTTTATTAATCCATTTCTGGGATAAATCTATCTAATTAAATATATTTCCTCGTTTACATCCACCCCCCTTTTTTCGTTCAAAAATACTAATTACCAAGAATATATCAAAACATGGTAAAAGGGGAATAACTGGAATAGTATTTTTAATGTATTTTTAAGGTAGCTAATGTTCATGGCTATCATTTGGAACAACTTTGTGGTTTACGAAAATCTCGTTCCGAACGTCAAAAAGTAGCTAATAATTATGGTAGCTAATAATTATAGGACACCGGGGTAAGATAGAAAAATCTTGTTCACCTAAATTAATGGACTACTTTATCCAAGGGGTGAGAAAAGGACATCTAGAAATACGCAAAAATGAAAATAAAAGACACAAATATATTTAATACGGTTTGATTCTGCATTTTAAAAAAACAATGGTTAAATCCGTAATATATATGTTACTCAGCTATCAGACAGGTATATAATGCGACATTCCTGGCTTAGAATGACATTTTGCGAAACGTAACATTTTTACTGGAAAAGTAGAGTGAAATTCTTATCTCACCCACGGATTGAGACATATACGGTCTAACACCGGCAAAGGTGCACGATAGTAAAATCTGTGACACCCGAGGGTAAGATTTAAATCGTATCGGACGAGGCTTGTCCGAGTCTAATACGCTTTAAATCTTACCCGAGGGTGTCACAGATTTTACTATCTTGCACCTTTTACGGTGTTTGACTCTTTTTCTCACCCCTTTCTACCGTGTCAATGTTTGTTTACTTTTTGTGTAGTCTTGGCCCATTAATTTGCGAACCGTATCACAGGACAAAAATGCCACGTAATAAAGTAAAACAAGATTTTCATTTAACAGTTTTAAAGAGGTTCAAAATAATAAAGTTAACAAACTTGTGATAGATTCTACAATAACAAAATCTTACACCTTTTACAATGTTTGCCTCTTTTTCTCATCTCTTTCTATCGTGACAATATTTGTTTACGTTGAGAAAATTTAGACTGCTCTCCCTTGTTAGGTAACTAACGTAAATAAAAAAATTACCTCCTTTTGACCAACGTCAAACAACTTGTTTACAGTACAGGCATTTATCGCTGTTGTAGTACCATTTATAATATATTTATGAAATAAAATACATTTAAAATACTGCCAAGACACTATAAATCGACAATTTAGTTCAACAATGGAAAACAATTTTGTGGGAAAAACGGCGTGGGCGGGTTAAGATAGAACAATCTTTTTTCACCTAAATTAATGGACTACTTTATCCAAGGGTGAGAAATATAGAATCTAACACCGGCAAAAGTGTAAGACAGTGAAATCTCCGACACCCGAGGGTAAGATTTCAATCGTTCACTGACGAGGCTCGCCGAGTCAGTGAACGATTGAAATCTTCCCCAAGGGTGTCGGAGATTTCCCTGTCTTGCACTTTTTGCCGTTGTTTGATTTTATTTCTCACTTTTATCAGCTGTTACCTAATTGTTCGGTTTACATTCCCGATCGAGCGTTTTCCCGCAATTTTTGTTTCCATTGCTGAAGTAAATATTCAATCTATTCATATGCATCCGTGTCTTGGCAGTATTTTAAATGTATTTCATAATAAAATACAATGTATTTAATAAATATATGTTTCAGTTTAAACATATGTTATTGTCTTATAAATGTACGATTAGATTGGAAACAAGTTATATCAACTTAGTATATCCGCTCTATACAATAATGTTATATACATAAATAAGAAAATGACAGCAAGTTACATAATATAATAAAATTATACATGAATATATCTGATAAATTTGATAAACAAACGTATTGGGGGAAAACAATGGGGGGATAAGGGGATTGAGTGCAAATAAATGATAGCATCCTGAGTACAGAGTATAGTTTCGTATCATTCAAATCTATTTGTATGGTGTATATATTTTTGGACATTTCTAAACACTATTATATTGTTTTCATCAGTTACATTATCAGAGCCAAATAATAAGTTTTCAATTGAAATAACTGTATACGGTGTAATACTCATAAATAATTGCATTCTTCCATTTGTGAATAATGAATAGCATCTTCTAAAGGACATCCGCAGGCGCAGCTGGGGTCACTAACTATATTTGCTCTGAATAAATCTGCTTCCAGTGAACTACACCGGTGTCTACTATGTATTATATTACATTTCCTACTTCCTAACAAATAGTAATTAGAAACCTTAAACACATTCGCCCTTAAAGTTTGTTTGAACTTTGAAGTATTTTGTATTGATTTAAAATTCGGATCCAATGAATTCCATGAACGTATAGTAGACGGAAAAACGATTTGGAAAATGTTTCTAAGCGACATATTGGTACCCTATATTGTAAAGAATTTCTCATATTATAATTGTTAACAACTAAATATTCATTTAGACAGTCCTGTAAATATTCAGGAGCTATATTGTTATGTATTGTTATATAAATATATGATCAATGTAACTCAACACTACACGATAAATACCGGTGGCTGTGAACAAATATTTGAATTTGGTCAAAGGGAGGTAATGTTAGTTACTAGCAAGTGAGAGCACTCTATTATTTACTCAAAGTAAACAAACATTGACTGGAAGAGAGTCATACACCGTGAAACATGACAGGTGCACGATAGTTAGATTGTTAGCTAGCAGAATAGCATACATACATTAATTTTAAACTACTTATGTAATAGAATCGTCAATCGTGGTTTAATTGGTGAAGCATGGAGAACTCGGGGACAGTTGACATAAACTGTACAGCATGCATTTTCCGGTAAAACGCACGTGATTTTTTTGGCTTGCACTAGTGCAAGATAAGACAATCTCACATCACTAAAAATAGGAACGGGTCTGTCTCAAAAGTGAGAAAAGGATATCTCACACGTCTAAAAATAGGAACTGTGCTGTCTCATTAGTGAGAAATCTTCTTTTCACTTATGAGACATAAAGGATCTAACACCGGTAAGATGGCAAAATGGAAAAATATCAGACACCCAAGGGAAAGATTTATAGTCTGCAACGAGGCTCCAATAGAAATATTTCCCGCGGGTGTCTGAGATTTTTTCGTCTTGCCCTCTTACCGGTGTATGATCCTTTTCTCACTAATATTTTATTGAAAGTACAGTATTTTCCTTTATGAGACACCCCATACATGAAATATGACGTGACACATATTTTGACGTCATTGAAGAGTGACTTCAACTTAGGTTCGGAAAAGGACATCTAGAAATACGAAAAAATGAAAATGAAAGTCACAAATCTATTTAATACGATTGGATTAGAATGTATTTAAAAAAAAAACAGTTGCTAAATCCGTAATATATCTGTTATTCAGCTATCAGACAGGTATATAATGTGACATTCCCGTCTTAGAATTACATTTTGCGAAACGTAACATTTTTACGGGAAAAGTAGCGTGAAATTCTTTTCTCACTTTTGAGACAGACCAGTTCCTATTTTTAGCGATGTGAGATTGTCTTATCTTGCACTAGTGCAATACAAAAAAATCACGTGCGTTTTACCGGCAAATACATGCTGTACAGTTTATGTCAACTGCCCCCCAGTTCTCCATGCTTCACCAATAAAACCACGATTCTATTACATAAGTATTTTTAAATAATGTATGTATACTATTCTGCTAGCTAATAATTTAACTATCGTGCACCTTTCATGTTTCACGGTGTATGACTTTCAAGTCAATGTTCGTTTACTTTGAGTAAATAATAGAGTGCTCTCCCTTGTTAGTAACTAACGCACCTCCCTTTGACCAAATTCAAATATTTTTTCACAGCCACAGGTGTAGTGTTGAGTTACATTTATCATATATTTATTAAATACATTGTATTTTATTATGAAATGCATTTTAAATACTGCCAAGACACGGATGAATAAATTGAATATTTACTTCAGCAATGGAAACACAATTTGCGGGAAAATGCTCGATCGGGAATGTAAACAAAACAATTAGGTAACAGCTGATAAAAGTGAGAAATAAAATCAAACACCGGCAAAAAGTGCAAGACAGGGAAATCTCCGACACCCTTGGGTAAGATTTCAATCGTTCGCTGACTCGACGAGTCTCGTCAGCGAACGATTGAAATTTTACCCTCGGGTGTCGGATATTTCCCTGTCTTGCACTTTAGCCGGTGTTATAATCTATATATCTGACCAACGGGTTGAGACAAATATATCGCACACGGTAAAAAATAGGAACTGTGTTGTCTCATTAGTGAGAAAGACCAGTTCCTATTTTATGTGAGAGTTTCTTATCTTCCACTAGTGCAAGACAAACAAATCACGTGCGTTTTACCGGCAACTGCATGCTGTACTGTTTGATGTAGCGCAAGAAACTGCTGCAATTATTATTTTAACGTCGTCAATAAAGAGGTGGATAGAGTGTCGCCTGATATAGTGTACTTTTTATATTATTTATTTATTTATTTATTTATTTATTTATTTATTTATTTATTTATTTATTTATTTATTCATTAGTTTAATTTTCTGTGAATAAGAGATCACGGGCGAGATCAAGAATGACACGTTGTAAAGTTAAGACAGGCATTGTTAATACAAATGGAAATAGTAGAAATATGAATTGCAGCTTAATTCTAGGAGAGTTGCGAATAAAACTAGCGCAATCAGTTTGATTTCGATTTTAATTAATGTTGTCTAGTACAGACAATATATTCAAATGAGTTTCCTCGGATATTGTAACTTTGCTTTTAGCCTCAACATCTGCACAAATAAACAACAGAGATATTGCAGGAACAATGGCTGGTTTTCTTTGAATTAATTTGTATGTTAAGGGGTGTTTTCTAGAATTGTCATAATAATATCCTCTGAAAATTTGAAAACCGGATGGATATTCAACGCCACAACTATCTTTTTCGGTCGTAGACAGTGCCTCAAGACCAGATATAGCTTCAAGCATGTATTATTCTACATTGTAATCTTCTGCCTTAACCGCAACAACAGAATCGGAAGAAACACGTTCAGTGATATTCTCGGAACGTTCGAAATTATCCTCATTATCTGCATTATTTGAGGGTTCTGCTACGGGTCTAACGGCTTTTGACCAGTATGCTCTGTATGTAAGTAATGTTCATAATCAGACACTATACATTTTTCACATGTGTAACACGATAGATCGGAAACTACAATATCTCCGCTTTTAGAAGTATATAAATGATGAATTTTACGATTGTTTGGAATTGGTTTGACATTTCGAATGTTATCTCTATCAACCGACTCTACATAACGGAAGATTCGTCGTTTAAGCAATGCACTTTAGGTTCTTTTAAGTCATTGTTGCAAAATAAAAACAGACCTTTTGCGTTCTGAATAATTGTATTATCGCGTAAAACAGCAATATCTTTTATAAATCCTCCAGTAGCATCTTGTGGGCCCTTAGCATGGCTGGTTTCAAAGAAGTTTATATCGAAAACTGTGTACCCGTATTCCGTAGTTGCGAATGAAAGATCGCCCAAACAATGTCTAGATTTGTATTGACTTGAACATCCGTCCGTAAACTCGTGCATTACGTCTGCATCATATGATATAGAATCTAAATATTGCTTAATCTGTTGTTGAACACATTTCGTAAAATTATTGCCATATTTTAATATGACAAAGATGTGTTCGGTTATAATCTCCGGAAAGTCATCGGTACTGTCTAAGCTGTCATATTCTAAAATCGCATGTCTGTGTATTATTGTTACATGTAAGCTACACTCTGTACGCTCAAAATAATTTGATTGTATTTCATTCTTTTCAACACAGCGGTAGTTTTCCCATTAATCATGTATACAAATGCAATGTTTCGGAGGCAGATTCTGAATAAGAGATTTCATCTGTGTACTTTGCAAGTTAGCACCAACTTTCCTGACCTTTTTATCAAGTGTTAATCTACGTTTTGTTGCCGTGCCTTTTGGGTTTTCATTTACATATTCATATTTTTGCCATTCTACGTGTGCAGCAGAAGAGATTTTTTCAGTTTCATCCATAGAAAACTTCAATTTCCCAACTCCACACTCCGTACACTTCCGATCGAGGCAACATTTTGTATATGAACCGTTTACCTAAGGACTTAAAGTTACATCAATAATTTCCCCCAAATTTTCATAAACGGGATATGATTCAACCTCAGAAGTTTCCGATTTATTGTTGAGACAATCTTTTTCTGAAAAGACCATTTAGTTTCAGATACAAAAATGTAAGTGAAATTCAATTTTATCGGTTCGAATGAAGGTTTGGGATGAAGAGATTTGTAAGTAAAACATTTAGTTCGCCAATGATTCGACAAGATTAAAAACAAATACCAATTATTGCTTACTGATATACATGTACATGTTTGTGCGCTGTACTAAACGAAAAAAAGAGAACAGACAGAAAAACCAACAAATCCAGTTAAAATTTGACCATACCGCATATCAATTTTTTTTTGTGGTGAGTAAGCGACGAAAATTTAGGTTTGGAAAGATGTATAATTTACTTGGCATAACCCAAAGCAAACTAAGAACATACGGAAACGGAAATCTTCTTAGCTATATAGGGGTGACCATTTGATTCTGAGGATTCTAGCAAATTTTGTCGGGTCAGAATATTTACTTTCAATTTTTAGCGGGTCAGACATTATATTTTCTCCTACGGCAGGACAGATTATTTATTTCTGGCTATAACAATGCTAAAGGTAAGGTCAGGCCAGTTTATTATTTCATTTTCTTGGGCACACAGGCCAGATTATTTATTTTCAAGTTTTTGACGGCCAGACTATTTATTTCCAAAAACTGCTAGCCCCATCCCCCCCTCCCCCGCCTTCGAATCAAATGGTCGTCCCCTTAGTAAATACTGCGCTAAACGCGAACATGACTTATGAGGCCACACCACTGATTTTCTTTTCGTCGGATCAACCCGCTCGTATTGTTTTCAAAATCGAAATAAAAATCATCTCGCTGGCCGCTTTTCATCTCTTGTCCTTATCAGTGCATCATTATGTGTTTGTTTGCATTGAACATAAAAACACATCATGGAAATTGCATAGATCTTTTCACCGTAAAAATAGAAATTGTGTGTGTGTTTATTAATTAATTAATTAA
>MJUT01044472.1:175587-194503 GCA_002080005.1 Gigantidas platifrons | reverse complement strand
TTTCATTAGCTAATAAATAACTAAATATTAAACTTTGTATCGCTGTACAACTTTAAAATTTCAATTTCCTATTGCATCTTTTTAATGAAACGCTTACTAGGACATTTTTTCTTACATTTTAAATTCTGCACCATTTCTTTGTTTCTCTACGAATTCGTTTCATCATGGTATATATTTTCTTTAAAATATATTTAATTTTCAAAAATAACATCAATTACTCATACCTTTAGGAAATATTTTAATTACCTGGACATCTTCAAAAGATTTAATCCCCTCCCTGAGGGTGTGCCGGGGGTAGAATAGGCACCCGGTTTCTCCGTCCTAGAGGCACTAGTCCTCTAAAAGGGGTCAACCCCGCGGGAACCCCGGGGTATAGAAATGGCATCGAAAGCTTCTTCGGTTTGAAGGGGCTTCCGTCGGTTGTGCGGGATGTATGAATTGACAACCAACCCGTCCTTCGGATGAGACGTAAATAAAACCGAGGTCCCGTGTTGAGAGATTGCCACCCTCTTCGCACGTTAAAGAATCCAGTGTAACAGCTCATTATGAGCATTATGCTCATGATGAGTGGTCCATAGGAGACCTGTTGCACTGGCAAAATTATCCGTCCCTACCCATCACATTTCCTTTTGTCGAGTCCCGTGGCGTTAAAATTATTCTCGTCCTGAATATATCTGAAAAATTGCTTGCTGGACGTTAAACATCAATCAATCAATCAATCAACAGATTTAGTTCACAAAGTCGAAAATTCAATGCACCATTACATAATTTTCTCTTGATTGACGTCAAATTTCTCGACTATGACGTCATTATTTTCAGTACATTTTCCGTCATCATCTTTGACATAAATTCACTAAAATCTATTGCAATTTTCAAAATTTTTACTCTTGTATTTTTCATACATAATGTAAAAATGTGAAATCCACCGAATATTGTTTGTTACGCGTTACATCAAAATTTCGCTTTCATTTAGATTTTTAAGATTATTTTCATTGCAATTATAAGGGCCAGTTGATTTTATGATTTCAGAAACATAAAAGAAGTTAAACAAAGTATTTATTTCAACATTCATTGAGTGAATAGCAAGATTTAGTATTGAAAGATTTTGAATTATATTTTGACAGTATAAACATCCAACAAACTGGCACCAGTTTATTGCGCGTCGTCTTTATGTCAACTGTCCCCCTCCCCCCCAATTCTCCATGGTTCATCAATAAAACCACGATTCTATTACATAAGTATTTTTAAATTAATGTATGTATACTATTCTGCTAGCTAACAATTTAACTATCGTGCACCTTTCATGTTTCACGGTGTTTGACTCTCTTCCAGTCAATGTTTGTTTACGTTGAGTAGATAATAGAGTCATCTCCCTTCTTAGTAACTAACGTTACCTCCCTTTGAACAAATTCAAATATTTTATCGCTGTTGTTACATTTATCATATATTTATTAAATACATTGTATTTTATTATGAAATACATTTAAAATACTGCCAAGACACGGAAGCATATGAATAAATTGAATATTTACTTCAGCAATGGAAACAAAATTTGCGGGAAAACGCTCGATCGGGAATGTAAACAAAACAATTACTAAATTAGGTGTTTAGTGAGAAATAAAGTCAAACACCGGAAAAAGTACAAGATATGGAAATCTCCGACACCCTTGGGTAAGATTTCAATTGTTCTCTAACTCGGTAAGCCTCGTAAGAGAACGATTGAATCTTTCCCTCGGGTGTCGGAGATTTCCCTAAAGAAATAAATCTCGGATTCCGGGCTCTATGCTTATTTTAACATGGGTAGGCATTATATTTGTCATTATTTTACACCGAGCGATGCCGGGCTCTATGCTTATTTTAAGCATAGAGCCCGGCATCAGAGAACTATTTCTATTCTAACAGGGCATTTACGGTAATTTTATGAATTCAAGCATAGCTAGACAGAGATTATTTGTTTGGCGCTGTTACAATTACCTCCCGCTATTATTTACGAGAATAAATAACGCTACAGAAATGTTATAAAAATTGATAACGATGAAAAATTAGTTTCATCTGATTTAAGAAATGATTATCTCATGTCATGATGTATGCTCATTTTATGACCATGGTGAATACAAACATAAAAATTCTAGAATTGTTTCTTGACATATAACTTTTTCCGGAAAAAATACTTAACACAACCATCTATCGACTTTGACTTTTGTAATTTATCGTCATTCGGTGACGTAGTTTACAAGGAACGCTCCATTGACACAAGCTGGTTACTGATTTATTTTACGATTTTGTGAGCATTTTATTTGTTTAAGTAGCTAAATGTAGAATGCCATAAAATTATCAGTAACTTAATTGCATTACCGTCTAGTTAACAACGTTGGAAAACTACTAACATGAAGGTTAGTGGATTTGTTATGCTGCGCATTTCCATTATTATTGACTTCCATAAAAAATCATATAGATTAGGCACAGCCTACAGGCGAGCATGGCATCTACGCATAGACATGTACATGTATTTTACTAGTCTATGATTATGAGTCCACAGTTTCTTGAAATTCCAAAAATAAAAATAAGAAAAACACTTTTTTCTTATTTTTATTTTTTTTTTATTTTTGAAACTTCAAGTGACTGTGAAGAGTTAAACGTCTATCATTTATAAAAGTATAATTTTCATCCGGGGATCGTGCACAGGCCCTGTGGGTAGTGTTGCTCGTATGTTTTTATGTACATGTTTTGTAAAATAAATTATGAAAGTTCATAGCGTTAAATTTTGGCAAGATTATTTGTAAAAATGTGGATCAAAGTCCACAGTAGCGCTTCATGTTGAAAATGTGCTTCGATCAATGCTTTCATACCCCAGTGAAACTTCAAAAGAATGCATTCAATTCTTATAATTATATTTAAATAATACAAAAATTTAATATAGTTGAATTTTTCGTTGTGAATTTTATTTGTGTTAGATTATTTGCGGTTGGAAATTACTACGCCATTGATTGTTTACATCTGACGTCGTCATGGAGGCACGTGCAAGTTCGGGTTTCAGTTTCGTTGGGATATGAAACATCTCTTTTATAATCATGTGACCACTTCATAACCACTCATATTGTAACATTTCAATGAAAAACAGAAGTAATGTAATTATTGTAGAATAAAATGATATTCATCTTCAACAACATTTAAGTTACTTATACTACACACTCTTTAATGACGATCTAAATTATAGAATCTTCCAGTTTCAATATTAAGATTATGCGCAGATATACGCATTTTACAAATATATGGTTTATAAATATAATTAACTGGACGATCAAGATAAAATTGTAAAACATTATTGTCAAAAATATATCTGTATAAATGATATTTAGGAGACTCATTTAAAAAATGTATTCATTTCACTAATAAAGTTATCCTTCATACTTTGTTTAAATTCACACATAAAAAAAAAATCTACAAAGTTAACATACTGAGATATCCAGATATTATGAAAACCATATTTAAAAAGAATATCTCTTACTCTACATGCCCAGTTTAATTTATCATTAGGCTTTACCACTGAATTTTCAAACATATCATCATACAAACATTTTAAAATACAGTTATCAGTATAAAGCAATTTAAACCAATATCTGAGCATTCTACAATATCTTTCAATATACATAGGGACTAACTCTCTCTTGGAACCCTGTTACTTAAGTAGGTGAAGCGCAATAGACATCGGTCCATTCATAATGTAACATTCATATCGCGGGTAAAGAAGTTAACAATAAGCGTTATGCTTTCTCATATTTGGTTCACTGCTAAATTTACATACTGTGTTTCTACTTGGGATATACGATCACGAGCCATGTGGACTTCCAAGAATTTACATAAACTGTTTCTATATAACTTGATGTTCTGAGATTAGAGATTCGATCTCGCGCTATACGTTCACACATTTAAATTCTAATAAAAGTTGCACAATTATGTTCATCTCTCTTTTAAAAACTCCTTCCGTCACAATAAAGTATCTTGATACCAGGGCCGTCATGGTAATGATCGTATTGTAATTGGATTTACAACTACCTGTGCATTCAGTGACCATCACCACCAACATTATGAGTTCGAATCCCTCATGTCGGGGTATACTGGAGATAGCATTATACGATAAAATGTGTCGGTGACTTGCGGAAGCTGGGTTGTTTTCACTACTAATAAAACTGACCGCCACCATATAAGTGAAATATTGTTGAAAGTGGCGCTAAGCATCATAACCCTAACTCTGTCTTGGAACCCTGTTACTTATGTAGGCGAAGCGCAATAAACATCGGTCCAACAAGGAATGCGCTATGGACACCCAAGTGATAAATCAAGCAAAATGTGAAATGTTTTCCCTTTTTTGTGTGTAAATAAGACTTTTGTTAATACACAATATTGAGGAATAAACACATTATACTACCCTGTCAAGAAATGTAAAATGTATTAATACTCGTCTCCAAATAGAAAGAAAAGTTCGCCAGAAGCTAGAATGTCTACCCGTTACGAAAGCTCTTACAAATTTATTTTATATATGTGAACAATGTACATACAAATATAATAAAAACTATAACAAAGAACTTAGATGAAAAGGCACAGTACGACGTATATATCCATGCAATACACCTCGCTATTTTTTTTTCTTCTTCCGTGTTTATAAACTATAATATATGGAACACCAATATATCACTATGCAATGAAATAGAAATACAAAAATGTATATATTAAGTGTAGACGCATTTACTGAACTTAAATAAATTTAAAGATTGAATGCAGTGTTTATTACTTAGGATTAAATATTATTTTGTGCGAGTTAAAAGTTTCAACGATGTGTACATGTAAACTCGGCCGCGTCACTAACTGAATAAAGTCCGACGGACATAATATAAAGTTTGTGAGTGGAAAGGCCTAGTTCATGCAACTGTATTCTAATGAACAAGCACAATCGCATATTTTTTTTTTATTATTGGTATTTTTCCAATAACATATAAAATGTACCGCCACGCTGAAATATCAGCCATTTTCAGGTGTTTTTGACATACAATATTCGTGTTACATTTTTAGGGATTTAAATCAAATAAAATGTTTGAAAACTTCAGTTATGTTCTAATTCACGTTACTCAAACGAACATATTTAGTATTTATGTACTTGTTAGCTGTAATATTCTATATGCGACGAAAACCAAGTATTTACGTTATGTACCTATACATGTACTTGTTAATGAATAAAACACATACACAATTGAAGATTTACTAGCGCAGTGACCAGATTTACTGGCGCAGTGATAATTTCTATTGTATTAAAACACAACAAACATCATATCATAAATAAGTTCATTTTACACAACTTTATGTTTCACTAATATTTAACTGTCAGAAATCAATGGAAAGTCTCTACCAATCTATAAAAGACATTTAAAAAATTACAAAATGATTCATACATATACATACAATATATATAATGACCAGAAAATAAATTGGTATATGTACAAACGTGCTACGTATAATATTGATATATGCTTTATACTATAGAGTTATTGATGTAACTGAAAATTTGACTTCACAATAAGCTCGTGGGTCTGCTCGATACGGTCACTGCCTAGTCTCGATACTGAATTCTTCTAACAGTTCTTTAAATACCCTCGTATTATGAAAACCGGTTCTTACTAATACAGTCAGAAATTACTACGCACGAATATAAAGTATGTATGTACTTGTTAGCTGTAATATTCTATATACGATGGAAACCAAGTATTTGCGTTATGTACCTATACTTGTTAATAAATAAAACACAAACACAATTAAAGATTTACTGGCGCAGTGACCATTTCGAGGTATAAAGAAAGCAGATTATATGCCCAGATTTTTAGATACAGACAATGGTTTTTCTAAATCTTCACAGACGTATCCGTCTTTCGCATTTTCTGATTTCCATCTACCATGGAACTTAAAGAGTCTGTCTGGCACGCCGCCTTTGTAAGCAGCACTTGCCCCTCCTGACCTTAAACTGCCTAAGCCATAATTGTTCATGTTAATACCAATTGATGATAAAACTTCTCTTATGATTTCTCTTGCACGGGTGTAAGAAAGTTTGATGTTGCTGTTCCTCATCATGTAATTTTTATTTCTTTTAAAGTAAGTAAGAGGTCTAAAAATGTACGTGTCTGTGCTTGTCTATTTTAGCCTCTCGTATATAACATTGTAAAATAGTAAACGCTCATTGTGGTGTATTCAACTTTGCAATTAAAACATTTTTGCCGTTTCTGTAGCAATCCGTCTTGCTTTTCTCGATAAACATATCTATAAAAATATCTACGTATTCTTCATGAAAAGTAATATTATTCGCTTTGATATTACTCAACTCACCATTCCTTTAAAATCAGGTATACGATAAGGCACATATAACTAATAGCCTCAACTCCTTTAAGGTGCGATTAACTATATTAAATTTTACAAACAGTAATTTCATTAAATCTGTTGTAAACTGTTCTTTTTTCTTAATCGGTCTGTTTAACCCCCGTTTTGAAGCCTCAACTATGCTTCTGTCGATATCTGCTTCACCTGGATTTAATAAACATGCAGTATTATGAGCCCATTTGATGCCATAATATGCACTTTATATAGTGCTGTGATGCTCAACAGTCCCCATAAGGTACTGTAGATAAAGAGCTACGTGTACACACCGATCAACCGCTTTGTATCATTTTGAGCAAAACCAGCATGATACAGTCAAAATAGATATCAACAGAGAAAGTCACGTCAACACCGGGGTGAACGAGAACAAATATTAATGAATCTTACAACCTGTGCATAATTGTTGCTACAGAAATCCGTGTCTTCATGGTAAATGATCGGGACCGCACATACCAAGCCGAAATGAACAATGTCCATGTAATAGCTTACACAATGAAAGGTTCTTCCATGACAAATCATGTATTCAGTAAAATGGTGGAGCAAACCGAATCTGTACAAGAAAAGATTAAAAGTTTATCATAATTTGTTTAAATAAGGGAAGGCCTTGTAAGTTATTTTCGTTAATACGGCTTTATCTCGAACGACACAATTTCAAGCTCTAAAATGACCGAAAGTGAGCATATAACCAATTTTACTGAAAAATTTAGAACTCCCAATACAATTTTTATCGTGTCATCGAACAATTTTTTATCGTTTCATAAGCAAAAAATCAGTAGATTTTAATCGTATCAATTTTTCTCTGACCACCTTACGTTGGTTCTTTCCAATTCCTTAATGAAATACAATGCGACCGTTATATTGGTATTAGAAGGAAGCTATTTCAATAATCTATGACATGATATCAACCGATGCCCCGGAAATATGTGCAAAGGGGTAATATTTGCGTAGAAATGTCGGAAATATTTATTTTTTTACACATACTGTCATTTCATTTATCAAATTTATACATGTGAAAGAAATATAAGGTAATGAATGTTATATGCATAACATTTTCAATCTATATCGAACCGTTTGATGCTTAGTTTCATTCATGAAATTAAAAGAAGAAAGTGGAAATTAAGAAAATCTTACCCCGTTGTTGATGTGACTTTCTCTGTTGATATCTATTTTGACCGTATCATGCTGATTTTGCTCAAAATGATACAAAGCGGTTGATCGGTGTGGTGTAATTCGCTACTCGGAAGTACTGAATCTATTTCTTTATAATTTTCTGCTCAAGACATATATCTTTTTGCTTAATAATATTGTATTGTACATAAACAATAGGATTGGACAGCAAGTTATACCAACTTATATGAAGTCTCCTCCTTACAAAATATACACATAAATTAATGACAGCAAATTAAAACAAAACAGAAACAATAGACATTTAAAATGTTGACACTGATAAGAAGAAAGAAAGAAGTACAAGTGAAAAAGTGAAAAAAAAAGAAAACAAGTTGCTGACTTAGCCCTAAAATCTGTTTCATTGATTTATAAAAGTTCGAACTTTTCCAAATATTTTGGAGTTGATGTCATAACTATACTTATCGTTCCCAAAGAGCAAAGTTTCAATATTGATGCTGATATCGTCGCAATTACTAAGAACTGTTCTTCTTTCGTTCAGGTATAAAGGACATTCCAGAAAATAATGTATGGCATCTTCAAAAGAAGCACCGCAATTACATTTAAAATTATTTATTATATGTACTTTTGACAGATCGGCATTGAGTGAGCTGCATTGGTGTCTATGTCTAGTATGTAATATTTAATTTCCGTGGGCCTTCATTATAATACTTTGGAGTTTTAATCGATATCAACTTTCACTCTATTTTTAAGCGAAGATAATGTAGGGGAATTTCTTATCGATACAAATGTATGTCTAGATTGTTCCAAAGCGAAACGGTAGATGGAATAAATGAGCTTGCTGATGTTCTTAGACTACATCTAGGTGGAACATAATTCTGATTATTTCTAAGATTATAACTATTTACATTTGATGTAACTGGAGGTAAACAATTAAATAAATAAGGAGGGCACAATTTATTATGAATTTTATAAAAAGTAGTTAATTTACGATTTTCCCGCCGATTGGCTAAAGTTTCCCATCAAGTCTCAAAATATAATGAATCCTTACTAGCAAATTTTTTCAAACCTGTTACAATTCGTGCCGCTTCTAATCGTATTTTTTCTAATTTTTCAATGTCCCGTTCATAACACCCGTCACACACTTCACATGCATATTCTAGTACTGGTCTGATAAATGTAAGATATTTATTTGACAAAGCTTGTTTAGATAACATAAATTTTAATTTACGAAGAACATTTACTTGTTTTAATGCTGATGTAGCTATGTTTTCAATATGTACAGTCCAGTTTCCATCAGATACACATGTTACACCCAGATGTTTATGATTATCAACGCGTTCAACTGATTCGTCATTAAATCGTATGTTTAATTCAGGAATATTAGTATTATTTGATATTATAAGGGCTTTGGTTTTTCTAGGGTTAAAATCTGCAAGCCATGCTTTTGCCCATTGATCTAATATCTGTAAATCATTATTTATCTCGATTTGCATTAAATCAAAGCTTTTCCCAGAATATGACAATGAAGTATCGTCAGCAAACAGTCTCGCTCACTTGCCTAGGTTATCTGTAATGTCATTAATATATAATAAAAATAATAATGGGCCAATTACAGATCTTTGAGATACACCAGCTTTGACAAGACCATAATCTGATAGTTCATTATTTACAAACACAAATTGCCTTCTATCACTTAAATAATTTTGAAGCCAGATCAAAAGGTCGCCCGATATCCAATACGATTTTAGTTTCTTAATAAACCCCTCATGCCAAACTCTGTCAAAAGCTTTTGAAATGTCACAAAATATTAAAATAGTTGACAATCATTCGTCTAGATTTTGACATACTTTATGATACATTTCTAATAATTGGTATACAGTAGAATGACCTTGAATGAATCCTGATTGGTAGGCATACAGAATAGAATGTTCAAAAATATAATTATATTTATACTTATATACAGCACGTTCCATCACTTTCCCTATACAACTTAATAAAGATATGGGTCTATAATTTGAAGGACTACTTTTTTCGTCTTTTTTAAAAGCTGGCATAATTCGCTCAATTTTCCATGTTGATGGAAATATGCCTTTCTGCAACGAAGAGTTAAACATAATAGCTAAAGGTATACAAATGGTTTCAGAAGTACTCTTTAACATTTGATGGGTGATGCCGTCATCACCACAAGCTTTACCTATTTTCAATGTTTGTAAAATATCTTTAACATCCTGTTCAGTAATATATATATTTACCAATCTACGAAGTATGTATCATCCTGAAAGACGTGACTATGACGTGGCAAAAATGGGGTTCAAAACAGGTGCTGGAAAAACGTAAAGCCAGTTTGTCTTTGATGGAAGTTTTTACCATTACATTAAAATGCAGAGTCTTCAGATTATAAGAACTTTTAAATGCATCTATTGTGCGTATGTGTAAAGTATAAAAATCAATAACGGGTATATCCACCGCGTTTATTGTGAAGTTCTGTACACGCCTCGTCATGCTTCGCACAAGACGCATAAAGCCGTTCTTGGTGGAACTGTTGCCACTCCTGTAAGATAGCAGTTCTTAATTCGTCAATATCTTGACATTTGATTGCGTTGGTTAATTGTTCGGCCAATAAAATCCCATACATGCTCTATAGGGTTCATGTCTGGCGACATCGCAGGCCATGGAATTGTCTGAACAGCCTCTTGCTGTAAAAAATGTTGTGTAATTCGGGATCTATGTGGCCTAGCGTTGTCTTTCATGAACATTGGCCTGTCAGCCAACGCATGATTGTCGAAATGGGGGACTACGCGTGGAGCGAGCACATTATCACGGTATTTTTGGCCTGTCAGATTACCATGAAAAACGTACAAGTCCAACTTACAGTCAAAGGAAAAACAACCCCAGACAGTTACACCCCACCCCAAAAGCAGTTGTGCCCAAAATGTGGTTGTCCTGAAATGAAGTGTTTCGTTGGCGCCAAACCCTTGCACGACCGTCGGTAGGGCGTAGCAAGAAACGACTTTCATGAGACCAATGGACCCATCTCCATGTGCGAATAGTCCACCCCAAATGATCATGTGACCAGTCAAATCGAGCATGGCGATAACGTAATGTCAACTGTGTACGTTTTATGAGTCGTGGCGCTCGCATTCCCTGATGGTGGAGGCGTCTGATTACAGTGCGCATGCTAATGTGGCCTCCAAACGCTAAATTACCACGAAGTGCACCAGCTGTACTGAACGGCCGTTGTCGAGCCCGTCTGGATATGAGCCGGTCCTCTCTCGGCGTCGTGGACGGTCAGTAACATTTTCCGTTTGACGAAAACGCTGCATCAGTCGTACAATGATGGAATGGTTAACCCTGAAGTGGTCTGCCACCTTTCTATGGATAAAACCACGTTATGCATGCCAACAGCTTTCCACCTTTCTGGTATGGTTAATTTTCGCCGTACCATAACAAACCAATAGAAAATGAAACTTAAAACTCTACACACAAAAAATCAGCTCTCGTTCGCAAACACAAATGTTGAAAACTACACTTGGCACTTTACACACCCTCCCATATACACATAAATAAAAATCGACCAATAACCTGTTTCACAGTTAAATAAGTATGTGTGTACAAGTAACGAAAACAGCAAACCGATTTGAAATAAGTTCATTATTAGAAAATATATTATTGAAACAAGTCAGGTGGTGCTTAACTTTTGTCGGACTGTATATAATAGAAAAGGTACATATTTAATTTGCTTAATTTTTTTAAGTATTTTTAATGTAGTATTTATAATAGAAAAGTCACATATTTAATTTGCTTAAATCTTTGTCCTTAACTGTCGTTGACTGATATTTCAAACGTTGTAGTTGGAAAAAATACGGGAAATGTTTTATATCGTCATGTACTAGAAAATCATGTAACTGATATTTCAAACGTTGTTGTTTGAAAAAATACGGGAAAATGTTTTATAACATCATGCACTAGAAAAGCAACTAACCTATATTTCATAGCCGACGTTTATGTGAAGTCACGTCACAAACTGCAACGTTTATTCTCTACCAACTTCAATAAATCGTAACATTTCTTCTACTTGATCGATTTTTCATGACAATTAAACGAAACGAAAGATAAAATCACAGTTTATTATCAGCATGGAAATTAGAATGATTAAGAAATATATATATATATATTTCTTTAATAAGAGAGTGTATTGCTTCATGTCTTATATAAATGAAGTATGCTCAAAATGCTCTCTTATCTCCTCTTCTTTCCCCAAACCCTCCTGGGATAATTGTGGTATGGGGGTGATTGAAAAAGTGCCTAGGCTAGGGAGGGTTATGCTCAATTTTTTTCAAATTTGAACTTTGCTTCTTTTTTGTTTTTAAAATACGGTAATATATGAAATAAATAACTGATATTTCAAACGTTGTGGTTTGAAAAAATACGGGAATATCTTAAATAAATAACTGATATTTCCAACGTTGTGGTTTGAAAAACAAGTAATAATAGGCATAGCCGACGTTTATGTGACGTCACGTCACAAACGGCAACGTTTATTCTCTACCGACTTCAATAAATCGTAACTTTTCTTCTACTAGATGAATTTTTCATGACAATTAAATGAAACGAAAGATAAAATTACAGTTTACTATCAGTATGGAAAGTAGAATGATTAAATAATCTATATATATATATATATATATAATAAGACAGTGTATAGCTTCATGTCTTATATATATGAAGTATGCTCTTATCTCTTATCTCCTCTTCTTTCTCCAAACCCTGCTGGGATAATTGTGGTATGGGGTGATTGAAAAAGTGCCTAGGCTAAGGGGGAGGGGTATGCTCATTTTTTTTTCAATTTTGGACTTTTTTAAATAAGGGAATATCTGAAATGCTTTTACAACGTCACACAAGTAACGTTGTATTTCAAACGTTGTGGTATGAAAAAGTACGGAATAATGATTTTATAACGTCATGTACTAGAAAAAACAACTGGGTTCCTTCGGGTGCGCGCATGCGCGATAGGAATTCCCCTATAATGAATTTATTTAACCCAAAAAGAGGATTGAAATGTTTTATATCACCAATCAATCAGAAACCAGGAAAACAATCAACCAATCAGAAAGCAAGATACAAAAAGAAACAACCAATTACACCCATCGTAATAACCGACTTTTCCTATATAAGCCCGTGATTTGATTCCATCTTCCTTTTTTTCCCAACAGCTGCGATGTTCACCTGCGATAAATGCGGAAAAGATTTTACAGAGAAGAAAAGCTTGTTACGCCATATGAAGGCACATCTGCAGTCAGCAGAGACCAATACCTGTGATGTATGTGGAACAGACTTTGACAGAGAAGATGCCAGAAACAGACATATGAAGACCCATGTAGATTCTTCACATACCTATTCCTGTGGGGTATGTGGCAAAGAGTTCAGCCGAGCTGACAACAGAAACAGAAATGAAGCGGCCCATAGCTATACGATTATCTGTCCCGTTTGTGGTCAGTATTTTGATAGAAGGGAAACTATGCTCCGTCACCGGGCTCTCCAAGAAAGACCAGAGGTCAAACAGAGACTACCGATGAAGAGACCAGCAGCACCTGAACCAGGACCCACCCCAAAGCAGCGAAGTACCGTGTTACCACTACCAGCCAAAACTCCAATGGAGAATCATGTTGGATCAGACGTGTTGCCTGACGATCCCGATACCAGAGCCTTGTATAGACAATATTGGCAGTTCATCCGGACAGAGGAAGAGACCGGCAACCCTATTCAAGACAGGTACAACTTTACCTTAAACGATATAACGTTCTCCACCTTTCCAGAGATGGTACGGTACTTGTACAGACATCAGACAACAGCTTACAAGAACAACGTATCGTTTGGTTTTATTTTGAGAAACATCGAAACTGGAGAACTACGCTACTACCATCCTAGCAAGAACAACGGCAGATTCTTCGAGACCCCACATCTCATCAGGAACGAAGAAGGTTTAGACAAATTTCTGGACGACTTGAGCCGACATGACATCCTGGAGTTTATTCGCCAACAGAGACCCGATACCAAGTGGTTCGTGCATCTCCTGACCAACGTGACCTTCTACCTATGCAAATTGATCCAACATCCCATTGGTGCCAGAGTCGTCCTTCCAGACCATATTTTGAAGAACAGAGCTCTAGCTGCTTTAGTCGGTGGATGCCATGGAGCTTATACAGACAACCTATGCTTTTTCCGATACCTGGCCGTACACCGTGGAGCTCCAGTGACCAACGTAGAAGTTCCAGCCAAGGCCTATTACCACCAGTACCTGCAGTACAGACAAATGACTTCCAGGGATTTTCAGGGTGTGTGTTTAGACGACTTGATGGTGTTAGAGCAGTTGTTCGGCTTGAACGTGTGTGTGTACGACCTGCAAGAGACAGAAGAGGGAGATATTGAAGCACGATTAGTACGACGTTCCCCTACAGTTACAAGGAGATCATGAATTTGAAGCTGTATGCAGACCACTTCATCTACGTCAACGACATGGAAAAGTACAGCCACAGTTTCCTGTGTTCCAAGTGTGACCGGTTGTGACCGGAGATGTCATTTACAAGTATCCTGGTGGGGTGTACCATACGCCACAGACGTATTAGAGCGATTAGAAGACGAAGGCATCGACGTCCCAGAAGAAGATCGGTATTACCCCTACAGAGCTACATATGACATTAAGGTGATGTTACAACCTACAGACAAGAGACGATCAGAGAAGTTGGAGTGGACCAATCATCATGTACTACTCAGTGTGTATGTATGTTCCAACGTTCCTGGGTATAAAGTTCCAGTGTGCTACATCTCGGAGGGTGATTCCAGAAAGACAGTGGAGTCCTGTTTGAGCTACCAGACAGAAGTCATCGAACCGGACATTGATGCCCAAGTATGAAATGGTATTTGAAGAAATTCAACAGAGACTCGACAGTGAGTTGGAAGAGTACAAAGACGACGAAGAAAAAGATCGTCAGGAGAAGAAGCACTACCTCTTCATGATATACCAGCAGGTTGAACGACATCTGAAGGAACTGCCAGTGGTGGGATTCAACTCCGGCAAGTATGACGTCAACGCCATGAAGAATTGTTTGCAGAATTGGTGAAGAGCCAGAGGATCAAACATACCGTGAAGAGAAACAACAACTTCATGTACATCAAGACAGAGGCGTTGAAGTTCTTGGACATCACCAACTACATCGCTCCTGGTTTTAGTTATAGTCAGTTCCTGAAGGCCTATGAATGTACGGAGTAGAAGGGATTTTTCCCTTACGAGTGGATGACCTCGTTGGAGAAACTGAACGTCAGCCAGCTGCCACCTCACGAAGACTTCTACAGCATCTTGAAGAACGAGAACATGTCGGCGGAGGAGTCCCAGCTGTGCCAGAAAATATGGGAAGACAATAACATGACCACCAGGAAAGAGTTCCTGACATGGTACAACAACAAAGACGTGGAGCCCCTGTTGGAAGCCATCGACAAGATGTACCGGTACAGACCCTGGATCGTATAAGTTTACACTATGCACGAAACGCAAACGAACGATAAACGCAAACGAAACGAACGGAAAACGAACGAACGCTTCACACGAACGACACGAAAAACGCACGATATACGAAACGAACACACGATACACGAAACAAATGCACGATACACGAAACGAACGCACGATACACGATGCGAACGCACGATACACGAAACAAACGAACGATACATGAAGCGAACGCACGATACACGAATAGTATCGTGTTATTATTTGAATGACTTTTGTGTAAATTGATGTGATTAACTTCTGTAATCTTATATTTTATATGCAAGTTATTTATTTAAATGATAAATTAGTCGGTAAAGTAATAGGATAATACAATTTATATTAAATAGTTTATATTACTAATGTGTTTAATAATTATATTTATGATTAAATTTTCAATCTCATATATTTGACTTCCAAATATGACTTTCTATTTGTATAATTAAACACAATTTATATTTATTTAATTTTATAATTATACAGAATTTATATTTATATAATTATATAATTATACAGAATTAATATTTATTATTATTCGGATTCTGAATTGACAATTCCAACCAGACATAGCTACAAAATGCATAGGTGTATCAGTTATTTTCTCGGTTAAGCTGTCCGAGAGGCGTGTGGCTTCAAAAGGTCATATAATTGTTAATTAGAATGAAATTACAAATGTAAGAGTTGATATTTCACACCTGCAGTGCATGTATTTCCCAGGTGAAACTGCCAGAGGCGTTTGTTTACATACATGTAGATGATTTCCTGTTTATTTGTCCTAGAGTAAATTATAGAAAAAATGCATTTATTAAATATGTTTTCCCTAATTGTACAAAATTACTGGTACTTGTAAATAAAGGAAATACATGTTTGTATATGTAAAATTTTGTTTACACTTTAATTAATTGTTTTTAGTAATACATGTAGTAAGATTGAAATTGTAGTAATTATTTTAAACTGGAAATCGTAGCGTGGGTTCGTTTCGTGTATCGTTGTTTTCGTGTATCGTTCGTTCTTATTTCGTTTCGTGTATTAGTCTAATTAAACTGGCGAACGATACACGAAACGAAAGAATAAATTACACGCACGAAACGCAAACGAACGAAAAACGAAAAATGAACGAACGATACACGCAAACGAAACGAACGAAAAACGCAAACGATACGAAATATCTGTTAAGTTAAACGATCCAGGGTCTGTACTACCAGAACCAGAACATGGACATGTTTAAAGACGGAATCAGTGTTCCAGGTCTGACTCTGAAGTACATGTTCCAAAACCTATCAGATTACTTCACCCTACCGGACGAGAAGAACAAGGACTTGTACCAGCTGTACAAGAACAAAATCGTTGGAGGACCAACTATCGTGTTTCATCGGTACCACGAGACACATGTGACGACCAGTAGCGGGAGACCTGCAAGAAGATAATTGGATACGTGCCAACGCCCTCTACCTTTGGAGTATCATGAAGGAGATGCCAACGGGACATTTTGTACGCCGGAATAGTGAGAATGAATTCCGCAGAGAGACTCCCAGACGTTATGAGTTATGAGAGGATGGCGATTGAATGGTTGGAGTGGGAAGCCCAGCAGAACGGATACCATGTCAGACATCAGGGCAACCACAAAGAGAAAGTGATAGGAAATCGGCACCTTCCAGTGGATGGTTACGTCAAGGATACCAACACCGTGTACGAATTTCAGGGATGTTTTTGGAATGGACATGATTGTTGTCTGAACCACGGCAAACCAGCGACCGATGAGAGAGGCCAGACGATGGAACAACGGTACCAGGGAACCCAGGAGAAGATACAATACATTCAGGACAACGGTTATCCAGTGAAGCAGATGTGGGAATGTGAATGGGGCCGTCGGAAGAAAGAAGACCCAACAGTGAAAGCCTTTGTCAAAGACATGCAGAGACCTTGTGATAGGCAGTTTAAGATGACGTAGGAGACCATCCTACATGCCGTCATGGACGAGAAGCTGCTTGGTGCCTTGGAAGTAGACCTGGAAGTTCCCAACCACTTGAAAGGGAAGTTTGCTGAGATGCCTCCCGTCTTCAAGAACACACAGGTGTCCAGAGATGACATCAGAGACCACATGAAGACGTCTGCATAAGAACGAGGGATCATGAACCAGAAGAGGAAGTGTCTGATTGGAAGTATGTATGGATAAAAGATCATGGTTATTTCACCTTTGCTAAAGTGTTATGTCCAGCATGGTTTGAAGGTGACGAAGATACATCAAGTGGTGGAGTACACGCCTGCAACCTGTTTTCAGACATTCGGGGACAACATCAGTGATGCCAGACGAGAAGGAGATATCGACCCCAACAAGAAGATTGTGGCAGAGACAGAGAAACTGTCAGGCAATTCGTCGTATTGGAGGACAGTGACCAACAAGGAGCGCCATTCTGATGGTTTGTATTGTTAGGAGTACCAGGTGAGTCGTAATCTGGTGGACTCTTCCTTTCGGAGATGCAATCAACTGGACAAGAAGACCTTTGAGTTGGATATGAGCAAGAAGACCATCCATTTGGACCTGCCCATGCAGATTGGATGTTTCGTGTACCAGTATGCCAAAATCCGGATGTTGCAGTTCTATTACGACTTTGTGGACGTATTTGTGGATCGTCGAAATTTCCAGTACTGTGCCATGGACACTGATATCGCCTACCTTGGAAGAAGATTAACCAGACCTGCGCCAGGTGTATGACATCGAGAAGAAAAACTGGTTTCCCCGGAACGACACTCCAGAGCGTGCATCCTACGATAAGAGAACACCAGGGTTGTTTAAAGAAGAGAACAGCGGTGATGGAATCATTGCCTTGTGCAGTAAAACATACTACTGTTTCGGGAAGGAAGACAAGTTCAGCTGCAAGGTGATCAACAAGAGAACCAACCAGATCACCAAAGTACATGGATGTCCTGTTATCGAAGGAGTCTGGATCCAGTACCAACAGAGGGTTCCGCTCAATGGACAACCAGGTATTTACCTACCTCCAGGAGAGGAGTGGCTTCTCATACTTCCACCCAAAACGGAAAGTCCTGGAAGATGGTATCTCTACAGCACTATTAGAGATTTGAAGTGGGAGGCACACTATGTTGATAGCCTATGTATATAGTTTAAAACAAAATGTAAAAATATACATATATATATATATATTGTTACAAATTTTTTTTTAAATATTAAAGAAAAAGAAAAAGAAAAGAAAAAAAGGTTAATGCAGCCTCTATATATAGAGCCAGTCATAAGCCTGGATCAATGCAGAGTGGCCTTACCATGAATATAGATATTGATATGCAAAGAGTTCATTTCGAGATGGACTGTGTAATAGTATACCACAGAATCGTATCAAATATGTTTGAATACGGCATAGTGAATGCAGATCGACTGTATGTATTGTATGTGTTCACAGAGACCTATTATGCACAGTATCCGGATAGAGCTTGTGACATCTGGACAGCCTATAATCGTGTGGTAGAAAGATTGAGATGTGTTCCATCACAGCAATGAAATCTAACCAATCAGAAGTCGCAATTTCCGGCAATTTAGCCAATCAGAACCCAGGAAAAAAGAACCAATCATTAAGGAGGATACAAAAAGAAACAACCAATCGATTTCATCGAGACAAAAGAAGTGGGTTATATAAAAGGAGTACAGTTTAATTCCCATGTCAGTCATGCCAAGCAACAGAAAGACAGATCTCGTTCAGAAAGCTATGAAGAAAGCCAAGATGAGTTCACCATCCGAGGGAAAGATGAGCCAATCACCTCAGGAGAAAATCCCGAATGAAGTTGTCGCTGGGGGGGGGGGGGGGG
>MJUT01044472.1:119622-131677 GCA_002080005.1 Gigantidas platifrons | reverse complement strand
CGTGCAAATACTGTCTAAATTGGAAGCCATTTAAGCATAAAGAAATGGAATGTTTACCTTTTCTTGTAGTAAAAACAAATGTTTGATACTCCATTCTGAATTTGTTGCATTATTTTATCCCAAGAAACTTTAGCGTCCGTTAGAGTAATGAATCATATACATTCTGTAACTTTTTTACACAGATACATTGTGTCTGTCGATAATAAATTCATAGAAAATTTGCCTGCTTTGAAAGCGTTGGCAATCGATTTCCACCGAAGCCATTACACAGTTTACAGAAGAGCACGTCAATAAGAGAGTTCAGGCGTACAGGTTCCTATACTGTGATGTGCCAGAGGTCAGATTCATGTTTGTGATTGAGGATATGTTGTGTATTTATTAATTCCTTTATTTATTTATTAATTCATAAACCGAATATTATAAAAGCAGCTTATTTATGCTCAGTCAGCCTGTTAGGGCGGATGGAAGGGTCTTTTGTCGGTGAAGAAACACGTGTCATATACATTTAAACTGTTTATTAATCGAATGGGAGTAAATCAACACATATATACGTTTTTCTCAACAATTACATTTTCCATTTAAATTAAAGTCATTATTAAAAGAATATTGAATGATACTTATCTGAATATTTTTAAAACTTTTTCCTAACTTTATGGTTCAAAACCAGGTGAGAAATGAGGGCTTCAAATTAAAGAACGGGGTTCGCACTGACTACATAGTCACAATAGCATATCAATACCAAATTTCAATTAAAGGACAACTCGATTACATCTTACACACATGTAGCTGTTAATTCAATAAATGAATCTTATCACAATAAATAATATGGGACAAAAACCCAACTATGGTAGAAATAGCAATATTTTCCATATCACTATTGGCTTAAATTCTTTACACCGGAAATGACACACCGGAAACCAATACATGGTTAAATCTGCAGAAAATCGGATGCGAAGTAATCTGGAAGGGTGCAGGACGTTTCGTAACCGGGTCGTTTCTTACCTAGATCTGGACGTTTCGTACCGGGGTTAAAATGTATAGTGAGACGTTTCGTACCTTCTTTTCAACTCATAGATTTGTAATAAACTCGTTAATTAAAATGTTGTATGTATAGTTGAAACTCTGATACTACTTCCTGTTATGAATGTTAAAAAATGACTCAAAATCGCAGTGTGTTCTAGCCCATTAGACATATACCATGGGACTGACAATATCATTAAACAGACGGTTTCATTTCTTCCTCCTCCTGTCCGTGATACTATTTTCTATGAAATTGAGACGTCGAGTACCGGATTATATAACACCGGACTGGGAAGGTCCCCGCTTTGACGAAAAACCTTTGAAAACGACAGACAATTTTTGTTTGGGTCCCCCTATTTTAAGAGAGTCTGGATCCGTCCCCGATCTACTTTGGAAAAAAAATTATAGGTCCGTATATCTGAGTTAATAATGTTTAACAAAAAAATATTGGACCTCGTCCCAAGTTAGGTAACACCTATTATCATATTACTATTGATGTTTTAAACATCTATATTCACCGAAAATAATCAACATTTACACAATCAATAATATGGACGTGCAATACGACGATTCCGAGATAAGACGTTCTCCTGACTTGGAAGAAGAATTCGTACCACCGATTACGTGACTTCATAAAAAATCTAGGCATTTTTAGCAGTAGACACCGCATGTAGAAATGCATCAGGAAAAACGATCTCAAAAGTCATCCAAAAAATATTGGTACGTGGTTCCGGGGTGTACATCTGACAGCAGGAAGAAACCCAATCTGGAAAAATATGTAACATTTATCCCATTTCCGTCAAAGTTGAAAGACCACAGGCCATTTTGAACTACAGATGCCTAGATTTTAGTCACGTGGTGATGGAAGTCACATGACGGTATTATCTGAATACCAGTATCCCGGAACCGACGTATTAAAACATGCAAACACAATATTTTTGTTACGGATACTTCATCCATACGACTGAAAACATAAAGTTTTCTATGTCTATGTCTATGACTTTCCCGTCATAAAAGTACACATGACTGACTTTCCCGTCATAAAAGTGCATGTTGATTATTTATCGTCTGCTCGAATTTGGCAGCATACATTGTGTACAACATTGTCCGCAAACGTAAATATAAATTACCATCTTCCAATCAAAGTATACTAACGTATTTGTACTGTTAGACATATCACAATCGAAATAATTCATCGCTATGAAATACTAATATTCGCCAACCCATGTTAAAACTCAAAACTCATTCTGTCCTCCATGATTTATTTCTTAAATAATTATAGGGATTCGTCTAAGGTACCGGTAAAAAGTCAATATTAATGTTATTTCTGTGTATTTTACTACCAGTCAAATTAGATAATAATAAGATAACCGCTAGAGTGTCATGCATAATGTACACGACATATATTTATATAGGTGTATTGATGTAAACAGAACCTGATATTTAAACTTTATTGTACAATTATTTTACTTCCTTGTACAAATGTACGTAACTTCCTGCTTACAGATGGGACTAAGAAGTTTACTGTTTTGTTTTTATATCACATGTAAGTAATATGTTAACATTTATCACATGTATTGGACACTGTATCAATGATAATGCTACCCTGCTTTTGTATAGTCCGGTCTGTGTTGTTCGTGTTTTCAAATTACTAAGTGTGGGGCCGTCATGGTCCTGAACGTAAGGTAGTTGGATGTACAAGTACCCGTGCCTTTAATGAATATCAAATTAACCCCACAAACATCAATGATTGACATTCTTCTGGTACGATCAGATATTACCCTCCGTGTTCAAGTTGGGTAGCGCCTTGGTCAGATATTGCATTCCTAATACCGATAGACATTTGTGACTTTCGGAGTCGTTTGCATCATGAAGATATTCATTTTTTATACCATACCTTCTTTGGCTTCCATGATGAACTTGTTCTCAGCAGATCTTCGAAAACTAAAGAAATTGACGAGTTGCTTGTTTTGTTCGTTCGTTTATCTTGTTTTTCATGTATTTATATACATGCTTTTGTTTTTGTCGTGGACACAGATATTTTTTTGTGTTTCTTGAAACTTATCTAAGTTGATATAAAAAAAGTAGGATATGACTTTCGTAACACTTTTCCAACTATTTCGGTACCGATTTGTTGGTCATAATAAAATCTTAAAATTGATGGAAATCGAAATTACAAAGCCGAAGATAATAATACTTGTCACACTATTTTGCGCTTTGCGATTATTCTTTTTTGCACAAAATCAATTTGTCATTCCTGTTTGATATGATACATGTTGTTAATACATAGTCAGACATGAGGTGCTATTTGCTCATTTACATATCTAAGATGGCGACAGCGAGACGTCGGAATTTTTCCTATGATAAATATAACATATATCATTTATAATTGCATGCATCTAATTTTTTGAAATTGATAATGGTACATTAATCCAAGCCAAATGAAATGAAATAAAAATGAATGATAACCAGGAATCTTCGAGGCTACGGGACAAAATGATAATCCGGGGCAAAATCCCTTATGCTGGCATTAACAGTCTATATAAGCATATCTTAAATACATGAACCGAATGGAGTTAAACACAAAAGTCAACAATGAATAACGTTGGGCAGTCAGTTTTCTTAAATAAAATTAAAATGTCCGGATAACGACGACGATACTGCTATTGTCTTTAAAGGGAGTTGCACTGTAATGGAGAATTTCTCTCAAAGGAAGCTTCCATAGAAAATGTTTTTTTTTTCACGAATTGTCAATGGCATCTTGAAAAAAATGATCTAGTCTAACCTTTTATACATTGAATCTTCTTCACCAACATTGAAAATCAAACTGATAGCATGCTTATTAAAAGTGTAATATTGACTATATAGGCGATATTTTATTTGGTCACTCTGTATTTCTGAATTCTAAACTCGCGGTTCTAACATTAAATCGAAAAATTGTCATTTTTGCATCCATTCCACTTCAAAGAAATGGCTAAAATCCTTACAATGCACGTAAATGGCTGGCATTTTGTAACTATTATCAAAACTAAGGTTATTCTCCCCCGGGCATATATGACCTTAGTATTTTAGTGATATCCTGTTTCTGTACTTTAGTTATTTTACTTTTAAATTATTTGGCTTTCCAATATTTTTGGGAGTACATGATGAAGATTATTCCAGAAATGAGTCGTGGTTATTAACTTTCATTCATACGTTTTTATAACGACCAATGTTTTTTCATGTTAAAGGTGTAATGAAAAAAAAATACATTTACGCATATTTTCAATGGTTTACAATTACAAGCACATGTTCCAGATGACGTCAAATTTGCTCGAAAACGGCATCCCAAGAATTCTTGAAAGTTACTAATAATTGCAGCTTGTATGTTTCTGTGTTTTCTACCTGATGTTTACTTCTAGTTTCCCCAGAGGCTTGTAAACTCATTACGGCGCAAACAGTAACAGTAAGGTCAATTATGTTCGCGTACTTTAATTGGTTAGAAACTTTAATGCACCCTGGTTACTTTGATATATAAATCAAGTGTATAGGTAAGCAAATAATAAAATGACAGATATTTGAAATGGTAACATATATTATGGGACATCGTGTTATTATTGTGTAATATGATATCACCTCCATTATGAGCTGGGGATAGTATTAAAACCTTTGACCTCTCTACCATATAAACAACTATTCCTCATACTAAACTGAAGGACACATTAAGGGAGTCGGGCTAACTGTATTTCATAAAAAAGAATGGTCATTGTCATCTGATTCTACCAAAATGTTCTCTGAAACTGCAATCATCAACATGCTCGAGTTTTTGATTGACAACATATCTGTTATTTTTGGTTGGCGTGTTTTTCAAGACAGTCGGCATACCAATGGATACAAACTGTGCTCCACTTGCTACCGACCTGCTCCTTTACTAGCATGATGCATATTTCATACAGGGCCTTCTCAAGAAAAACAAAAAGAAGTTATCCCGATCTATTAATTTCACGTTCCGCTATACAGATGATGTCCGTTCAACAAATAATTCTAGATTGCTGATCGCATCTAATCTCATTAAGCTTGAAATAAAGGATACCACAGATACGGATAGGTCTGCTTCATACCATTACCTACACTTCGAAATTGACAGTGAGGGGCGAAAAAGAACGAAACTTTACGACAAAGGAGATGATTTCAATTTTCCCATTGTGAGCTTTCCATTCATATGTAGCAACATTCCAGCAGCACAGCATATGGAGTTTATATCTCTCAGTTGGTACGATATTCCAGAGGTTCCTATCATAATTTCCTTGATATAGGGTTGTTGCTTACAAGGAAGCTAATGAACCAAGTTTTACGGTGGCCAACATGACCTGGCTGACCGTTATGGAATATCTGTGTCACAAATGACCACGGATATAACTATTTCCCGGTCGTTTCCTCGTTCATGACTTATCACCTGGTTTGTAACTAGATTACCACGACGGGTGTCACTAGTGGAGCAGGAATAGCTTACCCTTCCGGAGCATATTACTTCAGCCCCGTTTTTAGTGGGGATCCTGTTACTCGATCTTTAGTTTTATATATATGTTTTGTGGATCGTTGTTTGTCCCGTTGTACAATTTCTTTTGGCCATTGTGTTGTCTGTTCTTCTATGACATACGAATTCTGATTACCCCTTTGGTATCTTTAAGCTCTTCAAAATCATTGTATTAGCTCGATTGTGTGTTATCAATTCGGACAATTTAGATGAATATAAATGTTTGTTGCTGCTTAACCTATTTGCAGCGTCTTACAATAAAACACAGAGTGGAAATGTTTATCTAATGAACTGATGAACATGTTATGCAAGTCGCAATTGTTCAATACCGTCATACATTTTTGTTTTTTTCCTTTATTCTAAAGTCAATATGCTTGACTAGCACCAACCATTATGTTTCACAGAGTAAACATGACCGTACTATTGTACCAATAAGATGTCGGAGGTAATGTTTCATCAAGCAAACTTGTAATTTTATGTACAGCAATGCATACATTATTTATTGTCTGAACAATTTATTGACAATCTTTTAATTAATAAAAACACAATGTATTGTTTTAAAAGACGTTTCATTTAATATATTCAAGATTCGTTCAAAAACTTCTCACATGTATAATATTACTGGTATGCAGTGCCACTAAGCATATTGACAACTCCCACCCTTGTTCATTTATCACATATGAAATAATGTGTGAAGCTGAGGTTTACAAAAGTGTGTAGGCCTGGGTAACCCGAACATTTTCCATAGTTTTCAATAATTATGTGTAAATACATTATTTCCCAAAGTTTCAAGAAATTTCACCGTCCCGTTTTCTGCATAGCACATCCTAATATAGCAATTTTGGGGGTGTACTTGACGCCAGATGGTAATACTAGTTTCTGAAGTTTCTAATAGATATGCACATTTATTTCTGGTTGAAAGGGAATATTTTGGCTTTAATACACTTGGGAGTGTTATTGTTGAATAATTATGAAATATCTGGCATATATGAATATCCTGTTTGGAGATAATCATGTGCAAAACAGTTGAAATTGGGAAAAAAGGGGGATGCCCTGAGATACCACCCTGGTATTAAAAATCTCATTAAAAACATCTTCTCTAATAATTTACACCAAAAAATTACACTGTAAAGAATATACATATAGACATAATTGCACCAAATTTTACAAACTTTCACCATTGGAGTTTTAAGATATTGAAAATTTTGTTTTTCATGGTTGGCACCCAGAACAATTAAATTGTGAAGGAAAGTTATTACACACTCATCCTTTGCTGTTTCTTTATTTATGAGATAAAAAAAAACCTAGTTACCAATAACAAAAAACTTTTGAATTCTTATATTTGACATAGTGGATGTCCAAATAACCAAATGACTGCATTTGTCTTTTTGTTTAATGTTCAGGTCTGTTGTGTAGGAGGAGTGGTCGTTTGAGGGTGACTTTACTTGATTAATTCATTACAAATAAAGCAATTGTACAATAGTTTCATAAAATGTAAGATTCTGGATTTTTTATTTGGCAAACACTTGAAATTAAATGGAAAAAAGTTCGTCACACAAAATGTGTTACACTCCTGGCATTTTTTACAACATATTTTGCTGGGAATTTTTTTCTGAAAAGATATATTTCAATGAGATTTTGCCGAATACAAATAAATCTCATATAAAAAGACATCATACCTACTAGTATGTTGTTTTTATACTGCAATACTCTATTTTTTCTCATTGTTTTCTATATAAAAAAAATAATTAAAATTCGTATTCCCCGTCATGGGCCCCATTTAAAAAATGCTTTATACAGGACATTGTCCAGTATAAAGCAAACGTTCCAAAAAGGGGCGTGGCCTAAATGCTTTATACAGGACATTGTCCAGAATAAAGCAAAAGTTTATACGACCCCCTGTAGCAATGCTGAAAAGTTACCAATTGCAGTATAAATATTAATTTATTTTTTCAGCTATTTGGTGCTTAACATTAGATCCATACCCGACAGTAAATGTTACCAGATACAACAGTCAATCATTTAACTGTAGTGTTGATCTTAACTGGAAAACAGTAACATATAACAAAGGTGTCATAAATATCGCTTTGTTTGCTGCTCTTGATGGAAAATGTAAAGACTTTGTAAATCAGTCATCAGGACATGATACAACAAATTGTGATGATTCTACCAGGACCTTTTATCTCACCATTAACAACGTAACTGACGTCTACAACGGGAGAACAATACAATGTAGAGTAACGTATAGTACAGGAAACAGCTCACAAATACAGAGCCTTATAAATGTACAATGTAAGTAATAAAATACATATTAATGTTAAGTATATGAACTCAGGAACCAGCTCACAAATACATAGCCTTATAAATGTACAATATAAGTAATAACATACGTATTAGTGTTATGTGCATTACCATTCATTTGTATATAATATATTAACATTATGGTAAATACAAATTGTTTGAGTATGAAATATTAAGATTAGAGTTACATCAAATCACGGTAATCTTGTATTTAGAAGTGAAATGGTCTTAATTTATTAAATCAGGGAGTTATCATCTACAATCTTAATTCGGAATAGTCATTAAATTGAAAAATATAATGTGGAACAAACAAGCTATGATTTCTGATAAAAGATCATGAAGTATTATACACCTTCACTCACGTCAAATAAAGGGTTGCAATATAAAGGGTGTATTTCTTTAGACTGTTCCGAACATGTTCCGAACATTCCATGCGCCCTATATCAATGAAGTGATTTAGAACTGTTTGGACAAACAATATGGTGGATAAGTTAACTCTGTTATTTCTGTCAGCAGAACTCGAAATGGATGACGACGATGATGAAATGAATTTGGGAAAATCAGTAGTTACTGTAGCCATAGTTGCTGCTTCCACGTAATTTAGCCTTTAATTATAATATTACTGAATCCTAAAAATATGCAAACAGAACAATAAATGACGGATACATGTAATCTTTATACTATATAATTTTCCATAGGGTGTTTTAACGTAAAGAGAGGTTAGGTAGGAGATAAAGCAGATCCTAAAAGGGCAGATCTGAGATTGTAATTGAGGGGCGTGAGTCAAAATATTATTACCGAACGTAGCGAGGAAAAAAATGTTTGCGTGGGTTTACATCTATCTGGCATATTTTGTATGGTTTTAAAAATAATTTGAAACCAATAAATGCATCAGAGATAGTGTTACTGCAAACCATATTTATTTTTTTTCTTAATTGAATAAAGAGGAAGGTAAAGGCAACTTCACGTTAAGAAGCTCCTGTGTTATCCCAGGAATCAAATTTGCACCAAAATGATTGATTTGTAAAACCATAGGGGATTAATTATTGTATTCACAATTTAAAAAGTCCCTCCCCCCTAAAAAATCATCGCATTTCTTTTGTATTGCGTAATTTTAGGAAAATGAGTAAGGTGTCAAAAATTATATGTAAAAAAAAAGATACTAGTAGTCGGTTCCGCCATCTTGATTCCTTCTGCACCACCTCACAACATGGTACACCCAGTACGCTGTTCTGTTTGTTCGCCAAGAGTGTTACGTACCACTTCATTCATTAGCACATGTTCGGCACATCCCGAACATATGAAAAAAATACACCCCTATATGCTTGTTGTGCATTAATGAAATATACTTAATTACTGACATATTTGAACTGAAAGTGACAAACTTCAAGATCAGACGACATTATTTTGATGATAAAGAAAGACATATTTTAATCCTTCTTTATACACTACCCCGTGTAAATAGTAAAAATAACTATCTTAATTATTGTAATATTTGGTATTATTATCAATTATTCTAACATGACCTCACTCTTTCCCTTTGTTAAAAAAAAACAGAATTATTTCTTCGTATTATCTCATTAGCACGTGCGCCGATGAATGTGACTGACTTTTCCATTGGCAGCATACATTGTGACCCGAATAATGCCGATAGAGTTTGCAGTATTATTCGAGTTACATAAATTCTGTGCGACATTTTCCGCAAGCGTATGCATAAATTACCGTCTTCCAATCAAAGTATACTACCGTATTTGTACTCTTAGACATATCAAAATCGAAATAAATCATGGAAGCCAGAATGTGTTTTGAGTTTTAACATGGATTGGCGGATATTAGTAAATTTTATCCCTCGCTTCTGGATCGGGATCAAATACTAATATCCGTCAATCCATGTTAAAACTCCCAACACATTCTGGCTTCCATGATTTATTTCTTAAACATTTTTGGTTAGGTGATAATTTAATAATTTTTTTTAAATAGGAGAAGATATATACAGTGTAGTTATACTAATCAGGTTAGAATAGGGTTAAAACTAGCAGTGAATTTATTCTTTTGATTTTGCCAATATTACCAATTCACGCCAAGTTGCATTTCAGGAAACACGGAAAAACGATTATGGATGCATCAACATTTCTTTATTATGTTATATATGTGAACGAATTTATTCTAAAGAACTTATTTTGAAAACTAGCCGTGAATCGTGTTAATTTTAAGATTGATGTATTTTTCTCCATGTTAGTAAATAAAACACATGGGTATAAAACAAAAGGAAATGTTCTTTCTTTACATAGAGTATTTCCCCCTCTTTTTTAACAGGATCGATACATTTCTACATAGTTCATAGTGTCTATAATATTGATTCGGCTTTTAGTGAACATAAGCTTTACTATTTTAAGTTTGTATATAAGGATGGTACATCAAACGTGTCGCCTTTATATACACTTATAAACCATTACTAAATTTTGTTTTTTTCTACAGTGATATTGTGTTCAAATATGATACAACTTGTAGAGACCCAATTCATAGGCTTTCTAATCCTTTGTAAATCTTATTCCAATAGGTTCATGTGCTTGCAAGGGCAAACATAACTATTTGCCTTTTGTTGACATATTGGATTATGATCGGTGATGAATTGTCAGATGCTAAGGTATTTCACCGATGTCATCCTCCACTGACGAATGTTAATCGGTATTATCCTGACAACCGTCAGTTTAATCGTTCAGTCAGCTAATGCTATTTTAATTAATTTTAGAGTCACATGTAATTTTATACGTGTTTTGATTGGGTTAACAAGTTGAGGTTATTTTCATATGTACCGAATCTAATTTTTTAGATTGTATTTGTGTGTGAAGCATTATGATATTACCTAACACATATCAAAAAAGCAAAAGATCTTAACCAAGGGATTATATACATTTCCATTTTAAACCCGCTTTATATCGTAGGTATAGCCGCAGACGACAATAATGCTAGTTAATGCTTGATTTTCCTTTTTTGGGAGGTAAAAGAAGTAATTTACTAAATAGTTAAGCTTATTTTGAAAGTGTGATACCAGTTCCAGCTATTTAACACGAAAATTATGGAAATTTTTTTAATTAGCAAATTTTTTAGATGAAAAATAGAATATTTTACCAAGAAATGCCGTAAAATACAATGGCAGAAAAAAAAACTAATTAAGTAGTCATAATTATAAAATGTGCTGTTTAATTTAAAAAAAAACTCATACCATATAAAGAACAATTCTAGGTAACACTGTTTAAGTTTCAGAATTTTCCAACTAACCGAAACAGAGAACCGGCGAACTTTTTCACTCCTTCGCTTTTTACAAAAAAACACCATTTTAAGTCCATATGAATGCATTTTGCTGAATAACAATATCTTGATCTCCTAATAATGTGACCATATAATAAGAATAGTAACTTATTCCATTATATTACATTTAATGAGTGAAGTTGAAAGTAATAATAGCATGTACTGGAATAACAAGTGACTACCACGGTAATCTCCCTTTGATTTTTAAAAATACGTTGAACAGATTTTTATTGTATTTTTCGGAGAGCTCATCTGATATTTTTTCTTTCTTCCTACATACAAGTTTGTGTTTAATCAAGCAAAAGCTATAACTACCACAGTACCATAGAACTCTGGACTAAGCTACATGTTAGTGTAAAATGTCCCTCCCCTTTTGGAACTTTAGTTGACAGAGTATTTGGGGTAAAAATGTAGACACTGAGATTATTATATTTTTGCATAAAAAATCTGTGGATTCAAATCTCAATTGTATTGTAGTTGATGACCTTTTTCACCTCTCACCAACTGAGTTAGATAAATATAATGACAAGTTACACCGACAGCACTACATCTCCCTTGCCAATACATCTAATTCCACAACGCGTCTACGGGCTCCTTCCATTCATTGCTGACGTGCATATAATTTTCGTCTAATGTTACTTCTGAACCAATATTAAAGAGATTATGTGTACATGGTTCTGTGTAGAGTGTGTCGTCATTTGAGTCTAGAAAAAATGTGGTTTTAAGTTCACTTTAAATTTTTTTGAAAAATGAAGATCGTTGGTTTTTGGTCATGTTTGCCATGAAGTAACCACGGCGACACCTATCTCTAACCATCGTTATAATTTTTTGATGCCAGCTATTATCAGTAAATACTATTTATTAGAGAAACTAAAAAAATGTAAAACAATCATTAGGTCCTATCAG
>MJUT01044472.1:95850-115712 GCA_002080005.1 Gigantidas platifrons | reverse complement strand
TCTGGACTAAGCTACATGTTAGTGTAAAATGTCCCTCCCTTTTTGGAACTTTAGTTGACAGAGTATTTGGGGTAAAAATGTAGACACTGAGATTATTATATTTTGCATAAAAAAATCTGTGGATTCAAATCTCAATTGTATTGTAGTTGATGACCGTTTTTACCTCTCACCAACTGAATTGGATAAATGTAATGACACGTTACACCGGCAGCAGTACATCTCCCTTGCCAATACATCTAATTCCACAACGCGTCTACGGGCTCCTTCCATCCATTGCTGACGTGCATATAATTTTCGTCTAATGTTACTTCTGAACCAATATTAAACAGATTATGTGTACATTGTTCTGTGTAGAGTTTGTCGTCATTTGAGTCTAGAAAAAAATGTGGTTTTAAGTTCACTTTAATTTTTTTTGAAAAATGAAGATCGTTGGTTTTTGGTCATGTTTGCCATGAAGTAACCACGGCGACACCTATCTCTAACCATCGTTATAATTTTTTGATACCAGCTATTATCAGTAAATACTATTTATTAGAGAAACTAAAAAAATGTAAAACAATCATTAGGTCCTATCAGTACAGCGTCCGTTTTGTAAACATTGTACATTTGTGTCAGCTAAACGCTTGAAATTGAAGTGAACTTTTAAACCACTTCACTGATCCCGGTAATGTTGTCTATTAGAATAGAGTTACCTCCGTGTAGCGTTAGGTACCACCTTAAATTCAAAGTGGAAAAGAACTTTGCGTCCTTCGATATTTATTCATGGGTTATTTATAGGGTCCCCCAAACAAATCCAAATATTGAAGTTGATATTTGACACCCTGCTGTGGATTTGAGGTGCAGAATTCCAACCAGGCTCTTTAGTCAGTTAAAGGCTTTGGCAATATATTTAATCTAAACCTCAAGTGAGAGAGAACTTTGCCGTCCTTCGATATTTTTCCATGGGTTATTAATAGGGCCCCCCCTAAAATAATCCAAATATCAAAGTTGATGTTTGAGACCCTGTTGTGGGCTTGAGGTGCAAAATCCCACCCAGGCACTTAAGTCAGTTAAAAGCAGTGGCAATACCTTTGATTTAATCCCCTAGTGGGAAAGGGCTGTGGCCTCCTTCGATATTTTTTGATGGGATATTTATAAGGTACCCAAAACAAATCAAATTTCAAAATTGATATTTGACAGCCAGCTGTGGGCTTGAGGTGCAGAATCCCACCCAGGCACTTCAGTCAGTTAAAGGCTTGGGCAATATATTTGAATCAAACTCCAAGTTGGAAAGATCTTGGGCGTCCGTCGATATTTTTTGATGGGATATTCATAAGGTCCCCAAAAGGAAATTCAAATATCACAATTGATATTTGACACTCTGCTGTAGGCTTAAGGTTGAGAATCCCACCCAGGTATATATGTCAGTAATAGGCGTGGACAATATCTTTTACCTAAACCACATGTGGAAAAGACCTTTGACATCCTTCGATAATTTTTCATGGGATATTTATAAGGTCCCCTAAAAATCAAAATTTCAAAATTGATATTTGATACTCTGCTGTAGGCGTGAGGTGCAGAATCCCACCCAGGAACTTAAGTCAGTTAAAGGCCTTGGCAACACCTTTGATTTAAACCCCAAGGGGAGAGAACTTTGGCGTCCTTCGATGTTTTTTCATGGGATATTTATAGGGTCCCCCAAACAAAATTCAAATATCAAAGTTTATGTTTGACAGCCTGCTATGGGTTTGAGATACATAATACCACCCAGGCATTTCAGTCAGTTAAAGGCATTGGTAATACCTTTGATTTAATCTCCAAGTGGGGAATAACATTGCCGTCCTTCTACATTTGATGTGTTATTAATTGGGTCCCCTCCAAAAAAAATCCAAATATCAAAGTTGATATTTGACATCCTACTGTGGACTTGAGGTGCATAATCCCACTCCGACACTTAAGTCAGTTAAAGGCATGGGCAATATCATTGATTTAAACCCCAAGTCGGAAAGAACTTTGGCGTCCTTCGATTCTTTTTCATGAGATATTCATAAGGTCCCCAAAAATATCCAAATATCAAAATTGATATTTGACACTCTGCTGTAGGCGTGAGGTGCAGAATCCGACCCAGGCACTTAAGTCAGTTAAAGGCCGTGGTAATACATTTTATCTAAAGCCCAAGTGGGAAAGAACTTTGCCGTCCTTCGATATTTTTTCATGGGATATTTGTAGGGTCCCCCAAACAAAATCCAAATATCAAAGTTAATATTTGACACCCTGCTGTGGGCTTGAGTTGCATAATCCCACCCAGCACGTCAGTCAGTTAAAGACCTTGGCAATACCTTTAATCTAAATGCCAAGCGGGAAAGAACTTTACCGTCCTTCTATATTTTATCATAGGTTAAATAATTCAAATATCAAAGTTGGTATTTGACACCCTACTGTGGATTTGAGGTACATAAACCAATTCAGGCACCTAAGTCAGCTAAAGGCCTTGACAATACCTTTGATTTAAATCCCTAAATGGGGAAGAACTTTGCCGTCCTTTGATATTTGTGCATTGCTTATTTATAGGGTCCCCCAAAATAAATCCAAATAAAAAAGTTGAAATTTGACACCCTACTGTGGACCTGAGGTGCATAATCCCACCCAGGCACTTAAGTCAGTGAAAGGCTTGGGAAAGATCTTAGATTTAAGCCCCAAGTGGGAAAGAACTTTGCCCTCCTTCGATAGTTGTTCATGGAATATTCATAGGGTCCCCCCAAGTCCAAGCCTTTGACTTGGGGTTTAAATCAAAGATATTACCAAAGCCTTAAATGACTTGCTGGTATAGTCTTGCATCGCAATGCCATGCTCTGAGACGTTCCGTGCTCTATTAATAGCAACGTCATTCCCGGAATTTCCATATTTATAGGTCATGCATCAATATTTCCATAAATGATTCCAATACAACTAAATGTAGCCAAAATTGGGCGGAATATAATCCTTATATATTTAACTTTAATTATCAATTTTAATTATTCCTTTCCATGCGGTATTATTCACAATACAACAAAGTGACTGGTACTTTTTTTCTGTGAAAGGGACTACTTTTGTATATGCTCTAAGCTCTGATTGGTGAATTAAATTAATGGTTTGATAGTATATTTACGTGGATAGTGACAATGCCCTGTGGTCCCGGGTTATGGAAGATGAATTATACCGTTATTTAGTTATGATACTGACAGTTTTCCATAATAATCTTTCGAGCTTAATGCAATATTCATTTCAATGTTTGAGATCATGTTAGATGAAAGACTAATTAATAGTTATATCAACACATACAAAGTAGAATATATCCCTTCCATATACAAGACAGATATTAACCTGTCATATCAAGTGTACTTAGTAAGCATGTACAGGTTTGTCATACATTGTGAAATTAAAACTTAGAAAACATACTACAATTATTAAAATGTGTGTAGATAGACCTTGTAATATAATATCATTATCAAAGATGTTTATTTCATGTACTTAAATTACGTTGTTTTAGCAAAATATGCAGCATTTGTCATCGCAGGTTTATTTCAATATACATTTCAATGTTTTAGATCAACCCATTACATTACCTACAATAACACAGATACCAGTTGGACCAATTATTGAAGGTAACAAAGTAACTCTTACATGTACCATACAAGGAGGAAATCCTGTAGCTACGATCACGTGGTCATGTGATGGAGTCACTCAGATAACTTCTACAGGAACTCCATCTACTGTAGACGCCATCTCTATCATAGAACTTGTGACTTCTAAAGACAACAATGGACAATTGTGTACATGTACAGGAAGACATATATTATGGAAAAATGACAAAGCACAACAACACACCATCAATGTATATTGTAAGTATACAATAGAATGTGATATGGTATTGTGGGTATACTTTCATCATTGTTAATATCAGGTCAATGTGCATATTAGAAAACTATTTTCAATTGATGCTCTGCCACAAAAAGATAACATTAAGATTTAAATCATGGCTTTTCTCTATGTATGTATGTATGTATTTTTTCTTACTAATTATAATAATTGAATAATATGATATTGTACCAGTGATGTTGTAAGGACGTTGTATAGTTTAAGCTGTACTCTACTCTAATATTATTATTTATCTATTATTGAAATAACCATCTAATTTCAGATGAACCAACATCAACGCCATCTATTATACAGACACCACCAGGTCCTATCAATGAGAGTTCAACTGTTATTCTGACATGTGATATAAAGGGAGGTAATCCACTAGCCACAATTACATGGACTTGTGAAGGATCGTCACCTATTAATCCAACAGGAAGTCCACCACCTAATACATCAACATCTAGTGTACAATTTACAGTCAATAGTAATGAAAATGGTAACATCTGCACATGTATAGGACACCAGTCTGTCTGGACAACCAATAAAACCAAAGGTCATACACTGGATGTCAGATGTAAGTAGAAATGTTACTGATGTATAAATAGCATATGTATAGTATATCCCGCCTATTTGAATAAGCAAATATTAACTTATTTCGTTTCATGTAACTTTAAATAATTGGTTTGTTGATATATTATATATCTAGTATCTTCCGTATGGGTAAAGAACAGCCTTTACCTAGTTAGGCTGCATTGTAGGTTTTCTGGACAACTAATAAAACCACAGGTCATACACTGGATGTCAGATATAAGTAGAAATGCAACTGGTGTATAAATATTATATTTCTAGTTTCTTCCTTTTTGTAGGGTTTTCTATGTAAGGCAAGCCATAAAGACAGCTGCGCGTGACATTGTCTTACATTGCATTGTCAGCCAATCAAATCGGCCGAGTATACTCAATAATCAATTCTACGACTGCTGTAGTAATATAAATTGTCGTCTTAGTAGATATAAAAAAGCTTTAAATATCAATTTTACCTGACTTTTAACTGATTTCTCCTAATAGATTTAATGCGTTTTAAATAAGTGTGTATTTACTGCATTGCACGTGGCGTTGTAATATTTTGTGCAGTAAACATGACATTGACATGCGAATGAATAAATGAAATCGACATGCTTTATTTTTAAGTTGAAACGGGAGAAATAGGTACATGCACTCGTCCTTATTAAAGATCTGAGATTTCTTCCACTCCTCGTGAGAGAAATTCAGCGTCTTTCCATTCGTTCCGCTACACTCCACTCGTGAAAAGGCGGAATTTCTCACACTCGTGGAAGAAATCCCAGACCTTCAATAGGGACTCGTGTATGAACCTATTACTTTTTCACCAAATAATTAAATAAATAATCTTTATTGCATATAAAACCCTTTTGAGCATAGCAATACAAATATAACCAAACATTAAACAGACAATGTATATATATAAACAAATACAACTACTACTGCTTGATAAAAACAATAGTATGTTTTATATGTTCTGATCAACGTGAACCCCATATTCGCGCTTCTAATGATCGTTTTATAAAGTTACAAACACTGGGCAACATTTCTTTTTCAGTATTAAGACTATTTTTTAAAGGGAATCTAGTTGATTAAAGTGAGGATATTTCGTTTTCATAAAATCAATAAAGGAAGGTCTAATATTATCAGTAACTTTACAACCAAGGAAAAAGTGGAATTCGTCATTAAATGTTTAACAAAATTTGCAATGTCTTTGATTTCGTGGAATATTTTTGTAACGGTCTATTTCTACTTCTAAGCTATGATCACTTAAACGAAATTTTGTCTTCAGTTGACGATTTTTGAAATTTCTTTCACCTTTTGAATATTCTTAATATCAGATTTTAGTTTACTATATAAGAAAAGTTTTGAAGAGTCATTATTCAAAGAAAGTTTTTCTGTTAATTGTTTTTCATAATGTTCATAAACAGATTTTTAAAATATATTTAATAGAGATTTTAGCAATACTAAATGACCTACTGAATGTTTCAAAATCACTTTTATCTATTTGAAATTCGACATATATTTCTTTTTCAAAGGTGTACCATGTGAGTATGCCATTATCATGCATGAATTTATTTAGATCCAGTGCCTCTTTTATCAGAGGATTTATTTGATCCGAATGAATGTTTGAGTAATACATCATAACATGTGTCTTTATAAAAATATCTAAAGGAAATCGTCCCAGCTCAGTCTTTGCTGCCAATTTACAAGGAGTTTTTCTAATACCTAAAATGGTTTTACAATTTCTGTGATGAATCTTTTCAAAACAAAATGTGTCCCCTAATGATAATGTTCACAGATGGTACCATGTGACCTAGATCTATTAACAGATTTATAGATTGATTGGTTATTAACAGTATGGCCTACTTAATATAACTTTGATGTTTACAATATAAAAAAGTATAACTTTTGATCCTGTGTCTGTCTGTCTGTGAGCCTTTTGCTTGACAACCACCAAGTGAGACATATCCAAACACGCTCCTGTTACAGAAAGTGATTGAATTAGTTAACGATGGATACAAAATGAGATTTAGACATACCCAGGTTTGTTCCACTGTGATTCGAGCTTATGACAATAGGAATTAAGGCTAATAAGTGTTAAATACTTCATATAGCCAACAAAAGGCATGATATAACGGAACATAAATATCAACAATTATAAAGGCTTCAAATAGATAATGCAAAAAAAAAAATTGATGCAAAAACGTCTGTTAAATACCAATATAAGAAATAACCTAGGTAGCACTGAGGTTCGAATGTAAAAAATCAACCCCGAAAAACATGATGTGGTGAGCAGGTAACAAACAGTTTATATTTTAAAGCATTCTGGGGTTAAAGCTAATCTAAATTTAAAGTAGAAAATTAACCATAATTTGTCTCCCATTTTAAGCTATCAAAAAAACAAATATATTGGGTACTACTCCGATAGAAGCAAGATGAAAAGTTATACTAAGTAGGTCATACTGTTAATAGCCAATAGTTCATAAACAAGTTGAAAATGTAAATATTAAACTTTATATAAAACATTCGTCACTTTGACAATGGAATGGTTATTATTTGACTTCTGCAAATTTCTTACAAAAATGTATTTGAAGAATGTTGTAAATGTTTAAATGCGATAAATAAATTACAAATAGCCTTATCATCACAAAATATATCAATAAAACATATTAACATAAAAATAAATGTCTACTTTTGACAGCCAGGGTTCAAAAATTGAGATAATTGACACGCAAATCAAACACACCCGTTTATCTTTTCTTGATCGGCAATCATCAGACCAAGGCTTTTCTTCACGAGGTATAATGATCGGCAATCATCGGAACAAAACAACCGAAAGTCAATTAGTCTCCACAATGGCGAGGACGAAAACATGCACACGGATCTGCATATTTCCAGTTGTTGGGAACATATTTTGGCTTGAAACATGCATGAATAGCTTAGTAAAGGTACCACTGTATTCCAAATGAATTTTCAGGGAAACGTTTTCTACACCCAAAACTGGTGTAATATTACTTTTACTGGGCAGCGAAGAAATACTATTAAAACATCTTTATAGCTACTCTATGATAATGAACAAAACTTTACTTCTTGGTTTTTATTTAACTTTAAATAATTAGTTTGTATAAATATTAAATGTTAAGCATGTTCCACAAGAATAAATGACTGGTCTTATGTCAGATGAAAGATTAATTAATAGGTATATAAACACATTTAAAGTGGAATATATCTCATCCATATAAAGGACAGATATTAACTTGTCATGTCAAGTATACTTAGTAAGCATGTACAGGTTTGTCATACATTGTGAAATTAAAACTTAGAAGACATACTACAATTATTAAAATGTGTGTAGATAGACCTGGTAATATAATAGCATTATCAAAGGTATTTATTTCATGTACTTAAATGACGTTGTTTTAACAAATTATGCAGATATTTGTCATCGCAGGCTTATTTCAATATACATTTCAATGTTATAGATCAACCCACGACATTACCTACAATAACACAAACACCAGTTGGACCAATTATCGAAGGTAACAAAGTAACTCTTACATGTACCATACAAGGAGGAAATCCTGTAGCTACGATCACGTGGTCATGTGATGGAGCCACTCAGATAACTCCAACAGGAAGTCCATCTACTGTAGACGCTATCTCTATTCTAGAACTTGAAACTACTAAAAACAACAATGGACAAATATGTTCATGTACAGGAAGACATCTATTATGGACAAATGACAAAGCACAGCAACACACGATAACTGTATATTGTAAGTATAAAATATAATGTTATATGGTATCGTAGACATACGTTCATGATTGTTAATATCAGGTTAATGTGCATATTCGAAGAATATTTTCAATTGAAACTCAGCCACAAAAAGATAGCATTAAGATTAAAATAAGGACATTTCTCTATGTACATATTTTTTCTCACTAATTGAATTTACATGTAATTGTATAATATGATATTATACCATTGGTGCTGTAATGACCTGATATAGTTCAAACCATGGATTTATATAGTAGAAAGTATGCGAATCTCGTATTTTCTCGCTTTTTCTCGCGTGGCGAGGTTTTATGCTACAACAGAGCATGTTGAAATCAACCAATTACACCAAAGTTCGTGTTATACATTGTCTTTATACTACATTACACAAAACAATCCTTGGATTTGCAAATATAGGTTCAATGGAAAAGTTGTTTTGATCTATTTTGTATCACCCCTCATAAAAGTAAAGCAAAAAAAGTATAGTAGAGTTTCATACATCTAAACACATATTAAATAAGATAAAACAAAGAAACCAATCACCCCAAATTTTGTTCTATATATCGAATACACATTTAAGCACTTTGGAATGTTGATTTTATGTAAACAAGGAAATGTATTGATTTCTAAATATGCCACCCCCATTTCCTCCCAGAACGTCGCCATTTGACAAATGATGATAAACAAGCCTTAATAAAAAAAATATTGGGTGCACTGCTTTCATAAAACTCTTTCTATCCATTGAAAAATATTTATATTATCACAAAAATGACGGCTGCGCTTCAATATTCGATATGATGAGAGAAGAGAGCAGTTTGAAATTTAAATTCGAGTCTTAACCGCCCATAATAGACGGGATTACATGTCAATTACTAATGAAATATGGGTGATACATTAAGATTTAAATCATGATATTTCTCTATGTACATATTTTTCATACTAATTGTATATAATTGTATAATATGCTATTGTACCAGTGGTGTTGTAAGGACGTTTTATCCCATTATCACGGCGTTTTAACCCCGCTGAACCAGTGCTGGTAAAATATGTAATCCTCTAGAAGAATGAAATGTCTCGTGGTTAAAACTTTTAATCTAACTCTCTTGGGTGGAGAAATATCGTAACCCACGGGCAACTGTAGGATAATCTATATGTATAATTCAAACTGTTATCTACTCAAATATAAGTATTGATCTACTGCCAGTAATATAATCATCTAATTTCAGATGAACCAACATCAACGCCATCTATTATGCAGACACCACCAGGTCCTATAAATGAGGGTTCAACTGTTATTCTGACATGTGACATAAAGGGAGGCAATCCACTAGCCACAATTACATGGACATGTGAAGGATCGTCAACGTCACCTATTAATCCAACAAGAAGTCCACCGACTTATACATCGAAATCTAGTGTACAATTGACAGTCAATAGTAATGATAATGGTCGAATTTGTACATGTATAGGACACCATGCGGTCTGGACCACTGATAAAACCACAGGTCATACACTTGATGTCAGATGTAAGTAGAAATAATACTGGTTTGTGTATTATATGTCTAGTATCTTCCACCAAAATAATGAGCAACAATTTACTTTTTTGGGTTCATGTGACTTCAAATTATTGGTTTGTATATATGTTATATGTCTAGTATCTTCCCCACAAGTAAAGAACATTATCTAGTTAGGTTGTATGTAGGTTTAAATGATTTGTTTGTAAAAATATAATACGTTTTGCATGTTCCACAATAATAAAGGACTAGGTTTTACTGTCTATGTCAGATGAAAGATTAATTAATAGTTATATAAATATTTAGAGTAAAATATATCCCTTCCATATTATCATATAAAGGACAGATATTAACTTGTCATGTCAAGTGTATTTAGTAAGCATGTCTAGGTTTGTCATACATTGTGAAATTAAAAATTAGAATGTATACCCGTTGTACAAAAACCACAGTTCGGTTCTACAACGTACCATATACAGATACTACAATTGTTAAAATGTATGTAGATAGACCTGGTAATATAATATCGTTATTAAGAATATGTATTTCATGTACTTAAATTACGTTGTTTAACAAAATATGCAGACATTTGTCATCGCAGGTTTATTTCAATATAGATTGCAATATTTCAGATCAACCAACGACATCACCTACAATAACACAGATACCAGTTGGACCAATTATTGAAGGTAACAAAGTAAATCTTACATGTACCATACAAGGAGGAAATCCTGTAGCTACGATCACGTGGGCATGTGATGGAGCCTCTCAGATAACTCCAACAGGAAGTCCATCTACTGTAGACGTCTTTTCTAGTGTAGAACTTGTAACTTCTAAAAACAACAATGGACAAATATGTACATGTACAGGAAGACATCTATTATGGACAAATGACAAAACACAACAACACAGCATAACTGTATATTGTAAGTATGGATTATATTGTAATATGGTATTGTATGGACATGCACATTATTGTTAATGACAGGTCAATGTGTATATTCTAAGAAATATGTGCAATTGATGAACTGGTACAAAAACTAAAAGTTTGAAATAAAAAAAAATAAATGGACCCTATTTGTTTTTCATTAGAACCATTCTTTATTCAGTGGATAGGTTTTAATTTCAATGCACGTTCTTGTAGTATATTTCTGTGAAATCACAAATTCATCAATATTGAGTGTTACTCATATGGCAAATTTCAATGTGTGAATGCACATTGTATGTTATTTAATATGGTTTTTATTTGTTTTGGAAAATATTGTTGCATAAGTGTTTAGCGATGTGCTACTTTATTCTTCGTTATTTTGTATCACCTAAAACATGCCTGTTGAATGCTTAACAGAAAGGTTGTATTATACAATCATAGCTTTTGTAAGAGGTCGATACGTGGTTATATCGACCAAACAGAAGTATATCGAGTGAGGACGTAGTCCGAGGTCGATATACTTCTGTTGGTCGATATAAACCACGTATTGACCTGATACAAAAGCTACAATTGTTATATTATTAATCCACAGTATTGACAAATATAAGGACAATTTAGCAGGAATTACAAATATTTGTCCAATGCTGTAACTTTTGATTTCTGTATGCATATTACTGCATTTTTTTGTTATGGATTTTGGGTCAATTTATTTTTTGTTTCAGCAACGTGCTGTATGACCGTGCGATCTGCTATTTTCTACATTACTAAAAATTTTGGGAAAATTTATGTTTATTTTTAGTAACGTTCTGTATGACCGTTCAATCTGCTATTTTCTATATTACAAAAATCGTTGACAGTAAAACCTTTGTTTATACAGTATATCATGTGCCTTGGTATCTACCAATCAAATTTTAAGAATGCTATCAGAGTAATAATATATTTGCATATTAAATATGTCTCCGTTTTTATCAAAATTACCAACCTATTGTTGTAAAAATACTAACCAATTCCTTATATAATTCATGAGTTTGTTCGTCATTAATCAGCATCGCAGCTGGCAATTTTGAGTATTGACAGTATACGTTCATTCAAACACTGTAATACAATCCGTTAATGTTATATTTGGCCACTAAATTTATTAATACATTTTGTTCACGCCACGGTATAGCTGAAATATTGCTGAAGTTGGCGTTAAACACCAATCAATCAATATATTTGGATGACAATACACAAATTTACACATCAATATTTTATTATATTACTGTTTGGAGAACCTTTTCCATAATACTGGATATGAACTGAAAGACACTTTTGTTTATTCAAGATTCTCCAACAGTAAAGATAATGAGCATGGACCATCTTGAAGTTGTCGAAAATGTTACACTGAAGTTAGTGTGTCAAGTCCTGGACGCAAATCCAACAGTTAATTGGTTCTCATGGTACAAAGGAAGTTCTACGACACCTATAGGAATGGAATCAAACTTCTCCATCAGTCCTGTCAGCAGAAAAAATTCTGGAGAATACAGATGTGAGGGATCAAATGGTATCGGTCAGAATGGTAATGATACAGTATATGTTAATGTTCTTTGTGAGTATCAGTCTTATGATAATATTATGAATGTTAGTTATGTTGATATTTTCTAGTAAAGTTAATTCCTTCCGCTCTCATTTTGCATATAAATAAAATAACACAGAAATAAGATAAATGTTGATTATTTTGGCAAATTATATACATACATATTTAATAAATGTTAAGAACAAATTATGTAATTAATGTTCATAATAATTCAATTAACATCAATTAATATAAAGCACCAATCAAATGTCTTCTAATATCATAAATGTTAACTAGTCCATCACAAATATTAAGTCCAATTACACAATGTTATATCAGCCTGCAAAAGACTAACAACTATTGTTAATATCAAATTAATGTGAAAAGTAAAATACAATATTCATCAAAGAAAAATTTACAATTATAAAGCAAGCACTTCTACAGTAGGACTATACAAATCCTTGTACAAAGTTACATATTANACTGATTTATGTAAAATTATTAATGAGGGCGGGAGGGTGGGTAAATTAAACCATGTTGTCTCAACCAAATACAGTCAAACTTGTCTATAAAGGGCACTCAAGGGAACCTGAAAATGTGCCCTTTATAAGCAGTTGCTCTTTATATACAGGTTAAAATTATATGTACTATTCATTAATGGAAAAATCAGACTGCACTTTATAGACAGTGATTTGCTATATAGAGGTGCCCTTTAAGGCAGGCTTGACTGTATTTTAAACCGAATGATAATCGCATGCGGGAAGTTTACAGGTGAGTACTGATTATGAATCAACCAATCAGAGAGAGTTAAATTTGCACAGAAAGGTACACATGAGTGAACTTAATTTGAATATCTGCGAGAGAATTAATAATTTTACCAATTCCTTCCGCTCTCATTTTGCATATAAATAACACAGAAATAAGATATATCTTGATTATTTTGGCAAATGATATACATACATATCTTATAAATGTTTAGAACAAATTATGTAATTAATGTTCATAATAATTCAATTAACATCAATTAATAAGCACCAAACCAACGGCCACTATGAAGTGTTGAGTGTCTATGAGACCAGTTAAAAATTATATTTTGTTTATCAGTAAGTTTATAAGTACTTAACAAATGTAAATAACGTACCTTAGTCCTACACTGGAATTCTGCAAACTAATATGGGTTTGCAGATTGACCAGTACTAGAAGTAATGATCTAGCGACCGCTTTCGTGACCTTCATCTTCTTAAAAATAATCAAGAAAAAACACAAAGCATCTTTTTCTAATACCTTACAATTAATGTACATGATTAACAACACCAATGCAAAAATGTCTAAGGATTTAAACCCCTAAATAGCTTAAATATAATCCATCTTTACACAAACATTTTTTTTTATACAATGAACCTGGCTGCTTAACAAATTGTTTATATGTTTTAACAAATTGAACAGTTCTTTTTAAAGCTAAATCAGCTAACCAATTGTTGGTTTAAAAAACTAATTGTTTCGTGCTATCAAAATCAATTGGTCGAAGTAGAATTGCTGACATAATTATGATAATATTGGAAAAATTATGTGTAATTAATTCTAGTAAATTGCAATAATATTGTGCTCTAAGTTTACTGCATAACCCATTCCCAATCTCACTAGTGCCGACATATATGTTGACACCAGAAATTGATTCAACGGCCATCCAATCAATGTTATTTACGTCTTTACAAGTGGAGTCAGAAACTAACAAACCCAATTTCTTTGAATGTGAAGCACCTGCAATGCAAGTTAATAAGAAATCATGTTTGCCATGGAGCGAGAAATTTATAGCTTATCCTCAAAGTCAAATTCGAGATAAATTTTGTAGGCATCACTATGCCAGTCCCCATGAAACTGAATTAGTTCGGACGGAACTTTTGAATGAAATGCCCAACTGGCACCACCCTTCGAAATAAATGGGATGAGTAATTGGATGGATTTAATTTGCATTTTTTCAAAGTATCTCTTAATTTTCTTTGATATTGTGTATGAGATAAAACTTTCCTAACATGTCCATGCCAAATTAAAAATGCAGGGTAATTATTATCTGCCGGAACTAACTTGCACATATTAGTATATGCCTGATATGGACATAATGGAGAATTAGGAATTTTAACAAGGGGTAGTTCTAACTTTCTGTCTCCAAATTGAATAGTTTTTGACCATAACATTTTTTTACCAAATAGTCCCTATGATCTATGATATTTTTTCTGCACAATTGTTTGGACAGATCAAACTTTTTAACAGAAACGAGTAACAAATTTGATTTTCTTGCCATCAAGAAAAAGGCAACAAATAGGAACACCAATAAGTTACATCTACTGAATTTGACACATCAAGTTTGTTGTGCATCTGAAGTAGAATATCAGGAGTAATTGGTAATGCCCTATGAGGCAGATGCGGATTTTTTCGTGCTAAACCACGATATAATAATTTGATCGAAAATCAATTTTCAGATAGAAATTCAAATCCTGCAAGTAAGTGTAATGTTTTAACTCAGCTAGTATAATTTTGAGTGGAATTTACACTTTTAAAGCTTCATCTAAAACATTCTCCATAAAGACATAATTTACTGACTGTAGTGGGTAATGGTGTCATTTTGAAATATGTACAAAATGAGAAGTAAGATTTAAATTTAATTCCTTTTAGTTCCTTCCGCAAAAGTCGACTTTTTGGATAATTCTGTGTCTTTTCGAAGATTATACAACTGCATATCTACAAACAGAATAACAACACCTTACCAAGGGGCTGAAAATAAAAACAACTCATCTTCAACTACTACTTCAGACCATGCATTATTTTGTGCATGGTTTAGAAATTCCTCACTAATCGTTGAATTCAAATTCCACCTAGACAACAAATCTGCTAACCTATTTTCAACAGTAGTTAAATGACGACATTTTAGCACAAATTCGTACGAAGCAGCCAGGAAACATATCTCCCTCAAACAAGATTGCATAAAAAGAGTTCCTGCAAGCTCCATAATTTTTTACAGTTACCGAAGAAAAATTGTCACAATAAATTACATGTACCACTTTTAACCCTTTAAGCCTGTAAGCCCAACGTTTGAAACTAACAACTAAGCACAGAAGTTCAAGGGAATTTATATGCAACTTTTTCTTTTGAATAAACCTGGGAAAGATTTTGTGAAAATACCAATCGCCACACAGTCTGCCACAACCAACCAAAGTAGAATCACAAGATAAAATACAATCTAGTATGGGAAAATATTGTAGAAACATCATGGACACGCCATTATAAATGATCAGAAACTTACTCCACCATACTAAGTCCAATTTAACATATTTTGGAATCTTCTTGGAAACACCAAACGTGTTTAACCAAGTCAATAACCTGGACACAAACAGTCGTCCGGGGCGTACACACGTACTAACAAAATTTAGCTTTCCAAGCAAGGACTGCAACCCCTTCAAAGTGCACTTGCTTCTTAATAACCAATATTCAACTAAGGATGAAATTTCATCCAGCCTTTCCTTAGTAATAGAAAGAGTACAGCTCACTGTATCAATTAATATACCTAAAAAAACATACCACACTCCTTCAAAACCTGACCTAAAGTGTCATATTTTTTTAGAATCCGCAGAGTCATCAAGATAGTTAATAACCTGCAAACCATAATGGAAACCACAAATATAACTAAGCGCATGACATATATATGCGGCGGACCGTAAGCCCATAGAAATAACTCTATAAAAAAATATGTGATTTTTCCAAGAAAACCCAACCAAATGCCAGTCACCGAGACAACATGAAATTTGTCTGTAAGCCCGTTTTAGATCGTGCTTAAAACAATGACAACATTGACCGTTCACCCTGATCAGCTCCAACAAAAAGTCAACCGAAGGGTAAGAAACCTTGATAGGATTTCCTAAATAATAATCCTTAGCAATATGACCGCTAAAAGACTCTGCAAATTCACCAACACTTCAATCTAAAATTATCCTGCGATCTTCGCTTTCTTTCTTAGGCATAAAAATAAGTCCTCTTATAGCCCCATATGTGCATTCTTTTTTTAAATAGTTTTCCATTTCCTCTGGGAAATGTATTGCCTCTGTGTGATTTCTTTCACTAGATAGGCCTGAACAATTACCTTGACAATTTATAGGAAACCCAAATTAAAAAAATTTAACTACTTCCGAATCGTGATAATTTGATATTTTTTTTTGAAAATAGGTTACATTAAGTTTAGAATAAATTGGAATGTTGCATCCGAATGCATTTGGAATTTTGGATTCTGCTACTCGGTCATGCATGTGTATTAAATTGTCAATATCGTAAACACCAAAAATACGTTGCAAACTACTAGAATCTGCACAAATAATACAATCATGATCTGAACAGTTTGTATTTATTTGTTCATTACCATATAGTCATAATTCATGATGAGGACATGAAGGGTCCGACTCTGCATGATGCAGCTGTTTGTTGTCTTTCAACAAGCAACTTACACAAATATGCTTCACATGCGTAGTCATACCTTTGACGACCTTGTCATTAGATCCGGAAAAAGAACATATCTTTTTCTGAAAATCGGAACAAAACCATACAACAGGAGATTTGGTCATATTGCTAGCACCTCTGTTTAACTTGTTCTGTTTTGGTCTAACAGAACTAGCCAACAATGGTGTTTCCATAGCTACACAATCATCTGACCATTTATTCTGCCCATATTCAATTCTGCGGATCCTTACAACATCAAATTATAACACTGCTTTCCAATCATATAGTTCATAATAAAAAGAAATCTTCTTTAACAATCTTAATCTATCAATTTTTACAAGTAATAATTATTTCCATTTTGCCTGCGACAAACTGGTTATATTTTAAATCTTCAAATTAAATTTTCTTGTTTGCGTATTACAGTTGTAATCTGGATTGGGGGCAATCTTGGGGATGTTTGGTTCTTTGTTTTGATGTTACATTTAATCCTGATTTGTCCTTATATTTGTTGTGTCTTTTCTTATATTCATAATCTGAAATGTTATCAGACTCTGAAATATTTGATACATGTTTACCCTTTCTTTTATTGTATGTGTAATGTGAACTACTAGTATCAGAACTACTTGTGTCTGAAGAACTAATTGTACATTTTTTAACTTTCTTTTTCTTTTTCTTGATCATAGCCCCACAACTAGTTGTACTGCCATTGTCTGAATCATCTGAACTATTGTCACTATCAGATGATGAATCGGACATCAAATGTAAAGATTTCAATTGTCTGTGAACATATTTCAATAATGTTTTTATTGCATCTTAAATCGTTCATATTAATTAATGTCTTGTGTGATGTATGTTTACCTGAGACTGAACTGCCGGACTTTGTATTCTCGTCTTTTTAATCGACCATCGTTTTCTTTTTCTTATCGCTACTAGATGCGCCGTTTCTCTGTTTTAACTTCTCTAACCCCGACATTTCCTTCTGTCTCTGTTCCAATAGTTGTTTTCTTCTGTTTCTTTTCATAATCATTTATTTTTCTTTTCTTAGATCCGCTAGAGTTGCTTCCAGATCCTCTGCGTCACTTTTATCCCCGAATTCATTCAGTCTCCATTACTGTACTTGAGTAGATTGTTTTCACTGTAACAGAGTATGTGGCACTTTGATACTCAAATATTACATTTACAGTAATTAAATTGTCGTAATCAATATAGTTTGATGGTGTGATCTTCTATTGTCCTTATGTATACATTCTTGAATAGCTTGGATAATTTGTGAGACATATTTTTTATTCTAATGCATTTATTATATAGCACGTTTTTGTTTTCATTTGCTAATAATTACTCATAAATCCACAATTGACGTGTCGGATAAGGGTTCTAGTGCGAATGATAGAATGAGTCACCATATTTAATTCTTGAAATGTAACATGTAAATTAACACAGTATGAAAGGCAATATAGACATCACCTACCTTTGAAATAATATTTGGGTGGACATTTTGATTCGAGCGTGGAGCGTACATGCTGCGAAATAGCATCCAGTGTTTAAGTTATATACTGGACAGTTTCATATGACGTTACGAATTTTCATGATGTTTATATGGTGCAATGTAATCGATAATGTTTCGCGACATTTTATTGTTTTGCAATTACTATATCATTTCTTAATCCCAAATAGAGATATCATTGTCTTGTATTAACATAGAAATCACTGTATTCTATTTGAATAGTGTCCGGCATCAATTAATGATTGGATCCGTTTTATTGGCAGTGTTTTCGACCGTGAATTTCCTCATTGATACCGGCAGCTATTCAAATACAATGCATTTATTTTTTCAGTCACAAATAGGGTATTAAGACTTTATGTTTGATTAGTTCATTTGTTTTTAAAGATGACACATTTATGGTTTGGGGTACTTCCATATCGATAACAGGTTTTCGTAATGGCGATAGTACAGTGTATTATAAGGAATATACTACGATTTTATATGCCTTTGCGTTGAGTTCGGTTATTTGTATTAAGCAACATTTCCAGCATTTTTTTAACTACATCGTCACTACTAGAAGTTTGTAGAAAGAAATTAGGAAAAATATACAATTGAACATTCCTGCCTTCAATAGGTGATTCGGAACTACATTACTTGATATGGATATAGCGCACCATCCCGAGTCAGTTGTGATAAGGTTAGTTAGTCAACGATCTTAACCACGATAACACCCTTGCCCTGGTTTAAATTGTAGCAACATGAACAAATGTATTCCAATGATTCATTACTTTTGTGATCCTCAACACATATCACGGCGTAGTATTTTCACGGAATATATGTATTACAGATGACAACGGATATTTTCAGATTCAATTCCTGTAGTCACAATCCCGTCCTCATTCCCTAATTGATAACATTTCACCAAACTTTTAACAAGAGTACCACAGCTGGTGTGGAGCAGAATCTGCTTACCCTCCAAAGAAGCTGAATTCACATGCCGTTTTTTGTGGGATTCATGTTGTCCATCTGTGGTGTACGGATTCTGCTTACCTTTTCCACCATTAGGCCAGTGAGCTATTGCCATCAATTTTCGTCCGTCAACATTTCACATTTTAATCTTCTCCTCAGAAACCACTATGCCAATTGCAACCAAACCAAGTTGGATGGCCCCTTCCAAAATGGTATCCGGTGATTCCGACTTCCATCCAAGATGGCCGTCAAGCTAAACATAGAAAAAAGGGGATGAAATCTTAATTGTCCATTGCTGCTTTAGTATAAGTCAAAATGAGCTTAAATTTTAACTGCAGTTACATGGCGAGGAGTAGTTTAACAAATATTCCCGGTTTTTCTGCAATTGTTTTCTTTCAGCCGATTTATACCGATTATGCAAATTATGCATATTTTGATAAAAGGTCACATTTAATTTTTCTCCTCTGAAACCGCTGAACATATTTAAACCAAAGCTTGCTGTGATGGTCGCTGGGTAGGTTCCTTTCAAAATTGTCTCCGACATCACTGCCCTCCGTTCAAGATGGCTGGTGTTGCTAAAAATATAAATTACTTCAATTGTCCATTGCTGCTTTAGTATGAGTCAAAATGAGCTCAAATTTTAACTGCAGTTACATGGCGAAGAGTAGTTTAACATATATTCCTGATTTTTCTGCGAAATTTTTCTTTCAGCCGAT
>MJUT01044472.1:46337-89659 GCA_002080005.1 Gigantidas platifrons | reverse complement strand
GAACTGAAATTATCTAGGAAGCATCTATGGAAAGTCCTCCATAATGGCATTCTATATCCAGAGTTGTCGTTCCTGTTACGCTACACAACATCTCTGTCAACGCTCAATTTACAAGATTCTTGTAAAACTTAGAAACAGTAAAACAAATGTACTTACAATTGTTTTAATTATTGTAAATATCAATAAAGACGAAAATAAATCACTCATTTCAAATCAATTCTCTCTTAAAAATGATTTTACCCCCCACTTCATGGAGACCTATTTTGCTCTTTTCGTCCCGATCCATTAACAAACATGGCTACCACAGCCAATTCTTGTTTCTGATTGGCCTATTTTTAAAAATCTTCTCCTCTGAAACCACTAGGCCAAATGAATTGAAACTGGGTAGGAAGCATCTATGGATGGTCCTCTATAAAGATTGCCAATTTCGTCCCGATCCATTAATAAACATGGCCGCCACAGACAATTCATGTTTATAATTGGTTGATTTGTAAAAAATATTTTTTCTGTGGAAAGGGAGATAATTCTAATTTAAATATAGATACATGTATTTGTAAAATGCAGTTATCTCTATGAATTGAATTACAGATACATATGCCTCTAAAACCCCTTAGGCAAATGAAATGAAACTTGGTAGGAACCATTTATGGAAAGTCCTCTATAAAGCCTGCTCATTTCGTCCCGATCCGCTGACAAACATGGCCGCCACAGGCGACTCTTGTTTCTGATTGGCTGAATTTTAAAATTATTCTCTTCTGAAACTGCTTGGCAAAATGAACCGAAACTTGGTAAGAAGCATCTATGGGCGGTCCTCTATAAAGAATGCTCATTTCTTTTTGATCCATTAACAAACATGGCCGCCACATGCAATTCTGATTTCTGAAAGGTCGATTTCTAAAAACCTTCTCCTCTGAAACCGCTTGGCCATATGATCCGAAACTTGGTAGGAAGCATCTATGGAAGGTCGTCTATAAAGAGGCTCATTCCGTCCCGAGCCGTTAGCAAACATGGCCGCCACAGGCGATTCTTGTTTCTGATTGGCTGATTTTGAAAATTATTCTCCTTTGAAATCGTTTGGCATAATGTACCGAAACTTGGTAGGAAGCATCAATGGAAAGTCCTCTTTTGTGATTGCTCATTTTGGTCAGATCCGTTAATAAACATGGACGCCACAGGAAATTCTTTTTTCTGATTGGCCTATTTTTAAAAATCTTCTCCTCTGAAACCGCTAGGCCAAATTTACCGAAACTTAGCATAGTGAATCTATGGGATGTCCTCCATAGCGAATGTTCATTTCGTACCGATCCATTAACAAACATGGCCACCACAGGCAATTCTTGTTTCCGATTGGTGGATTTCTAAAAAATCTTCTCCTCTGAAACTTCTTGGCCAAATGATCCGAAACGTGGTAGGAAGCATCTATGGCCGGTCCTCTATAAAGATAGTTCATTCTGTCCTAATCCGTTGACAAACATGGCCGTCACATGCGATTCTTGGTTCTGAATGGTAGATTTTTTTTTAATCTTCCCCTCTGAAACCGTTCGGCCAAATGTACTGAAACTTGGCAGGGAGGCATCTATGGAAAGTCCTCTGTTGCGATTGCTCATTTCGTTCCGATTCCTTGACAAACATGGCGGCCACAGGGATTTCTTCTTTCTGATTGGCCTATTTTAAAACAATTTTCACTGAAACCGCTTGGCCAAATGAATCGGAACTTGGTAGGATGCATCAATGGATGTCCTCTATAAAGATTACTAATTTCGCCCCTATCAAATAACAACTATGGCTGCAACTGGCATTTTTTGTTTCTTATTGTTCAATTTCTAAAACAGCTTTTCCTTTGAAGCCGCTTGTCCAAATGATATGAAACTTGGTAAGAAGCATCTATGGAAGAGCCTCTATTGAGATTACTGATTTCGTTTTGATCCTTTTACAAACATGGCTGCCACAGGCAATTCCTGTTTTAGATCGGTAAATTTCTAAAAATATTCTTATCTGAAACTGCTTTGCCAAAATGAACCAATATTTGGTGGGAAGCACCTATGGAAGGTTCTGTATTAAGTTTCCACAAAGTAGAATGAAAGGTGAGCGACACAGGCTCAGCCCACTGAGCCTCTAGATCTGCGGGATAAACGTTCGCCTTTATCACAGTTTATGAACGTCATACATATAGACTTTTCATTTGTAGACATTGCACTAATATTATCTATTTAATTCGACTGTATTGACAGCTGAATACATGTAGTACTTTTATCGAACGTGCTGGCGTTGACTAAGGTTTATTGTCATAGTGACTCAACCTGTTGTGTGTTATTGATATCGTGAACAAACACACACACATACACATTTGCTTGGATGGGAGGGGCTGTCGTGGCCGTGATCGTATGGTAGTTGGATTTACAACTACCTATGCAATCAGTGCCTATCACCACTGATGTTGTGAGGTCGAATCTCGATAAGGGCGAGCTGTACAACAATGTGTGATAAAGTTTGTCAGTGATTTGCGACAGGACGGAGGCTTTCTCCGGCTCCTCCACCAATAAAACTGACTTCCATGATATAACTGAAATATTGTTGAAAGTGGCGTTAATAAACGCCATGAAACAAACAACACACATTTGTTTGGATGGGATGGTTTATTATATGTATATTCCGCAATCCAATCCGTCTGTCATTGAGATTATTAAAATATGCTCTCCACTTTTGAGTGTATTTTCATTGTCATCAATATGAGAGGAGTATTGTTCAAGTATGTTTGATACTTGTATTATTTACACATTCATTGGGAAGTACTATAACAATTGTAATATAATGTATCTTCATAGTTCAATGATTATAAATACATTGTAGGTAAACCTATTACCCCTACTATTGTTTATATACTGTGCAAAACGACATCAGCTGTTGTACTGTGGAAATCAGAGTTTAACGGTGGATCAAAGCAGGGGTTCTATGTACAGTATTGGAGAATATCACAGTCATCAACTTCAACGTTATCACCATCTATTCCTGATTCTATCTCAACATCTGTCCTGCTGTACACGGTGAACACCTTGGTACCAGAGACCATATATATATTTCAAGTAATCGCTAGGAATAATCTAGGGGATTCCTGGTCGAAATCGATGACATGTACTACAGACAAAAGTATGTATGTTTTAATATGAATTAGTGTGTAACCTTTGAAGTATTCCGGTAAAATATGAGACATCAATCATGTTTGCTGTGTTTGTTTTTATTTCTCTGTTATTACATATTATAAATTCGATTAATGTGGAACTGTATTCACATTTATGCCATATTTCTACTTATCCATGTGTTGAGCTATTCTAATATGGCTACAATACTGTAACGTAGTTTATAGCAGGATAAACCATCCTTACCATTCAATAAAGAATGGGTAAGCAGTTCCTGCCCCACTTGTTGCACATGTCGTGTCACTCTTGTTATAAACCGGAAAAAATTAGGAAATAAGCGGATTATGAGAAACGGATCATATCCTAGTCATTTGTGATACAGATATTCCGAAGAGATGACTTCCACTTAATTATTTAAAACCTTCTTTGTTGGCAACAATGTTTATGATAGAAAACACAAACTCTGGTACATCGTATCAACTACAAGATGTATACTCCATATGCTTGTCACCTTTTTAGTTGCTCTATGAATAATTATGTGTGCAGTTGTACATTTATATAATAGTTCCTTATGCATAGGGCAGTACCGTGATTTATATACTATCCCAAAGGCATGCAATCTATCTATCACGATAATGCCCTATAACTAAGTAACTATTATTTTATTTCATTGAAGGAAATAAGATTTTCTAAATAATTTTGCTCATTTTAGTCCATATACTTGTTGTATATTGAAGATGGACAGCAACTGAAGTCAAATGATGAAAATTTAATACATTTATCCGCACTTTTGAACAATATCCTCATTTTGAAACAAATAACCATAAACAACAAGCAATTTATTGTTTTTACTTTGAAATTGCACGATTTCCGCTGTCCTTTAAGAAAAGGACAGCACTCTAAAACTTTGCATGACACGCTACCACGTCTACACCAATGAAAAAGTCCCATTTAGAAATGATCAAATAAATCTGCACCTAATCAGTCTTTATTTGATGATTTAACCTGCTTGTTTGGTTGGTGGTATCGTCATCGACCACATACTGTCTCAGACATCAAAGACACCATGAACATGGAAAATGCAATAGTTAGGATCAATAAATGCTTGTAGTTAACTGACTACTAGGTAGGAAAGTAGAATGTATTAATAACACCCCTTTCTCTTTGGGCATTCCTCTCCTGTATAGAAGTTTCTGGCCTGAAGTCATGGTCTCGTAATCAGAAATATTCAAAATATTGTACTATTTACAAATAAGAAAATGTTTTATATTCTACATTTTGACATATATAATTCACTTAAGAAACACATTAATGAAATGAACATTTTTCTTCTGTTTTAGTACAATACCAGACAAAACCTTCCCCAATCAGTCAAGACAATAATGGAATATTGGCAGTAGGAATCTCATCCTTGATTATTGGCTTAATTTCTATTATAGTTTCCGTTTCCTTTGTTTTTCTTTGTCGTAAGTATTTTCATTTTCAAATCAAAATATAAAAAAGTACAAAACGCATCCTCACATGTAAATGTATAATGTCAAAAATTATAACAATATTCGTTAGTACTAGTCAACAAAAGAAATGATACAAGGGTTTGATGTTCAATATGTTTGCATAGAGAAAAAAAAGTCGACAAAATCGTCTAATTTAGATTCATATGAGTATAACAAATAAAGCAATATCAACTAAATTTCTCAACATCATTATAAGAACAAGTCATGGACAGACAAAAATTGTCATTCAGTATGGAGGTTTGCGGAGTTCAGTAACGTGTGTGACCACCTCTTGCAGCAACGACAGCTTCGCATCTCCAATGCATAGAACCAATCAATCATTGGATAAAGGATGTTGTTCCGTTCGTGCACAAGTGCGTGACGCAGCTCTTGTAGTATTTCCAGTGGATTTTGGTGGTAGCGAACACGTCTACCGAGTTCATCCAATAAATGTTCAATTGGTGACTGATCCGGTGTTGATTCCGGCCAAGGTAGAACACGGGTGTGATTCTAGTGCAGAAAGTCTTGACAAACATGAGCCACGTGACATTTTGCATTGTGATGTTGAAAGACGTGACCAAAGTTACGCTGTTGCAGAAAAAGAAGAACGATAGGATCAATAATATCGTCTCTGTATTTTACGGCATTCAATGTACCTTGAACAATTTTGAGCTGAGTGCGACCATCTTGACAATTTCCGGCTCAGACCATAACACTTCCGCCTCTAAAACGGTCAGACACGTACACACATTGGTTCGTAAAATGTTCCCCATGCCTGCGGAACCACACGGCAACGTCCATCGCTAGACCGAAGTGAAATCGGGATTCATCACTAAAAAGGATGTGTTGCCAGATTCACGTAGTCTTCTGCGAACAGTCTGACCCGAAATTCGGACGTTTGCTAGAAAGAAGAGGACTACGGGTAATGTCCTCAGTCGTTATCATACGATTCCGGAGGTGACTAAGGCGTAAATGTCTGTCTTGACGTTGTGACGTTGTGACTTCAAAGACGGCCTGCCGTTCCAGGGTCTGCAATTAGTCCTATCTGTTTGTCGAAGACGAATCATTAGCCTTGCAGTGGTTATTGTAGACACATTACAGTGGTCTGCTCACGGTCATTTTGACGGGGCCGTGGGATCGACGTTTTTGTGAAAATTCAAAGTTTCAGAATGGCAAATTGTTTACTTTTGTTGACAGAACAATTACTTTAAATTTAAATGCCTAATTAGATCATCGCAAACTCGATCATGGGACGGAAAATTGACCCTCCGGAATTTTTCAATAAAGGAACAGGAACCTATTGATTGTTTGTTAGGATAAGCGCGTTTCATGCAAACATTGACGTAAATGATAATTAACAATTGTTATTGGTTTTACATAAAACATATATTTAGAAAAATCTTTGTATCGTTTTTTTTAATGACTAGTATTATATTAAGCTTTCACAAAGATTACCTGAATTCACTCCCGGTTTTTAGTGGGGTTCGTGTTACTCGATCTTTAGTTGTATATGTATGTTTTGTTGATCGCTGTTTGTCCTTTTGTACTTTTTCTTTTGGCCATTGTATTGTCTGTTCTTCTTCGATATACGGATATATTGCCTCCTTGTTATCTTCAAACTCTTCTTACATGCTTTCGTAGTTTGAATATAATTTACTGCTGACATTATAGCTGATTGTATATATTTCACTTTTATAGGATATCGACAACAGAAAAGAGATCACATGAGGTATATATGATTTAAGTCTTTTTTTCCCATTATAATATATTTTTTGTTTATTAATTGATTTCCTCAGACAACATAAAACATTTTGAAACATTCATTAAAACTGCACATTTCATTGAAAGGAAGAATAGTGTGTCAATGTATACATTTGAAAGCCCGGGTGGCTCAATGAGCTAGGAAGTTGGATTACTTAACAACTCATACAAGCCTATTACCAATGCGGCGTGGGTACGTTCCCGCCTTTGTAAATTACCAAAAAGGTGCACTCGACTAGCAGCCGCAAGTGACAAAGTTTACAAGTTACTTGCCCATGGTCGGTCATTATCTCCGGGTTCTCCGGTTTCTTCCACTACTACAACTGAGTGCCATGATATAGCTGACATATTGCTGAAAGTGGTGCTAAGCACCAACAACCAATCAATCAACCAATGTACATTTGCGATTGACGAAAATGGAATTGGCTGACAATATAGTCAAACACACCAACACGAACCGCTCTTCTTTGTCATCAAATGTCTAAGACAGAAATATGGCAACGACATACAAAATGTACATCGATGACTGGAGATAGCGATTACCTTCATTTAAAGGGGCATTATCTGCTAAATCGTATTTTGTTTACCCATAAAAACCATCAGATATGATTGATGTCTTAATAAAACGTGAGTGTGTGTATTTAAATTTGATGAAATGTACTCGCATCGAGGAAAAATCGTGCAACTGCTTGTGTTTTGAGATCGATCAAGAAATGGACGCCATCTCATTAATTTTTAACGGAGTTTGTTGAATCGTCATTAAATCAGCACAATAACTTATTTCTTTTTTTTTTTGTTCATCTGCTTTTAATCGGTGTTAATTATGGACAAAGAACCGTGCAAGTTTGCATTTAATAAGCTACAAAATACAAATTATTCGTTTTTACCTGTCACTGAAAAGGTCAGTTGAATGTGGAACAAGCGAGGTCAAATTATTTGCTTGCAAGGATATAAGTAATTGATGGTAATTTTCGTTCTCAAAAGGCGAAAAGTGGTTCGATAAGCTGCTTAATGTGACATATTTACCTTTATTTCATCACTGTAAAGCTATTTACCAATTTTAAAAACATATAATGTTTTTTGGGTCAAAATCGTAGCTAATAATGCGAATACTTTAAGATATTATAAAGTGAAAAGCAAAAGAAAAAATATACACCACTGTGGGAACAATAGAAAAACATCGTAGGAAGTGGCGGACCAAACTAATATTACACATTGAACATCTTTTAAACAGGGCATTAATAATGAATAATGAAAACGAAGATGCTATAGTAAAATTTGGAGTAGCTTAGTATGTGTACCATAAATACCACTAGATTCTCTAATTAATATTCAGGGAGCAATGGGGATTGTTCACAAAATTTCTTTTCACAGTCGTCGATGTTGTTCCATAAGTGGTTATCAGAATGTTTTAATCTCGTTGACGCTTGAATTGTTTACGTTGGTTACGCGGACACGTCAATATGTTTTCCCTTTTAGCATGCCTCTGCATTGTTGTGAACTTGTGTGTAGTAATTTATAAGTTGGATATAAATTTTCCAAAGACCTCTCAAAGAAATTGACATGGACGGAGGCCATAAAGAGACATGATCCATCTACCAAACGCCTATGTAAAACGGGTCAATACGATGTTATTGTAAATGTGGTCTCTAATATCAGTGACAGGACGCCGAGTACTAATACGTTATATCCAATACGGGCCACTTCATTTGTTTCAATAGTACTGATCTTATACTTACAGTTGACTAAAGAACTACAGAAATATTAGGTTATTAATTATTCTTACAGTTGACTAAAGAACTACAGAAATATTAGGTTATTAATTAAATTCCTAATGTTGTATTGGTGTATCACATTTCATTTCTTTGCCATGGTCATTTATATTATTGGAGAAAAGGGTGCAATATACTCTTATAAAAAGGTTTTGATGCTTCATTTTTGTAACTGATAAAAATGCACTCTGAAGCGGGATTTTTGTTCTGGAAAAAAAATTTTCAATTCATGAGCAATGATAAAAATCTGGATAAAAGGGTAAAAGACCATACATGTACAATTCACCGGGAAACAAACATGCTTTTAATACCATTAGGCAGTAATATACAAGTTTCACTAAGCACAGAAAAGAACAAATAATAATAAAATAAACTTGTAACAATAAACAAAAATAATTTCTATGTGCATAGACACCTTTTCATGTACAATAGTTTTTTGGTACTTTTTAACACTTAAAGGGGATATGATTCAAAATTAATCGAAAACAGTAAATTATAAAAAAAAATAACAATTTATGTTTGTAATATTTAAAAATCCACAGCGAACACATTTATGATCATTTTCCAAAATGTTCATCAAATAATTTTCTTCATTTATATGATATATCCAGGTGATGGAAAGGAAAACAAATAATTGACATAGATGACCACATTTTTTATTTTTGAAACATATTTTCATTTTCTCATTTTTGTTTCAATTTGAATAAAATTAAATATGAATTATTGTCGCCTCTCTTCCCACTTTTACCCATCAAATTCATGATTTTCTATTTTCAATGAATTCATTTTTAAAATTTAAAAAATTCTTCTTTAGGGTAAAAGTAGACCAACTAAAGCATTTTGTTTTACTATGCAATGTCTGATGACGATAGTTACAAGATGTATCTAGTTCTACAATATTAAACTCAGTTGTCCGGACGTTTCCAATCGTCTACCTTTACTTTTGGTTTTTCTTTGTATTGAACGCGGAGTCTTATGCAAATTGCGATTTTTCCGTAGCATTCCTGAAACTGTAGCATGCAGCTAACTAAATGTATAGACTAAGTTTTATCTACAATAGAATGGAATAAATCCACAAAAAAATAATGTGCTTTGCATCTAGCATTAAACAGTTTTTTGCATGCCAAATAATTGTATTCTTCAATTACAATATATTTTTACATATATATTACGATCATATACATCTAATAAGCTGGATAACATTGTGGTGCTGTATAGGTCAACAGACAAGAAAAACTTGTAAGCACCAAATGGGTAATCCGAAGCGTAAATTGAAGAAGGGCAGGTAATGGAAAAGAAAAAAGGACTAAATGACGAACAGTGATCTACAAAATACTACATAAAAAACTAAAGATTGAGAAACACGAATCCCACTAAAAACTCTGATGAACTTTGTCTTTTGTTTTACATTGCATGGCAGTTCCAGGTTTTTTACGATGATCCGCCACTAAGATCGTACAAAATATTTTAATACTATCAAAATCTGCGAAAATAATTTTAAAACAGTATGCAATAACGAATTTTCTTTATTAAACTATTTATTATGCCATTCATAATGAATCTGATTAGATTCTTTCTAAAAATAAATCCTATAATTAATCCGTTTGATACAGTTAATTATACTACACGAAGAAGAGATATATTCCCTGTATAATGTTGTCCCAAATAATCTTAAAGAGTGTGATTCAGATTTGAAGATTGTCTTAATATACATAAATATATCCATTCATAATTGTGTACGTTGAGGCTTTATCATTCCATTTTGTTCACTTGGAGGTAGTATGTTTCCCGAAATACGGGTACTTTAAAATGTAGAAATAATGTCCCTCAGTATTGCAGTTTGAATAACCGTACATCATGTACACCATTCATGAACATGTATACGCTACACCATGGTACCTTCCAATATGGGTTGTAAACGACCGGTGTATTTCTTAATATTTCGTAATAATACTGTTTTTTTACGACTTAAAGACTATACTTTTATCTTACATATACTCGACTACTAAATCTACATTTCTAACATAGGGCCGGGTTGGGTCAATAAGTTAGGTAGTTGGATTACCAAACAACTGATACAAGCCTATCACCAATACGGCATGGGTTCGCGCCCTGCTTTGTAAATTACAAAAAAGAGTGCATACGACTCGCATCCACAAGTGATAATGTTTACCAGTTGCTTGCCCATGGTCGGTGCTTCTCTCTGGGGACTTCGGCTTCTTCCACCACTAAAACTGGTCCTCATGATATAGCTGAAATATTGCTGAAAGTTGCGTTAAAACACAAAAAAAAGTCTACATTTCTAACAGGTAATACCACCCCTCGCTGTACTAGTTAAGCCTTCAATGTTTGAACTGTCAACGTTTTATAATTCGGTACCGTCATTACGTTTGCGCTAAATACAATCGTCGTTGGTAATTCAAACGCACGTGTAACCACTTATGAAACAGTAGCGTCACCAAACGGGTGAAGCGGTGAATGATTCCTAATAGATTCGTAGTAAGATTTAAATTGTAATTAAAATAGGTATTTGAAGATGACCAAGTTCGACATTAATTGATCAGTTACCATAAATTAGGAGTACAATCATTTAATGAAAAATGGAAAGTATATCGCCTGAATAATTATATTTTGTTTGTTTTAAGGACTAATGACTACACAGAATTCACAACATGTACACATTGTAATCCTGTAGTACCAGATAATTATGATAGTTTAAACACGACAGCCATTGGTATGTACTGATGTTTAGTCTAGTAATATAAAATAACACTAATCAGTATTTGATGAAAACATCATATTTTACATAATTGCATACATGCATATATCCAATATTTATTACGCCAATCTAGCGTTGGCAATATGCTACAACTTGAGCAGTCTTGCAAACAGGCAACAAACTTAATCCACCCTTGATACAATCACGGAACATTCATTTCTCGTATTTCATCAACCCTTATTGTAAGACTCAACAAAGCAAATAATCGTTTTTCTGTCGTACGATATCTAACTGGAACTGACTACCACAGTAAAAATATTTTAATCACTTGGTTGAAGCACTCAAACCTGTTGTCTTCTCCAGCATGGACACATTTATGACATCTGTAAAGAGTTGTAAAAGTTTTCAGTTTTCATGTGGAGCCTCTAACCCAATATGTAGTCTTGTTTAAGGCGGTCAGTAATTTGTACAAGTATATGAACTCATATTTCAAGTTATGACAGATTTCAAAATGTAAAAACTCGGGTTCCTACAGAAATACAACGAAAGTAACTTTATAACTTATATAACTCAAATATTGTTTTAGGATTGATTGCAATTTTGTTCGGTTCGTGAAGAAATAACTTCAGTCAGGTTGTACACACCTTGTATACCCGCTACGTTTAAGGATTGATCGCAATTTTTGTTCGGTTTGTCCAGAAATAACCTCAATCAGGTTGTACAGATCGCTTATCCCACGTAGCGGGTTACGCTAGGGTGTTTACAACCTGATTGAGGTTATTTCGAATGAGCCGAACAAATAATTTCGATCAATCCTTATAAATTAATTCAAACTTTTTTTGCTATGATATTGAAAAATATATTTATTTTTTTCAAACTAAGGCAAATAATCGGAAATAAATTTAAATAACCCCAAAGGTGCCTCATTTAATGAAAATCGCCTGATGACAACGGCACGTGAGACGCATTGGGAACGACGTCTATTTTCAGATTCAGTACAATCAAAACACGTATAAAATGACATGTGACTCTAAAATCAATGTATATATATATACATGAACTGACTACCCTTTACGAGGTGATGGGTTCAACCAAAGTTTTTGGTGGGTTTGTGTTGCTCATTTCTTTATTTCTATGTGTTTGTCTTCGTTCTATGTGTTGTTTGTCTAATGTTAGCATTGTCTCTGGAATTTTCATTCTTGATTGCCCCTTCCTTTTTCTATGTTGATAGATGTAAATGCTTTTATGAGAAATTGGAGACATCAAGTGTTGTTTCTTCAAAACTGGGAAAATTATTGTTATAAAGATATTTGTAATTTCAAAAACGTCATTGAATACATCCAAAATGAGAACAAAGTTTTTGTCCAGATTTGATTTCTAAAGAAAATTATATAAAAAATGTTTTTGTCTGCGCTAGTATTTAAAACGTGTATGTAAAATGGAATGTGCACGTCATGTTTATGGACTACCATTCATCAAGCAAGTTCAATGTCAATAGATTAGAAAGCCAAATGATTACAACACCATTGTAAGCCAGAAAACCGAATGGCCTGAACAAGATGGCCAACATTTGCAATCAGATCGCAAGGTAGTAAACTGGTCACTTTAAGATCTAAAATATGTTTTTACAGGACCAGCTGATATAAACGAGACCCAAACAGACAGGAAGTAAGTTTTTTTTAAATCAAATTATTAGTGGTATCTATTGACAGTTTTGAAATAACATACAGCTAAGATATTGCATATGTTTTTGCAGGTCCCGCTGACATAAACGAGACACAAGCAGACAGAAAGTACACTTTTCCTAAATCAAATTATTCTCGGCAAAGTCTGTTGCAATTTGTTTTTCTGTTGGCATTCTTGATACAACATACAGATAGAAATTAGTTTATCCTTCTAAGTTTTGCAACCTATGTTTATTGTATTATAATGAAAATGACTCCTCATATACACAATTATATATAACTAAGCAGTCACAATGTATATTCATATAATAGTATTGCATATCTCTCTCTTGCTTGTTCACATCATTTCATAAATAAACATTATAGAATACATACGGGGCAATAAATAAAGGACATTCCAGAGAAACTGTAAACATAAGGTACACAAGACGAAGCAAGAACATAGCACAATATGAATTGGATACCACTATACGCAGACACACACAAATAACGTACAAAAGGTTACTCCCTCCTACAAACAACTGGAGATAAAGACGAACCGAACATTTTTTCATATTAGTAATGGACAATTCCAAAACAGACTTGGCTGTTTAATGTATATTCATTTAGAAGAATTTAAAGATACCAAAGGGGCAATCAGAATCCGTATATCGAAGAAGAATACACAACGCAATGACCAAAATAAAAAGGACAAAAGGACAAACAAGTAAAGATCAATTGTTGCTTAATATTTCTATATAATAACTAAAATACATATGTGAACAAATTCAAATTATTATAAGAAATATGCGTTAATATCCAAATATACAAGTAGGTGTATGACAAAATGACCAAAAGATATTTTTTAAGTTATTTATCTTTCTCTCTCTCTCTGTTTTTCCCTAGGACAACACCAAACAACTAAAATGATAATGTGTCCACAAACGCTGGTTCAAAGCAATTCAACAGCTAGATGATAAATGACTGGGTTTGATTGATATTGACAATGCCGTACATCAATAATCCCACTATTACTGAGTTAAATAACTCATCTATTCCATTTGACAAACATGATAATAACTTATATTAGACAAATTGTGTCCGTGTTGATGTTGATGTTGTGTCACGAACGTATGCATTTGTCCCGTTGTTTGTGTTTTTGTGATCAGTGTACATTTGTACAACTTGAATACTTATTTTATTATGTTTAATAAATTGATAATATAGTTTTTCATATACTTTAATGTAGTGTTGCTACCTATGAGGAATGTCTACCAGTCACGAATAAAGACCACACTTACAACAATTTGCATGAACAACCAAAAGGTACTGTTATTGTCTTAGTAATACCGACCACACTTACAATAATCTGAATAAACATCCAAACGGTACTGTTATTGTCTTAGTTATACCGACCACATTTACAATGATCTGAATAAACAACCAAAAGGTACTGTTATTGTCTTAGTTATACCGACCTCACTTACAATAATCTGAATAAACAACCAAAAGGTAATGTTATTGTCTCAGCTATACCACCACACTTACAATAGTCTGAATAAACAACTAAATGGTACTGTTCTTGTCTTAGTTATATCGACCACACCTACAATAGTCTGAATAAACAACCAAAATGTACTGTTATTGTCTTAGTTATATCGACCACACTTACAATAGTCTGAATAGACAACCAAAAGATACTGTTATTGTCTTAGTTATACCGACAACACTTACAATAGTGTGAATAAACAACAAAAAGATACCGTTATTGTCTTAGTTATACCGACCACACTTACAATAGTCTGATTAAACAACCAAAAGACACTGTTATTGTCTTAGTTATACCGACCAAACTTACAATAGTCTGAATAAACAACCAAAATGTACTAGTATTTTTAATTTATAACAATTTTATTTGATCAAATGACAAAAAGGATTGGACACAAGTTGCGCTAACATATGACGTCCTCTCACATTTACAGTGTACGTATCAATAATAACAACAAGAGCATGCGCGATATGTCAGACAAAATAAATGAGATGTAAACCTTGGGCAGAAATCAAACAAAACAAATTAAGAAAATATATATATAATATATATATTTTAGAAAAAAAATATGTGGATGTGGATGGATGCAATGCTTGCATGAACAATTTTAAACAATTATAAATCGTTTGCACTCTTTAATAAATTTGTATACATTTCGAAAGACTCGAATATGTTCATCAAAGGTGAGGTTGTCAATTCCGTTTGTGATTAAATTTAAATTTAAATCAATGTTAAATAGCATCCAGCTGAGGCTTTGTAACAAGTCATTTCGTAGTAAAGAATATCTTCTACAGAAGAAAAAGAAGTGTTCAGTATCTTCTCTTGGCAATTCGCAGTTGCAATTAGGACTAGCTACAATATTTATTTTAAACAGATCGTAGTTCAAAACTGAAACTGAACATCTAATTTGGGTTAAGATAATGTTAAGTTTCATAGGGCCATAGAAAAAAATTTTTGGTACTTGCTTAGGATAATCACTATTGAGACGTAATGCATTCTTGAACTTTGGTATCTCTAATGGACGTGTCGAGCTTGTTCAAATTCTTTATGATAGATGGAATAAAGGAGTCAGTAGTCAAGGAAAGTCTACAGAAATGTACAATTAGGACAGAACCATTACGTAGGGGATAAACAGTTGTGCTCTGTATAGTTGTTGGAACATGATCACAAAGACAATTGGGTGCTGTACCATTTCGCATATTATAGAATAACCGAAGTTTTCGTTTTTGTCTTCTGATTGCCAGGGTTTCCCATCCCACTTCCTGATAAAGATAAGCAGTTTTTGTAAATATTGGGAGGCCTGTTATAATACGAACTGCTTCTAATTGTTGTCGTTCTAATTTATTAGAATACCAAGACCCGTAGTTATCCTACACTTCACACGCATATTCAAATAGTGGGTGAATAAAAACAAGGTACAACTTTTTCGAGATTTTCGCGATTCCTTCTTAGTTTAAATTTCCGTAACATGCAAAGATGTTTAGAGATTTTTTAAATAATGTTTTCGACATGGTCATTCCATTTAGCATTACTTGAAAATGTTACTCCCAAATGTTCATGGGTATCAGTAAGTGGAATGTCTTTACCCTCAAAAGAAACAATTGAAATCATTTTCTGCATCAATATTGGAAAGGACCATTATTTCAGTTTTATCAGGGTTAAAAGACAATAACTAACTACGAGACAAAACATTAAGTTCCTTCAAGTCGTGATTGATGACAGTATTGATTTCATCAACATTTCGACTCGAATATCCAAGATCAGTGTCGTCAGCAAATAATCTACTTAAAGAGTGGAGTTTTTCTCCAATGTCGTTTATATAGACTAAACATAGCAATGGCCCTAGGTACTGGTATTGTCATAGGTATACCGATGACACTTACAATAATCTGAAAAAAACAACCAAAAGGTACTGTTATTGTTTTAGTTTTATCTTACAACTAGTTGCATTATTCAAATGGTATAAATATGGTAGTATAAAAGATGTGATATTTGTATTCTTTTTTGTCCGCTTTGAGGATTATTTGTAATAAATCATGTCAAATTTAGTGATCATCGAGTACGCCCAAAGTCATAAGACAGCAACACCAAATAATCTAAAAATAGTGTAGTAATGTTGCTAATTTTAAGGAGAACAAATATATAGCAGCGGTATTTGTTCCACTGAAGATCACAGCTAGCAAAGTGAACATCATTTCGTTGACAACTTGACATTCTTTAGACACAAACTATTTATTTAGCACTCTTTCGGAATAGGTGTACCGCGCTATGAATAAATTGTTCTACTTCAACAGGAGTTCTTAGAGACAAGATCAGTTGATAATTGAGGTCTTTCTGGTGTATTTAAAAATGAAGTCAAAATATTAACGCGATCGCATATCTATTTAGCTTAATCTTAAATGTAAATAGGTTTCTTTATTGTTAGTGCACATTTAAATCTATATGTATGGAGTGTGGAATTCTCTATTATGTTGTTTGTGTGTACGTGATAATTTATCAATGTATTAGCTATGTATATTTTAATGTGATATAGTATGTTTTACTCATTCACCCTGCATATTTTAGAAATGATGTTCGATATTGCTGTAGCAGTCTATGAGTAGATTAATGGCCGGTCGTGGTCGTGATCGTATGGTAGTTGGATTTATTACTGTCTATGCACCCATTACCTATCACCACAAACAATGTGAGTTCGAACCCCACATTGGCGAGGTGTACGCCATAGAACATTATGTGATCAAGTTTATCAGTGACTTGCGGCAGGTCGATGATTTTCTCCAGGTACTCCGGTTTCCTTCACCAATAAAACTGATCTCAACTAATGAAAAGTCAGCATGTTTATGAATAAGATTAAATTTCAGCTTCATTTCAATATATGAAGAATACTTAGTTATTAATCATAAGTTTATGACCTATATTGAAGTAGGACAATAACCATATTTAGTCTAAATTTGTCTTATTTTCAAATATTTTGTTCGAATGCATCAACTATATTTTGATATGATAGGATGCTGATGCGCAGCGTTTATAAGTTATTTATACATCTAACCGAATATGAGCTGTTGTGACATCTATCGGCTGAAGATACCGATAACATAAATCTACACTGTATAATAAATGTTTAATTTGAAACATTGACCATCATTATTATCATTATTAGAACTTTTAAGCATATAATTTCTGTTTCAGAAAAGAAGAAGTTACAGAAAAAGGAGGAAACTTATGACAATGTGAAAATTTAGATATATATCAGTTGTTATTATTTATTCATTGCATATTTTGTTGTTGATGTAATTGCTAACAGTACTAAGATGAAGATCCATATCTGTGATTTTACAGAAGCAAGTAATTAGTTTATCAAAAGTAAATAAGATTGGACTATGTATATAGTATTATTAGTGTATTTTGCTATGTTAACGCATTTAATAAAAATAATCATTTATTCACAAAAATTTGTCAATGCTTAGAGCAAATTTTGGAGAACACCCCAGAACTCATGCAAGCAGATATTATAAATGTTCAGACAATGTGCATATTTTACATAAATATACGTTTCTTGACAAAGCAATTTATGCGGAACCGTAGTTCTTATGCTGTTTTTTTTATTTCCTTTCTATTGTGATCATAGAGCTACGAATTTCACTTGTTTGTAAACTGAGGTTGGGCCATTCGGGTACTATTGTCTCGTTTGACGTCGAAAAGAGAGATCAAGGAATTCGAATGAGTGAAATTCATCCATCTTTTACATTGAAAATCACAATCCAAAGGGTTGGAAGTGTCATGTTCTTGGTTTTATCAACATTCCAACAAATCGTCGCCTAACGTGTTAACACCCCTGAATTAAACTGATACTAGCTATTTATGAGTGGTGACGTCCTTATTCCCTCAACTAAAACAACTGCGCAGGATTTCCTCATGGTGTAATTCTGTAAATCTGGATCTGTCGCGTACCTCTTGTCAATGAATTTGTCTTACTTATGTCCATATTTTGTATAAAGATATGTTTCTTGAAAAAGCAATCGATACGGAACCGTAGATCTTAATTATGATATGTATTATACCCCCGCTCCACCGGAGGGGGTATACTCTTTTACCTCAATCCGTCCGTCCTTCCGTCTGTCTGTCCGTCCTTCCTTCTGTCTGTCTGTCCTTCCATCCATCCCAAGATATTCTTTGTCGCATTTTTCTCAGCAACTATTGAAGGCAGAAATCTGATATTTGGTCACAAGCTTCATATGGGTATGCCATATTTTGGGAAGCGTTTTTGGACCCGTCAGATTCCTACTTTCTGCTTGCCGACTTAGTTGGCTTTTATACACATTGAACATATATGCGGGGGTATCATAAGTGAGCATTAGCTCACAGTTCATCTTGTTTTCATTTGCTTTTTTTGTGACTGAATAATATTTAACAAGACAATACCTACAACGAGCAAGGAGACAGATTTTGATTTACATTCCATAACCAATATTAAAACGTGAACTAAATATGTGAAGCTCTAGTTGACAAATTAACTTGGGAGTGCCTACAACCACATTTAAGTACAAATCATGTCTATACCATTAATATCAGCCACGAGGTTAATCTTCAAATTGCAACGGCAATTGGGAAACACGATTTAAATTGAAGTCATCAAAAGATAGAGTAGTTCTTTATTTCTTTGTGACCCTTCATAACATTCCAATGTAAGTGTCAGGATATCCTGGAAATAAAAGCGAGTTCTTATTTCTTTCATTGAAATGTCATAGATAAATGTATTAATAATTAATCAGAAGTCAATACTAATACTATTTCGGTGTAGTTTACTACCTGTCAGTCAAATTATATGGTAATACGACAACATCGATAAAAGTCATTAATGTGTACCCAACGTACAAGTGTTTGATGTCCAATATATTTTACATAGAGAAATTAAAATGACAAAAAGCGCATAATTTAGATTCATATGGGCATAACAAATAAGGCAATATCACTAATAGTTCACAACATCATTATCAGAACAAATCATGGACAGATAGAAATTGTCTTGCAGTATGGAGGTTACGGAGTTTAGTTACATGTGTGACTTCTCTTGCAGCAACGACAGCTTCGCATCTCTGACGCATAGAACCAATCAATCGTTGTATAGAGGCGTATAGGATGTTGTTACACTCGTGCTCAAGTGCGTCACGTAGCTTCTGTAATGTTCCCGGCAAAGTTTGGTGGTAGTGAACACGTTTACCGAGTTCATTCCATAAATATCCAATTGGTGACAGATCCGGTGATGACGCCGGACAAGGAAGAACACGAATGTGATTCTGGTTCAGAAAGTCTTGACAAACACGAACCATCTTGCATTGCCATGTTGAAAGACGTGATCAATGTTTTGCTGTTGCGGAAAGGGCAGAATGATAGGATCAAGAATATCATTTCTGTATTTTACAGTATTCAATGTTCCCTGAGCAATTTAGAGCTGAGTTTGACCATCGTGACAAATTCCAGCTCAGATCATAACACTTCCGCCTCCAAAACGGTCAGACTGGAATACACACTGGTCCGTAAAACGTTTCCCACGACCTGCGGTACACACAATAACGTCCATCGCCAAAGCGAAGTAAAAATCGGGATTCATCACTAAAAAGTATGCATTGACAGCTGTGGAGCCTCCAACGACGATCTACACGAGCCCAGGCTAGTCTCTCGGTCATATGGTGTTGCTTACGAATGTGTTCTTCCACCGGGGTAGTGTTCTGCGAACAGCTTGACCCGAAATACGGACATTTACTAGACGATGTGTTCTACGGGCAGTGTCGTCAGTCGTTACCATACGGTTCCGGGTGTAAATAAGACATAAATGTCTGTGTTGACGTTGTGACGTCACCTGCGTCCTGTCGCTACGGAGTCTATCAATCGTCCTACCTGTTTGTCCAAGACGAATCATTAGTCTTGATTTTTTTCCGTAACAGAAGAGAATGTTAATGCTTGCTTTGTGAGGAAACATGCGTTACACATTGGCGTAAATGATAATAAACAATTGTTTTTGTTTTAACATAAACATATATTAAACAAAAAATATTTGTGTGGTTTCTTTTGTTGACTAGTATATATATCTATCTTTATATATGTGTTATTCAGCTATCAGACAGGGTATGTAATGTGACATTACCGGCTTAAGATCTATTTTTATCCTAAGCCGGAAGTGTCACATTATATATCCTCTCTGATAACTGAATAAATGATATATTACGGTTTTAGCATTGTTGTGTTTAAATACAGAATCCAACCGCATTTTTTTTTCATTTTTCCTATTGCAAAACGTCCCGTTCGTCCCTCGGACATTCCTTCTACAATGACGTCAAAATATGTGTCACGTCAGATTTCATGAAGGAAAATCATGTACTAAATGTATCAATCAACACAATTTCATATGCAGTAAATTTTATTAGCTTTATAAATATAACATTAATATATCACATTACAAAACAACGAGGTTCTGAAACAATTTCAATATTTTAAATGTTAACAACATGCACACAAAACCTTGGTTTGGCCCAATGATGTCGAAAGTTTTCAAGGCACAACTTTTTGTTTATTGTGATGTTCATCACGTAATGGTACAGCCATGAAACATAGGAGTTTGCTGAATCATTCAGGTATTTGTAACGGAATTATCTGTTTGTCACGTTTGGTTGTTCAAACAGCTATTTTGAGTATTATGGTAGAAAATTGAAGGCTGCCACTGCAAAACTCAGCAAATTTGTAAACCAATTCGTAAATGTGTAATGTACAGTTTTTACTTTAATATTGAGATATATATAGATACATGATGGTCGTAAAAATGTTTTCGTGTAAAATTCCTGGTATTTCGCATGTAAACTCTGGTTTCTTATCGCATTGCCAGATTTCTCGTTTTAAGAAGTGGACATGCGTGCAAAGGTCATAACTTTCTCCTAGCCTATCGCAGTGTGTGGTGTTTATTGCACGCGACAGTTATGTTATGTACCAGATTTCTCGCATAGAAATATAACTAATTTCAATTTTGGCTTGAAATTTATTGAAAACATTATAGCATAAAACATATGATATAACAGATTAAAGGACATTTTAACTTTAATTCCAACGATTTTGATAAGTCAGCTTGTATCAAGACATCGTATATTATTACTTTGATGTTTTAACGATATTCCATCATATTCATTCGTTTAATTCCGGTTTCCGCTATATAGATGAATAATTCTAAATTTGATGATTATTTGAATCTTATCTAACCAAATGAGCTTAAATTTATAAAATAAAGGTTGCAACTGACACTCAAAATTATGTTTCCTACTTTAGCCTTAACAGTAAAACACAGGAAGATTAAAAATGTATGATCTACGATCTAAGATGTGATTAAATCGATGGACAGATAATAGAATAGCAAAAGGAAAAAATAAGACAGACAATAATATACATTTACTGCATGCTAGTGAGGAAAATATGAAAATTTATTCACCCAAGAGTAACATATTCTCCGCGGGCATCGCCCGAGGAGAATATGGTACTCGTGGGTAAATCAATTTTCATATGTCCTGTACCCGCATGCTTTGAATGTTTTATTATACCGAATGAACCCAAGAAAACACATATATGTAAAATATGCTGGAAAACATATTCCAAGTCCATTGGAACGTTGTCTCAGATTTTAACAAACCACAGTGTAACAGTTGCCTGCAAATGATGCGTTCCGAGTGCCTCTGACGTTTCCTGTCAAAGAACGATAACTCTGGTGGGAAAACCCGCGAGGCTTCCGAAGTGGTGGAATATGATTTTTATTTCACGGAATAAGATTGTTGTCCTGTGTGATCACGTGTTCTGATTTTTAGACATTGTCAAATCAAATTAATCTATTTATGGTAAGTAATATATGAGATATAATAATATACAAAACACTACACTGGAAAATAAAAATCGGGTGAAAAGCTAATATTTATATCTCTTGTCAAATACTAAATAATGCTTTGAGATATTACTCGGATACTGTATATGTTTCCTTCGCTAATCCTAACTTTCACAAGATCGAGGTTGCACCTGCAGACCGTAGTCAAACAGTGTTAGCTACTTCGTTCAGTCTATTTGATAATGCACTGATACCGTTAGTGGCAAAAGTTTCTCAATAAATACTTAACAAAATATTTGCCAGTACACCCCGATATGAAAAAACGAAACCAATTTGTAAAATTTTTTCACATCAGGATACACTTGAAATACTGATAAAGTTGGCGTTAAACATCAATTAATCAATAAATCCAATGCAAACAATCTAGCATTTTGAAACACTCCCATTATTATCGGCGATTTATTCCGCGTTATGACTAAATTGAAGAGCTTTTGTACAGCATATTACTGAAAGGAAAAGTTCCAATGGACAATTAGGATATGATTCTTTGAAAGCTCCTCATTCCACATGTTGGTGCACCTTCCACCCTTTTTCTTGGATACTGACGCATCAGATAGGCACAGTCCTATGTCAGATCCAGGTAGGACAGTGAAGTAATCAGCCTTGCACATAAATGCCTAAGCCTCGCACAAGAAAATATTGTGCTTTGCTGAGCGGTTTCATTCAAAGTAAAACATTGCACATTAATTTCTAGGTGGAAATTTCCTGTTGGGGACAGAAAATAATTCACTAACATGGTTCATTAACCCAAAGTTATGGGTTCAAAAGCTTTTCCAATGACTGGAACAGCTGAGCTCTTTCGATATCAAATTTAAAAATACTGAAAGTACAATAAACAAGTTAAATAATATCCGCTATCCAGCTACTGCAAACTGCACTGTTATAATGCTCCGCCGACACAAAGACATAAAAATTACTTAAGACATTCGTCGGTCCATACTATCGGCTCATCTGTGAGTCCAATTCAAATGTGGTCATTAAATCACGTCCTATTTGAACTTTGGGTCTCTATTATAAGCGTTGCAATGGCTCTGTTGTGGTCCTTTAAAAAGCTGCACCACCCAACGTTCTTGCCTGGTCCCACTTTAGCCAGTATCTGTAATGTAGGCTTTAACTGGAAAAACATAGTGCCGTAGAAACATATGGGTGATTTATCAAATTTGGGTCATCAAGTCATGTCAGAATAGAACAAATGATTTCTAGATATTGATGTTACAAAGTAACCTGGCAGGCCTGTTTGAACTTCAAACTATGACCGTGGAAGAATCTACTATTTATATATAACACCAGGTTCTCGTACAAATAACAACAATATGCTATTCATAGTATTGTTGTTTGCATAGTATAGAATATAAAAGGTGTAATAATTGTCAATTGACTCTAATTAAATGGATCAGTGAATTCAGATGTAAACTATTTCACCTGTCCACCCTAAATTAAAAACGAATGTTCCAATTGAACTACGACCGATAACCACGCCCGGACAAGTTAGCCTGAATCAACAATAGCTTTTAATAAAACAACAAGTGACACATATCGTGAATTTCTGTACAAAACGTTTGTCCCCTACTATTCTGTCATCCTCTTCCTCCCCGAAATTACAAACACAAGAAAAAAAGAAGAACAAAAAAAACACAAACACAAGAAAAAAAAGAATAATATAAAAAATATACTTGTATATGCAGTATGGTCGACGCATGGGATTTATTTTTGTGGAAGGTGGATCTTTAAATTCTGTCATTTCTTGGTTAATCTATTAAGTATTTACGAATAATCTCCATAGGAACACAAATTATCATTAGATCAGAACATTTCGATGAACTATTTAAAAAAAAATGCTGTATGACATATAAATTGAAATGTTTTTGAAAAAGCTAAGGTTCATCTTTACCCGTTTTTAATATAATTAAATAGGAGTGGTCTACAATGCTTAGTATTTAAGACGCCTTTGAAGACATCAAATGGGTAATCAGAAGCCTTTAAATTTGCCTTTCCATGTACCTAGGGGTCAGACACCACTAGACAGGTTATGCACTAAATCAGCTTACATGTGTGGATTTTCGACGGTATTAGAAGAATGGAGAATTTCACATGCAATTCAATTTGCACATGACATTATTCTTTATCACTCTATTTCAAATTAGATGCTACTGATAAATTGCCACTGGTCATTCACATTAAAACATTATTCGACAACTACCCCTCCAGATATATCAATATACACAAACAACAAATGCTGGCTTTTACAGGAGGTATAAATTAAATTATAACATTGGATTATCTCGGTGATAATGTAGGATAATAGACATTTTTGTATGATTTAATTGAAAATACATTTCTACCAATTCGAGAAGAAGTAGTCGAAAACCGATGATCTGTGTTTTTCAGATGTTTTAACCGAAATATTTCTAATCCCAAATTATGAACACGACATTAACAATTTTGTCACAAAATATAATTAGTGAATACTTACTTGGATTTTCATTCATTGCAGTCAAAGTAAAATTTACACTTCCATGTTTCAAATGTGTACATTTCAACACGCCGTTGATAGAGGAATCGACGGGATCAAATGTGACATCAATATAATTGCTGCCATATTGGAAAGTAGTGTAGTTTCCATAACTATAATCAGTACAGAATGTCGTTGTACATGTTGTACGAACAATCCCATCTTGCGCCCAGGAAGTAGTACCAGTGCATGGAGATAGAGTGCACTTCAAACTTAATTTATCGCTAATGATTTGGGTTCCTATGCTTGTTATGGTTAATGTTCCAAAAAACACAAATAGCATCAATTCAAGAGTGTAAATGGTTATTCGGAAGAAACAATATTGATGAGAAAACAATCCGACACAAATTAATTGTAAATGTGATTCATTTCAGTTATCAGATTGCGAAAGCTATGAAATTGTCAACTTAGAATGGTAAACATAGTACATCCTCGTAATGATTCTTAAGCAGAACTCGTATTAGCAAATATTTTATAGATGTTTCTTAAAAAAAGGAGGGGTGTAATGTTTTTAACCTTTTTTCTAAACAAAAGCAGATCATACTGTACTAAGAATGATCCATTATTTAATTACTTTTTACAAAATAAAATTCACAAAAACTTCAACTAAAATATTTTATTAAAAATAAAACGTGAATAATAGGAGAAAACCGACTGGGGCTCTAATTTAAAATTCTAATTGAATATGCTGAGGCCATTACCATAGAAAATTTGCATACACAAATGTATCAGAATTTAAAATTTACCTTATTCTTTCTAGATCCTTATGATCATTAGCAAATTATTATAAAAAAATGAAATATCATCAAGCTCATTTAGCCGAATACATTCGTTATTAACAACCTTTTTGTATTTCAAGTGTAAGCTACACACTTATGTCACTAACAAAGGGTGATATGACTTGAAGTTTTCAATCACATATGCCAAAAGCTGGCAAAAGCAAAATATTTCAATATTTGATGAATCAGATTTTTCAGATCTCAAAAATATATTGAAGTTTTTGTAACATGAGAGACAGGCAGAGATTTTGCAAAATGTGTTTTTTTTCTATCTGCAATATCTGATTGATATATACAAATGTATGTTTAACATGTCAATTTGGTCATCCAACATACCAACAAATCTTTGACTGTATACCCTTTTGTCACAAATGCAACATTCTAGTTGGGTTTTGAAATTTATATATTTCGTGTAGTGATCAATACAAAGAAAAAAATGACTAGATGTACACGTTTCATTGTTATTCTGATCTAGCTCAATCTGAAAGCACGACTGGAAACAGTCAACATTAACTGATGTCGAACGGTCACCATTTTTTTCACGCATGTTCATATGTTGCAAAAAGCATACATGTTTTTACTACAGACATTATTTTCTGCATTAACTGCAGAATGTAGTGTAAATTCACACAGGTCAAATGACAAATAACCATGGCTGTCAAAGTCTGCTGCTTGTTAAATTTAAATCATTTGTTTCAAATGCATAGCTTCTATCTATGGCTGTATCATATTTTCTGAATTTTCGTTTGCTTGTCAGTTGATGTTGCTTCTGTATCGTGTGACATTTCGAGTGATTTTCTAAATCAAGCCTCACACATTCTACAAATAAAGACATCATCTTTGAATGCATATGCATTTTTAACAAAAAGCATAAAACAGTGGTTGATCTCGCCTCTGTGAGAGGTGCCAGTAGCGATTAGTCACTTCTTCTCGTTTACAGTGTATGCAAGAGCCTGGTGGTCTGCCTTCATGCACCCATTGACAGTTTGACTTTCAGAAGAGGGGGTATATAAGTTTGGGTTGTAGTAGATTTTACACATGTAAACAATGAATCTGAAAGTGACACATAAATAGCTATTACACGTTGGGAAGCATGTGCAAATATTTTGAGAGAAAACTACAATATTCAATTGGAAAATGGAATCAACATCACCACCCTCACCGTGACACTGACAGAAATATTTGTGAACCCATGCCATGCGATTGACAGAACGGGATAAATGTATCGAATTTCGAGACAATTTGCATTGTACATCAAAGCAGTATAATACCTCACATGCATACCGTTACATTTTGTATTCCATTGTTTTCATGTGTAAATACATGTGTGAATACGGGCAAAATGGGAGGAGCCATTGTCTTTGTTTGGGTGATGCTGGAATGTGGACTGTTTTTCTTAAGCTGTTACGAGTGATGCAAATTGCCTTTAACACAATGAAGTATATATATTATTTTGTCCAAGGAACCAGTTTTTTTATTTTTTCCTACCCTGGAACTTTATTCTGTCAGATGCAAAATGTGTAAACATACGCGACCAAAAAAGATACGATTTTCCGAGGTTAAAAAAAAAAAAACGTTATTTTTACATTCATCGCAGACCGATTTTTATACCAGACTGAAAATCATGACTATTAATAAATATAAATGTTATTTTTAATCATATTTCAATTATTTTCATTGGTTTAATACAAGAAAAACGTAGCTTTCAAAGTACGTAAAATTGTTTGGGTTTATGAAGCGCCATCTAGCGGAAATTAATTACGATTATCTCCCTTGGATTTTTAAATATTCCACGGCCTGGAAAATTAGAATTTTTTCGACTCTGCTCTTCAACTGTTCCAGTTACGTATATTAAAGCTCCATTCCCCGTTTTCCCACTCCCAAACCATGAATGTGGACATGTGTTATCGTAAGCTGCCATATTGATGTCCGGTTTAGCCTGCACAAGACATGGGAACTAATTATGTATGTAACCAATCAGAGAGCTGGACACACCTCTTGTGCCAGTGACACAAATTCTTGACCACTCTAGCGTATAAATAGCGTATGCGCAGCAGACACAGACTTAAGGTTGTGGACCCGTCGACCAGGGCATTTTGTTAATATAACCCTTTAGATACCAGAGCGCATCCAGCCACAACCGATACACATATAATATTATATACCAGTCCAGGATATAATTTAACCTGAGTACGTACATCCCTTTTTATATTGTTTATGTGATATTAACAACCTAACCTGACCTGAAGTTTACCATCCCATTTTTACTGTGTCTGTGACCAGCAGTCCATAGGGGGCCCAGTATATTTTACTAAGTCGCTCTAAGAGATTATATAATTTATGTTAATAAACTGTATTATTTAAACTAAAACTGCACCAGTTATTGTGGCCAATATTTAGAATAATCAAGCTATAGTTAAGAGTCAAAGTGTTTAGATACGACAATTTGGAGCTCAGACAGCATAACATGAGACCAGTACCTATTCAAACCAGCTTATGCCTCTGTCAGTGAACCATGATAACCAATAGCCCGGCCAACTATACCCGCTTGCCAGTAATCATAACCTAACCAAAACCAGCTACCAGTGACTAAGCCTAGTAGTTGACTGATATTTGGTCGTAGGGTCAGACTGCATAATTTCGTGAACACAAGTTCGTGGAATTTGTTGTTTTTGCACATGATCACGTGATTTATTATTGCCACGAATATATGTAGTTCTACTGTAATACTCTGGGTTCATAAACCGCAGTTTATCATTTGGTTACAGGCGGTGGGATACTTACCCAGTGTTTTTTTATGGGTGAATTTCTATAAAGTTGTAAATAAATAATTCAGTTGAATAAATCCATAAAAAAATTAGTGGAGAAAATAGTAGAAACCAATCACCCTTGGGATCAGAGATTTCTAGTCTTGCTGAATTAGAAACTGAAGAAACATTTGAGCCTACAACTGATTTTAAAAATTTAAAAACCAAAGTTGATGTATTAAGTGGCGTGTTCAATCATCTAAATAAGGGATATAATGACCAAACCAACCAAACCCACATGTTCAAAAACCAGTATGACACCTATAATGACTTCACAAATAAGAAGATGGAGGCCTTGTCAGCACAATTTAATACCAGACTTGAAAACATTGCAAGAGAATTTGACTCAAAATTAGAAAACCAATCAAGTGACCTAAGCACTAAATTAGACAATAAATTTGAGAATCTAAAAGGAGAGATTGGCAAAATTGTTACCGCCATGGAAAAACAAGCAGATTACATTTTAGAAAAAAAAATTCCCTTTGCATTCAGCAGTCAGGGACCTGACAAAAGATTCGAATACCAATGGCACTGGCCATACAAATTATATTGGTAATGATAATGTATCAGCTAACCAAACAATATTTCAAACCCAGACTAATTGTACCACTGAAAATAGTTATTCACAAAAGCCGTCAAGTGCATTTACACCTATTCAGACTACTGTAATTAGATATACCCCTATGCCAAATACTAGCATAACAAGTCAGCCAGCCCCAATATACCATCCTCAAGCTGAAAACCCAGTTCATGTACCAATTGAACCCATAACTAGCATATGCAATAGTGGCAGTAAAGACAACTGGGAAATCTAGCTGGTCCGATTACAAATTGTGGCGTCATTAAATGGGTGGTCCAATGAAACCAAAGCACTGAAGCTGATAGCTTGCATGAAAGATTCAGCACTATCTACTATTGTAAATATTAATACCAATTACCCTCCATCCTACCATGAGTTAATTAATACCCTAACCAGACGTTTCGCACCTGAAAACCAAGCTGAATTGCATAAGCATCAAATTGATGCAAGAATTAGAAAAAGATGTGAAAGTTTACCTGAGCAAGCCCAGAATATTAAACGTCTTGTACGTCTTGTCTATCCTCAAGCCCAGACAAATGTATGGGACAGTTTAGCCTACCGTAGTTTTAGGGAAGCACTAAATGATTATGACCTGGCATGGGCTATTACCCAATTAAATATGGATACAATTGATGAGACATTATCATTAGCATTAAAATATGAAGCTTTCCATGCAAGTCACAGAAAACCAACATTGAGAAAAATGGCTAGTGACAATATGACCGCAGATAAAAACCATTCAAAGGGAGATAAATCTAAGAGTTAAGGGACCTGTTACTATTGTGGTGACCAGGGACACTTAAAGACAAATTGTGAGAAACGCAAAAGGGACAATGAAAGGTTTGTACAACACTTGAAGGGTAACTCACAAACCATTTAATATGGATACCAAGGTTCAAACCGATTAAATAGTCCAACAAAAACCAAAGCAACTTTGACCTATTCGGGAAACTCTTAAAGGCTGGTAGTAAGGGACAACTGCCAGCTAAACCTGAAAATAAACCAGGACCCAATGTTTTAAAAATTAAAAGTAGTAATAATGATGGACTTTTTGTAAAAGTCGAGATTGTTGACCAAGTTGTGCATTGTTTAATAGATACAGGAGCATCGCCACCAATATATTCAATAAATTACCTAACCATTGTAAGGCAAAATTGGAACTACTAACAAATGACCTAAAAATGGCAGATGGTCATAATATTAGCCCCTTAGTCACCATAAAATTACCTTTACTGATAGATGATCAGAATGTATACCAAACATTTGTTGTTGCAAAAGTGGACATACCTGCTGTTCTCGGTTATGATTTCATGTTTTCTAGCCATTGTGTGATTTATGTTCCAAATAACACTTTATTTTTGAATAACAGAGAAGTAGAATGTCAATTAGAAAGTCAATTACCTCGATTTTTCAGAATTAACATAGATAAGAAGGTAGTTCTACCTCCAAATAGTGAAACCATTATTCAGACAAAACCAGTAAATGACATACCAATAGGCACATTGATATATCTTATAAAGGTGCAAAGTATGATTGAATACGGAATTCAAAGATAAAAAATACTTTAAAAATTGTAATTTTCTGAAATTAACTGTTTTGAACCAATACACATGGTCTTTGTTTTTGATACATTTAAAGACATTCTATTTTCATAACTCCAGTACGAAATATCTTCTAATACTGTATTAAGTGTTTTGCTTATACAAAGTTTGTTTTTCCCAGTCGCCGATATTCTCCTAAGTAATGCTAAATATGTACTTATGCTTTGTTTTCAGAGAGCTTTATTGAAAATTGGTATTTTCCAAAAAAGTTACTTTCTCTAAATAAAGATTTGTATTTATTTATTTATTTATTTAACGTTTTCATTATTTTCGATTTTTTTGTCAGATTCATTAAAGTAGCAAATTTCAGTATATTACAATTTTTAAAGTATTTTTTTATCTAAACACATTTTTTTCCACTGAAATAATTACATTTTAATACATGATGAAACTCATCTCCAAGATCTGCTGTGTTACATAAATTACAAATTCTGAGTTCCCTTGGTATGTTTTTCCATCTTCCGTATTCAACAGGTGTTTGGTTATTCAGCCTTATGCGACCAAACGTAAATATATCTCTATTATCGAGGATATTACGATAATTTTCAAATTCAAATTTATTTTTAAAAAGGCGATAATTTACAGTTTTCGATCCGGTATCAATATTTGCATGCCAGGTTTGGTAAAGCTGATCTTGGAGACAAGTTTTAACGGAGTTTTTAAGCGATTGTGCACTGATGAAATACTGGTTCAACCAAACATATGAAAGGTCACATTCATTTAATATACTCTGCATAATTTAGCCATGAAAACTGACAATTATTAATTTGTGATAAATATAATAACTTGTAAGAAATAATAGATAGTTTAATATCCTTCCCAGTAATCAATTTCGACCAGTATAAGATATTTCTAAGTTTAATGTCTATATATCTAAAGGATAACTACCAAGCTCCCCATATATCATACATTTTGGAGTTGTAGCTTTTAAGTGAAGAATAATTTTGCTAAATTTGAAATGTACCTTTTCGAAAATGTCATTATTGCCGGAACCCCAAATCTCACAGCCGTACAATAATATGGGTTTTACTAATTTATCAAAAGATCAAGTTGACAGCTGATAGAACGATTATGTTTCCTCCCCCTTTTTATCCCCTCGCCAACGAAGTTGCGAAGAGATATAGTAACGCCACTGTCCGTCCTTCCGTCCGTCCGCCTGTCCTTCCGTAACATCATTGGGAACACTCTAGAATCAACATCTTTCAATGGATTTTGACAAAACCTGGTATATACTAAGTCCTTAAGAGATTCTGGAATCTTGTTGATTTTCAAGAACATAGGTCAAAGGTCAAGGTAACAGGTTCACATTTTTTACCGCGTGACATCCTTGTTAACACTCTAGAATCAACATCCTTCAATGGATTTTGACCAAACTTGGTACATACTTAGTTCTTAAGATATCCTGGAACCATATTGATTTTCAAGGTCAAAGGTCAAGGTCACTGAGTCACATTTTTACCACGTAACATCATTGTGAACACGCTAGAATCAACATCCTTCAATGGATTTTGACCAAACTTGGTACATACTTAGTCCTTAGGAGAGTCTGAAACCCTGTTGATTTTCAAGATCAAAGTTAAAGGTCACCGGGTCAATTTGTTTTACCACATAACATCATTGTGAACACTCTAGAATCAACATCCTTCACTGGATTTTGACCAAACTTGTTACATACTTAGTCATTAAGAGAATATGGAACCCTATTGATTTTCAATGTCAGGTCAAAGGTCAAAGTAACCGGGTCAAATTTTTAGGCGAGGGGATACGCCGCGCTTTGCGTTGCCCTTGTTTTTTTTATTAATCCATGCATAGCTTTAATAGCTTTTTGTATAAAGGGACACCTGCCTTTCCCGACGCCACCTTTTTTATTGCCTCCATATATTTGATTCAAAATTACATAATGCCTCTTTTATATGGTTTTTCCATGTGCTCAGGTGAATAAGTTCCATATCAAGCAAAAGATATTTCTACCATTTACCTATTTACTAAACATTGATGTAGTCTTTGAAGCTATGCATGGAAGAATTACATTTTTGAACCACCTATCATTTTGCACTGAATTTGTGGTCATCACAGCTTTTGTGTAATATGCTATTCTTATCTTCGCAATGAACAAAGTGTCTGCATGCTACAGGACATTCCAGAAGTGAACAGAAAGTCTAAATTGTGGTTGGTTGAACTATTTATAATATTATGGGCAAATGAAATATGACCGTATCAGTTAGACTGATGCATTTACTTCCAACTATTCTAGAGCTATTATCGAACTATCGTCATAATAACTATGTTGGTTGGTTGAACTATCAGTTGTGTTAGTTGGTGTATTGTGTTTAACGCCACTTTCAACAATATTTCAGTTATATCGTGGAGGTAAGTTTTATTGGTGGAGGAAAACCATCGACCTGACAAATTGTATCCCCTAATGTTGTATCGAGTACACCTCGCTATGTACGGGCTTCAAATTAGTGGTGATAGGCACTGATTGCACATGTAGTTGTAAATCTAATTATAATACAATCATGACCACGACGACCCCTCCTTCAGTTGGGTAAGTTTGCTCACTACAACATTGGAGTAATAAACTAAGCTCGTAATTTAAATATTAACTCATCTGCACCATACAAACACATCGAGTAAAAACAACCACACTTGTGTCATTCCTATAAAATCCTGATCCAGACCAGGACGCGGGTTAAGCACACGCACCAAGGAGAATACAATCGGAACATGGACCAGTGCGTAGAAAATAAGGACCCATTAATAAAACTCGGAACCATTATATAATATACTGACCACGGACCGGAGCCGGAGCCGGGATCAAAATGTATCTTCATGCAAGTTCCTATTTTAGTAGTGTATTGCATTTGCTCGTAGACATATATCAAATGTATTGAGTAGTACTGCAGCATGTAGATGGGCGCAGGCGTAACATATCCAAAGGCCTAAAACGGTCAAAATGGAGGCTTGCATAGTTAGTTTGGGAACTGTTTACCAGACCAGCTACTTAACTTTCTATTTAAGAGATCTGACATAAGTGAGTTACAGCCTGGGAATCTTTGTAGTTTTTGCAGGAGTTAACTTCACTAGTGGACCAGACTTTACCACAAGTTTGCTTGTAAATGTTGACATGATTTTAATTTCGATATGTCGGAGAAAGTTAAATTTTACGGTTGCTACCTTGAATTGGTTGACCGTTATGGAATATCTGTTTTTCACAAATAACCACGGATATGTTCTTGTTTTCGCAATACTTCCCAGTTCTTTCCTCATTCATAACTTATCATCGGGTTTGTAACTAGATTAACACGATTGGTGCCACTAGTGGAGCAGAAACTCCTTACACCGGAGTTCACCCCCGGTTTTTAGTGGAATTCGTGTTACTCGATCTTTAATTTGATGTCAATGCTTTGTAGATCGTTGTTTGTCCTTTTAGTACTTTTGGCCATTGTGTTGTCTGTTTTTCGATATATGGAATCTGATTACCCCTTTAATATCTTTAAACTCTTCTTAGCCCTCAAGAACAGACTTGTAATATTGCAACTTCTAAGAAAGTTAATTTTCAACCTTAGCTACTGGGGATACCTCCAATTTGGTTAACTGTACATAAATGTACTTTCGCGATTTCAATGATTTTCATTCTATGCATGTTTAAACTTTAACGACCGGTGCAACGAGCGAAACAGGAACTGCCTAACCTTCCGGATCATCCGAGTTTACCGCCGGTTTTTAGTGGGTCTGTGTTACTCGATCTTTAGTTTTTGTTTTGTAGATCGTTGTTTGTCCTTTTTCATTTGGCCATTGTGCTGTCTATCTTTCTTCCATATACGGATTCTGAGTTCCACTTTGGTATCTTCAAACTCTTCTTAGATAAAATAAAACAAACAAACAAACAAACAAACAACAAAGAAACAAAACAAAATAAAAGCATCGCAAATAGCGTTGCTGTCAATGGTGTTTGTCTTGTTTTCCAAAATGCAATAGGTAAGTTGTAGAAACATCCAAAATCGCAACAATATCATACAACTGTACCCATAGCCACTCACTTTCTTCGTTTGGAAGAGGCGGTTGACGGAAGGTGAAGATTGCTTCGATCATCTAGTTTCATGGACTCAAACCGCTATTCTAGTGAGATGTAGTGGTTATGCAAGTATTTCCCACATGGTGGTAAAAGGTTGAGTTCGAGTTTTGATCTTCATGTGTAATAAGTTGCTGAAGTCACAGATATTGAGTCAAGTAGACAGGAACTCATCGATTATTATTACGTCCAACATTATATTGTTAAAACATCAACCCCGTCCCCATTTGTGAGGTCATTCTTACGTCAGGCTTCTCACAATATTTTAATATGTAGTTGTTATACAAATACCTAGATGGATGGGTACATACAATTCCATAAAATTCTACACCAGTAATGTTCAAAATTGTGTTCATATAGTGGTGGATGGCTGGCGACTGTCTTGTATTTCTTATGCTTAAAGCTCGTGTCGACGATCTGCTCTTTGAAATTGGCCTCAGGTTGTGACGTTATCTGTCGGAATTAGTTCTTATTAGTTGAAAACGCAAAAGAAAACCCTATGCCGTTGATCTCTTGAAATGTGTCTTGATGTATTGGTCCTCCCATTTTACGAATTTGTCCTGCATCCGTACATGTATGCATAGATATGATATGTTGAGAAAAACCCACTGTTATCACCATTTGGACGTACGCGTTAGAGTCATTGAAAAATCCCGCAAAATCGTTAATGAATAACTGTACACTTAGTCGTTGGCCACCGCAAACGCACCAAGTACGAATCCAAGACAACATGTACGGTTTTGAAACGCACATAGTACAATAAAATGATGGCAAACAACAGTACTGAAACGGTATGTTGAACAAATAATGAGTAATCTTATTCTATGATATGGTCTCATGAAATACATGATCACTGTACCTGAAATTATGATTGATGAACATTACGGTGAAAGCTGAATTATACCAGTAAGAAAAAGTGATGCTGTTTTTGTGCGATTTTCTTCCATAAAGAAACTACTAAACCAATGGTTCCAAGTTGTTTGGTTGACGTCACTTCGAAAGCTCTACGATAGCTATTATGACCTGGTTAGCCGCTACCGAATTGATGTGTCCCAAATGATCCCTGATATGTTCCGTTTTTCCTTATCACAATCTAGTCCTTTCTTCATTCACGACTTTTCACCGGTTGTAAAGCAATGGTAACAAGAGTACCACTTTGGTGTCTTCAAGCTTTTCCGATTATTTGTCATTCTAGACGCTATCCTTTTAGAAAAAGGTTCTAATAGCAATAAATATACCCTCTAAACAACTAATCCTCACTCTAAGCTGAATGACAAATTAAGGGAGTTGGTCCAATTGTGTTTCATAAAAAAGAATGGCCAATGTGGATACAAATACCTTGTGCTAGGAAGGGACAGATCTTATTAAACAACATTATTAAGAATAAACTGGTAGAACTTGCTAAAGTGGATCATGGGTCACTGTGAGGTCCTGAAGGATTATTCTGAACTGTGACACGTGGACGGCCTGTGGACTCCTGTTAGGCAACTGTGAACGGGGTTGCAATGACAAACAATCTTTCAAATTTAATTGAAAGAGGACTGTGTTTATGTTTCACTAACGACTTTCTATTTTAAAGACAAGAATTTACCCTTTGGGGCACCTCAAACGCTGGAATTTCGGAATTTCCCATATGTGTTCCAGTGGGGTAAAACAGGATCTTATAAGTTGCTGAAATCCATCGATTAATGCAAAATGCACACCTTTTTTCACTTCTTGCACATATTTTTCACATGTTTTGTTTTAACTTATGCATGGTTTAATCCTAATAAGCTATACCGAATATGGAACACTATTTTTATTTGAGGGCTTAGACCCTACTTCAAATAGACTAATTTTGTGTACACAGTTTCAAACATTTATCACGTGACACCATGTTTACTTGAAATCAAGGTCGAGTTGTTCAGATAACATATAGAACGCTGTATGACATACGATATACGGGAGCAAATTAATTTAACAAAAGTGTGAATTTCTACAGAAATAGTCAGAATAAACATAACTTGAGGTCAAGGGTCATGCATATTTGGTTAAGATGAAATCTGCTAAAATTAAAAAAATAAATGTACATTGTGACGACACGATTAGCCAAGTGTGATAGAGTCAAATGGACATCGTTGCTGGTTGATATAATAGTGAAATTAAATTATTATTTTTTTAATTTTAAACATTTAATTTTAAACATAAATACAAGAGATTATTAATATATATACATATAAACAAATTAACAAAAAAAGAATTTGAAAAAAGTTAATTTCAAAATCCACAATTCCATCCACGTCGGACAACAGACAGCCGGTTGGCAACATCAATGACTCCATCAGTGCTATGCACACATCACACGTCAAACATCAAACTATAATACAGGACATTGAACAAGAAAAGACAACGACCATACACACTCTACAGTATCGATACAACGTGTGGTGAAGAAATCCCAAAAACGACAATTTATATACACCTAACCTACCCAATAAGTCCGTGCAACATGATATGTACTTTTAGGAGTTATGAAACCAATAAAAGTACAACTAGCCTTTTGATCTATTGTATTAATGTTTACTAAGATTCCGAACCGATTATGAGAAAAATCAATACTTAAGCCCTCTAAACTTCCAAAGACTTATGTAAAACGGAAATAAACTAATTACAAGTGGATAAAATAGTAAAAGCTAACCACCAAAACACAACGGGAATACTTTCAAAATCTTAAAATCGTAACAAACCTCCTCATTCTAAGAACGTAGTATACTTTCTCAAAAACGATCTTAAACACAATATTTTAGACCATCTAAATAGAATACATGAAACGCTTAAATGAAGCAGTATACCCTGGCGTCCTCAATTTCACAACAATGGTGAAATAAACCCATATGGTCGCAATCATAGAATTCACAACCAACTATGTGAATTAAATAATAAGTCACTTATTCCGTATGTCAACAATACAGTCGTCCTACTGTATCAAAATTGGGCTGTCAAAATTGTACCGTCCTGTACAACTGTCCGCAACACGCCACATGCACCACTTTCCCTACCAAAATCTTATTTAGTAATAAACGACTCTAACAGATTATACATGCCGACATGATCATGACAGATGCCCGCAACATTCAAAAGGTCCTCGTTATCACACCACATCGACCAATTTCACGTCACTGACATTACCCGACTAGAAGACGGGCAAGAATCATTAACAGATCGCGTCGAAGACGGCTTACTACCCAGCGGGTTCGCATCACATAGCATCCTGTCCACAATATCACAATCAGTCCAAACTAAAAATCCAATCTAAACTCCATACAAAAACTACATAAACATGCATCCAGTCTTTTACCACAAGATTGTCGTTCCATGATCAATTATACCTTGAATAATAGGGTTTTTCGGTTACCCTATTTCAAATATATATTTAAAATTAAAATAACATTTTACACAACTATTTACTACTGTACAAAAACTGTAAATGACTATTTTCCTAACACCGACTCAAATAATCAGCACCTACATTATCAGGACCATTAATAGCGTCAATTCTAAAACTGTAAGGTTGTATTAACAAAAAACATCTCATAAGTCTCGAATTTGCTAACTTCGAACCCTTAAGATACATCAGGGGACGATGATCCGTCTCCAATACAAATGCTCTATCATACAAATATTTTTCAAATGTTTGTAATGCCCAAACGATACCAAGACATTCTTTTTTAATCACTGAATAATTCTTTTCAGTCTTAGATAGCTTACGACTAGCATACGTTACTGGTAATCGTTCACCTTCCTCATCTTGTAACAGCACCGCACCCAAAACAATGTCAGATGCGTCAGTCTGTACCAGGAAACTAGAACCGAAGTTGGGTAATTTCATTACTGGGCTACTAACCAATGCTGACTTTAACTTAGTAAAATCCTGTTGTTCATTTGAACCCCATTTAACATGATTGTGTAACCCTTCTTGGTTAAATCAGTTAAAGGACTTGCTATGGAAGCAAAGTCGGGAAGAAATTTCCGGTACAAATTAGCCAATCACAGAAAACTTCTTACTTGCTTCTTAGTCTCTGGTCGTGGTGCTTCTCGTATAGCATCCACTTTTTCTGGGCTAGGTAATAAACGACCTTGACCAATATTATGACCCAAACAATCAAGTTGATGGTAACCAATAAAACACTTGGATGGTTTAGTTATCAAATTAGCCTCAGCTAATCTACGTAGAACATTCCCTAGAACTATTAGATGATCTGACAAGGTATCTGTATAGATAATTATGTCATCGACAAAATTATTGACATTCTGTAAAAAATTTAACACTCTTCGCATTAAACGCGAGAAGCTCGCACCACTGTTAATTGTCCGAAACGGCATCACAGAAAACTGAAACAAACCTTTAGGTGATTGAAAAGCAGTAAGTGGTTTTGCTGATGACGTCAGAGGGATTTGCCAATAGCCTTTGGTTAAATCCATTTTTGAGCAAAACTTAAAATTGGAGATTTTGGCAAATGTATTTCGCAATGTTGGGCATCGGTTCAGCATGAAAGACTGCAATCCTTTTCAGTGCTCTAAAATCTATACAAAATCGATTTGTATTATCCTTTTTGTTTACTATCACGAATGGGGATGAATAAGGACAATTGGATTCCCCAATCACATTGAGTTTTAACATTTCATCAATCTCCTTTTCCACCTCACCCATCATTGCATATGGCATATGATATGGTTTCTGCTTAACTGGGTCTTTACTCGTAAGTTTGATATCATGTTCAAGAACATTTGTATGCCCAGGAACATCTGTCATTATATCAGTATATTTCCAAAGTAAACTTTGAACTTGTTGTACCTGACCATGTTCCAACTCTGGGTTGATGTGTACATGTTCATATGTTTCAGAACTGTTACATGTAGGTGGCACTATTAACTCACCATAACCTTCATCCTCCTCACTAATTAAACTCTCATCAATTACAGACACGGATGCACACGTACCTACTGTGTTTATATCAACTATGTCTATATCAGTGCTGTCACTTAATAGTCCAATGATACCGACTGAACAACGATCTCTCTCCACATACAGTTTTAGCATGTTTACATCTCAATAAAGGTTTCAGCTACCCTTTCAGTGTCAATAGACGGCAACGCCACCGTCTCAGTCAACTGCATAGTCAACTAAGGTTAACACATACCTATTACCTTTGTCTGTAATAGGGACTAAAGGACCCACTGTGTCTACCGCCACCCTGCGGAAAGGAATGTCAACTATAGGCATCTTGCTTAATGGAGCCCGGATATGCCTACCCTTCGGCACAGTCCGTTGGCATATATGACAAGACCTACAAAACATTTTTACGTCTGACGTAATCCCCGGCCAAAAGAATTATGTCATAACTCTACTAACCGTACGTTTAGTTGCTAAATGTCCTGCCATTAATGACTCATGAGCAACTCTCATAACATCCCTCCTATACTTTTCCGGAACAACCAACTGCCGAAAAATTTTACCCTCTTCTATCTTTGGGGATTGGAACTCTCTAAATATTAAACTCTTCTTTTCAAAAAACTTGACTGTACCGCTATTAGCCTTTTCATACACCGTCCCTGCACTCCCTTTCTCATGTATTTTAATTAAAGTAGCATCTGATTGTTGCTCCCTTTTCATATCATCGACATTAATATCGGCGATACTTTTTGGCACAATTAACTTTGGATGCGGTTTACTTAACTGTCTAGCTTGTTGCCTAGTTACAACATTAATCATGTAATAAGGGTCTGGGTTATTGGGCTCTCTAGCTCCATCAATGTTCCACACTATAACATCATATACAGGGTTATCCATACACCAAGCCTTTACTGTACCACTATAATAAGGGGTATCAATAGCCACACTTGCTACAGACACTCTTATTTTAGACCCATCAGCCATCACACAATGCTGATATTCGTCAGAAATATGTTCACTATCAACTAAACTCTTTCTAACTACAACACCACTACAACCAGTATCCCTTAACACAGACACTTCCCATCACCCAACATTCCCTTAACTACATGCATAACAGCATGTGCCAATGGAATAGGGTTATGTACCTTACTATATACTATACTGGGAGTTGAGTAAGATATAGATGCACAAGTAGAGTTATTGCCCTTTGAAAATGTATTTTGATATGGCTTATTGTACTCGGATCAACTTTGCGATGTACAGTTTATATTAATATGTCCCACCTTTCCACACGTGAAACACTTCCTACTATCGGAAGTTCTATTATCCTTATTTTGAAAACCCTTAACATCATTTGGTTTGCCCTTTTTTTGGAGACACCCTAAAATTTGGATTTGCTAAAGAAACTACATTAGCCCTACTTGCTTCCTTATATTGATCAGCTAACCTTGACATTTCTAACAGATCTTTTGGAACCCTTTCCTTCAAAAACAAAAATACATCCCGATGATAAACGTGTAAAAACTGATCCCTTTGCATTAAATCAACTATGCCATTAAAATTCCGCGTAATACCCGCCATGTCAACCCACCTATACAAAAACTCGCTAATCTGTTGAAATGTTTCTCCTGATTCAGACCTACATTATCTAAAACTCTGTTTAAAACCATCTTCCGTTTTATCAAACACGTTTCAGCAAACACTCCTTTAACATGTCATAGTTCAATGAATTTTCTGTTGGAAGTAAAGCATAAACATCCAATGCATTCCCCTTTAACAAAGCACTTAAATGGGTAGCCCAAATATTCTTATGCATTTACGGGCTTCTGCATACCGTTCGAAACGTCTTAAATACGAATCTATATCGTCGTTTTTTTCCTCAAAGGGAGGTAATTTGGGACCCTGGGGTCAATTTCACAAAAAGTCTAAGATTAATCGTAAGTGTTATCGTAAGTGTGATTTCCAAGCTTTTGATTGGTTGAAATTCACACTGATCTTAGACTTACGACTTTTTGTGAAATCGACACTGAACCTTTTCTTGAAAATCTCCATTACTATCCCCGCTTTTTTTAGCATCCAACATTTCTAGCTGATGTTTGTGGTCAATTTGCTTTAAATGTAACTCATGTTCCATTCTCAATCTTTCTTTCTCTATCTGATCTTTCTCTACATCTCTAATAATCGCTCCTCTCGTAACCTATCTTGTTCATTCTTTAAAAAATCCTGCAGTTCTTTACCTTCATAGCCTAAACGTTCCCCATACTCAGTCAAATCCTTAACTTCCATAACTTAAAAAAAAATAAACAAACGAGTCCAAACTTCTAAAGAACTAAATCCGACAAAATAAAATAACAATGAAAAGTGAAGTAGTGTTCGGGACAATACTAAGCGAGATAACTCTTACTTATGAAACTTATAACGATTTATCTCCCCTACTTAACTCAATGAAAAAGGGACTAACGACAGACCAAAATATTTAATTTGAACTTAAATATCTACAACAGCTGTGGCTGCAGCTACAAACATGATTCTGACTGACACATGTTTATAACCTTTAAATAAAAAAAAATACTGACTTTCTAGATTTTCAATTTCCCTACGTTGTCTTGTCTGTTCAAGGTCCTCCAAAATCTTGAACTTTCCGTCCACATCTGCTTACAATGCTGTAGCAATAAAAGATACTTGAGAAAAATATCTAAAGTGTGTAGCAAGAATACACGTTTTAAACTCGTAAATACCACTTCTGACACCAAATGTGACGACAGGATTAGCTATGTGTGATAGAGTCAAACGGATATCCTTGCTGGTTGATATAATAGTAAAATTAAATTAATTATTTTTTTTAAATTTTAAACATAAATGCAAGAGATTATTAACATATAAACATATGAACAAATTAACAAAAAAAAAGAGTTTGAAAACAGTTAATGACAAAATCCACAATTCCATCCACGTTGGGCAACAGACAGACGGTCGGCAATATCAATGACTCCACCAGTACTATGCCCACATCACACGTCAAATATCAAACTATAATACAGGACTTGAACAAGACAAGACAACGACCATGCACACTCCACAGTATCATTACAACGTGTTGTGAAGAAATCCCCAAAACGACAACTTAAATACCCCTATCCTACCCAAGAAGTCCGTGTAACATGATATGTACTTTTAGGAGTTATGAAACCAATGAAAGTACAACTAGCCTTTTTGATCTATTGTATTAATGCTTACTACGATTCCGAACCGAGTATGAGAAAAATCAATGCTTAAGTCCTCTAAACTTCAAAAGACTTATGCAAAACGGAAATAAACTAATTACAAGTGGATAAAATAGTAAAAGCTAACCACCAAAACACAAGGGAATACCTTCAAAATCTCAAGATTGTAACATACATTATGATTATATTTGTGTGCTTCACAAGTAAAACTTTTAAATGACTTCTGTTACTCTTATACACCCATCACCATCCGTCTTTTTTGGGAAATTTTCTACACCTCGCTATGTAAGAAAAGCACTCTGATTCTACCAAAATGTTCTCTGAAACTTATATCATCAACATGATCGAGTTTTGATTGCTAACATATTTGTTGTCTTTGGTGGACGTTTTTCTAACAGACAGCAGGTATACATATGGGTACAAACTGTGTTCCTTTTCTAGCCGACTTGTTCCTTTATTCGTATGAGAAAGATTTCATACAGGGGTATCTCAAGAAAAACGAAAAGAAGCTAGGTTGATCTTTTAATTTCACGTTCCGCTATATGGATTATGTCATTTCACTAAGTAATTAAAGGCTTCGTGATTTCGGTGATCGCATCTATCCCTTGAGCTTGAAATAAAGGATACCACATATACAGATAGTTCTGCTTTGCACTTTGACCTACGCCTCGAAATGGACAGTGAGGGGCGGTTAAGAACAAAACTTTACGACAAAAGAGATGATTTCAATTTTTCCATTGTGAACTTCCCTTTCATATCTAGCAACATGCTAACAGCACCTGCATATGGAGTATA
>MJUT01044472.1:29843-41743 GCA_002080005.1 Gigantidas platifrons | reverse complement strand
CTTTCTAGATTTTCAATTTCCCTACGTTGTCTTGTCTGTTCAAGGTCCTCCAAAATCTTGAACTTTCCGTCCACATCTGCTTACAATGCTGTAGCAATAAAAGATACTTGAGAAAAATATCTAAAGTGTGTAGCAAGAATACACGTTTTAAACTCGTAAATACCACTTCTGACACCAAATGTGACGACAGGATTAGCTATGTGTGATAGAGTCAAACGGATATCCTTGCTGGTTGATATAATAGTAAAATTAAATTAATTATTTTTTTTAAATTTTAAACATAAATGCAAGAGATTATTAACATATAAACATATGAACAAATTAACAAAAAAAAAGAGTTTGAAAACAGTTAATGACAAAATCCACAATTCCATCCACGTTGGGCAACAGACAGACGGTCGGCAATATCAATGACTCCACCAGTACTATGCCCACATCACACGTCAAATATCAAACTATAATACAGGACTTGAACAAGACAAGACAACGACCATGCACACTCCACCGTATCATTACAACGTGTGGTGAAGACATCCCCAAAACGACAACTTAAATACCCCTATCCTACCCAAGAAGTCCGTGTAACATGATATGTACTTTTAGGAGTTATGAAACCAATAAAAGTACAACTAGCCTTTTTGATCTATTTTATTAATGTTTACTACGATTCCGAACCGAGTATGAGAAAAATCAATACTTAAGCCCTCTAAACTTCCAAAGACTTATGCAAAACGGAAATAAAATAATTACAAGTGGATAAAATAGTAAAAGGTAACCACCAAAACACAACGGGAATACCTTCAAAATCTTAAGATCGTAACAAACCTCCCCATTCTAAGAAAGTAGTATACTTTCTCAAAAACGATCTTAAACACAATATTTTAGACCATCTAAATAGAATACATGAATCAGCATACCCTGGCGTCTTCAATTTTAGAACAATGGTGAAATAAACCCATATGGTCGCAATCATAGAATTCACAACCAACTATGTGAATTAAATAAGAAGTCACTTATTCCGTATGTCAACAATACAATCGTCCTACTGTATCAAAATTGGTCCGTCAAAATTGTACCGTCCTGTACAACTGCCCGCAACACGCCACATGCACCACTGTCCCTAAAAAAATCTTATCTAGTAATAAACGACTCTAACAGATTATACATGCCGACATGATCATGACAGATGCCCGCAACATTCAAAAGGTCCTCGTTATCACACCACATCGACCAATTTCACGTCACTGACATTACCCGACTAGAAGACGGGCAAGCATCATTAACAGGTCGCGTCGAAGACGGCTTACTACCCATCGGGTTCGCATCACATAGCATCCTGTCCACAATATCACAATCAGACCAAACTAAAAATGCAATCTAAACTCCATACAAAAACTACATAAACATGCATCCAGTCTATTACCACTAGATTGTCGTTCCATGATCTATTATACCTTGAATAATAGGGTTTTTCGGTTACCCTATATCAAATATATATTTAAAATTAAAATAACATTTTCCACAACTATTTACTACTGCACAAAAACTGTAAAATGACTATTTTCCTAACACCGACTCAAATAATCAGCACCTACATTATCAGGACCCTTAATAGCTTCAATTCTAAAACGGTAAGGTTGTATTAGCAAAGACCATCTCATAAGTTTCGAATTTGCTAACTTCGAACGCTGAAGATACATCAGGGGACGATGATCCGTCTCCAATACAAATTCGCTACCATACAAATATTTTTCAAATGTTTGTAATCCCCAAACGATACCAAGACATTCTTTTTCAATCACTGAATAATTATTTTCAGTCTTAGATAGCTCACGACTAGCATACGTTACTGGTAATCGTTCACCATCCTCATCTTGTAACAGCACCGCACCCAAACCAACGTCAGATGCGTCAGACTGTACCAGGAAACTAGAATAGAAGTTGGGTAATTTCATTACTGGGCTACTAACCAATGCTGACTTTAACTTTAACAAAGCATGTTGTTCATTTGAACCCCAGTTAACATGATTGTGTAACCCCTTCTTGGTTAAATCAGTTAAAGGACTTGCTATGGTAGCAAAGTTGAAAACAAATTTCCGGTAGAAATTAGCCAAACCCAGAAAACTTCTTACTTGCTTCTTAGTCTCTGGTCGTGGTGCTTCTCGTATAGCATCCACTTTATCTGGGCCAGGTAATAAACGACCTTGACCAATATTATGACCCAAACAATCAAGTTGATGGTAACCAATAAAACACTTGGATGGTTTAGCTGTCAAATTAGCCTCAGCTAATCTACGTAGAACATTCTCTAGGACTATTAGATGATGTGACAAGGTATATGTATAGATAATTATGTCATCGACAAAATTATTGACATTCTGTAAAATTTTAACACTTTTCGCATTAAACGCGAGAAGCTCGCACCACTGTTAATTGTTCCAAACGGCATCACAGAAAACTGAAACAAACCTTTAGGTGATTGAAAAGCAGTAAGTGGTTTTGCTGATGACGTCAGAGGGATTTGCCAATAGCCTTTGGTTAAATCCATATTTGAGCAAAACTTAAAATTGGAGATTTTGGCAAATGTATTTCGCAATGTTGGGCATCGGTTCAGCATGAAAGATTATAATCCTCTTCAGTGCTCTAAAATCTATACAAAATCTATTTGTATTATCCTTTTTGTTTACTATCACGAATGGGGATGAATAAGGACTATTGGATTCCTCAATCACACTGAGCTTTAACATTTCATCAATCTCCTTTTCCACCTCACCCATCATTGCATATGGCATAGGATATGGTTTCTGCTTAACTGGGTCTTTACTCGTAAGTTTGATATCATGTTCAAGAACATTTGTATGCCCAGGAACATCTGTCATAACATCAGTATATTTCCAAAGTAAACTTCGAACTTGTTGTACCTGAACATGTTCCAACTCTGGGTTAATGTGTACATATTCATATGTTTCAGAACTGTTACATGTAGGTGGCACTATTAACTCACCATAACCTTCATCCTCCTCACCAATTAAACTCTCATCAATTACAGACACGGATGCACACGTACCTACTGTGTTTATATCAACTATGTCTATATCAGTGCTGTCACTTAATTGTCCAATGACACCGACTGAACCACGATCTCTCTCCACACACAGTTTTAGCATGTTTACATGGAACAATTGAAGCTTACCCTTCACACTGATCATATAACCTAAATCACCAACGCGTTCTACTATATTATATGGACCCTTCCAATGCATCAACAATTTATTTGTCTTTGTGGGTAATAGGACTAAGACTTTTTGACCTGGTTTTATCTTCCGTTTACCGGACCTTCTATTATAAACCCTTGCTTGCTTACGTGAAGCGTGTTCTAAATTTTCTCTAACCAGTTCACATGTAGACTCTAAGCTATCCCTTAAATTAATAACATATTCATAAGTAGACCTTAACTCAGGGTCAGATATTTCCTTGGACCATAATTCCTTTAATATAGTCATGGGACCCCTTACTGACCAACCATATACCAATTCGAATGCCGAAAAACGAGAAATTTCCTGTGGTACCTCCCCATAAGCTAACAATGCAGGGCCTAGATACCTGTCCCAATCTTTAGGACGTTCTGCACATAACGTTTTTAATACAAGTTTCAAAGTTCCGTTGACCCTTTCAATCAAGCCGTTACACATGGGATGGCATGGGGTTGTCGTTGACTGTCGTAACGAAATCAACCGACTCATTTCAGCCATTAATGCTGAAATGAATTGGGCTCCCGTCTGTCAAAATCTCCCGTGGTAATCCCACTCGACAAAACACCTCAATAAAGACTTCAGCTACTCTTTCAGTGTCAATAGACGGCAACGCCACCGCCTCAGGATACCTAGTTGCATAGTCAACTAAGGTTAATACATACCTATTACCTTTGTCTGTAATAGGGACTAAAGGACCCACTCTGTCTGCCGCCACCCTGCGGAAAGGAATGTCACTATAGGCATCTTGCCTAATGGAGCCCGGATATGCCTACCCTTCGGCACAGTCCTCTGGCATATATCACAAGACCTACAAAACCTCATATCATCGATATTAATATCGGGGATACTTTTTGGCACAATTAACTTTGGATGAGGTTTACTTATCTGTCTATCTTGTTGCCTAGTTACAACATTATTCATGCAATCAGGGTTATCCATGCACCAAGCCTTTACTGTACCACTATAATAAGGGGTATCAATAGCCACACTTGCTACAGACACTCTTATTTTAGACCCATCAGCCATCACACAATGCTGATATTCGTCAGAAATATGTTCACTATCAACTAACTCTTTCTAACTACAACACCATTACAACCAGTATCCCTTAACACAGACCCTTCCCATCACCCAGCATTCCCTTAACTACAGGCATAACAGCATGTGCCAGTGGAATAGGGTTATGTACCTTACTATATACTATACTGGGAGTTGAGATAGATATAGATGCACAAGTAGAGTTATTGCCCTTTGAAAATGTATTTTGATATGGCTTATTGTACACGGATCAACTTTGCAATGTACAATTTATACTAATATGTCCCACCTTTCCACACGTGAAACACTTCCTACTATCGGAAGTTCTATTATCCTTATTTTGAAAACCCTTAACATCATTTGTTTGCCCTTTTTTGGAGACACCCTAAAATTTGGATTTGCTAAGGAAACTACATTAGCCCTACTTGCTTCCTTATATTGATCAGCTAACCTTGACATTTCTAATAGATCTTTTGGAACCCTTTCCTTCAAAAACAAAACTACATCCCGATTATAAACGTGTAAAAGCTGATCCCTTTGCATTAAATCAACTGTACCATTAACATTCCGTGTAATACCCGACATGTCAACACACCTATAAAAAAACTGGCTAATCTGTTGAAATGTTTCTCCTGATTCAGGCCTACATGATCTAAAGCTCTGTTTAAAACCATCTTCCGTTTTATCAAAAACGTTTCAGCAAACACTCCTTTAACATGTCATAGTTCAATGCACTTTCTGTTTGGAGTAAAGCATAAACATCCAATGCATTCCCCTTTAACAAAGCATTTAAATGGGTAGCCCAAATATTATTATGCCATTTACGGGCTTCTGCATACCGTTCGAAACGTCTTAAATACGAATCTATATCGTCGGTTTTTCCTCAAAGGGAGGTAATTTGGGACCCTGGGGTCGATTTCACAAACAGTCGTAAGTCTAAGATTAATCGTAAGTGTTATGGTAAGTGTGATTTCCAAGCTTTTGATTGGTTGAAATTCACACTTACGACTGATCTTAGACTTACGACTTTTTGTGAAATCGACCGCTGAACCTTTTGTTGAAAATCCCCATTACTATCCCCGCTTGTTTTAGCATCCAACATTTCTAACTGATGTTTGTGGTCAATTTGCTTTAAATGTAACTCATGTTCCATTCTCAATCTTTCTTTCTCTATCTGATCTTTCTCTACATCTCTAATAATCGCTCCTCCCGTAACCTATCTTGTTCATTCTTTAAAAAATCCTGCAGTTCTTTACCTTCATAGCCTAAACGTTCCCCATACTCAGTCAAATCCTTTACTTCCATAACTTAAAAAAAAATAAACAAACGAGTCCAAACTTTTAAAGAACTAAATCCGACAAAAAAAAACAATGAAAAGTGAAGTAGTGGTCGGGACAATACTAAGCGAGATAACTCTTACTTATGAAACTTATAACTATTTATCTCCCCTACTTACTAAAAAAGGGACTAACGACAGACCCAAATATTTAATTTGAACTTAAATTTCTACAACAGCTGTGGCTGCAGCTACAAACATGATTGTGACTGACACATGTTTATAACCTTTAAATAAAAAAAAATACCGACTTTCTAGATTTTCAATTACCCTACGTTGTCTTGTCTGTTTAAGGTCCTCCAAAATCTTCAACTTTCCGTCCACATCTGCTTACAATGCTGTAACAATAAAAGATACTTGAGAAAAATATATAAAGTGTGTAGCAAGAATGCACGTTTCAATCTCGTATATCCCACTTCTGACACCAAATGTGACGACAAGATTAGCCAAGTGTGATAGAGTCAAACGGATATCCTTGCTGGTTGATGTAAAAGTGAAATTAAATTAATAATTTTTTTAATTTTAAACATTTAATTTTTAACATAAATGCAAGAGATTATTAACACATAAACATATAAACAAATTAACAAAAAAATAGAGTTTGAAAACAGTTAATGTCAAAATCCACAATTCCATCCACGTCGGACAACAGACAGCCAGTCGGCAACATCAATGACTCCACCAGTACTATGCACACATCACACGTCAAACATCAAACTATAATACAGGACCTTGAACAAGAGAAGACAACGACCATGCACACTCCACCGTATCATTACAACGTGTGGTGAAGAAATCCCCAAAATGACAACTTAAATACCCCTATCCTACCCAAGAAGTCCGTATGACATGATATGTACTTTTAGGAGTTATGAAACCAATAAAAGTACAACTAGCCTTTTTGATCTATTGTATTAATGTTTACTACGATTCCAAACCGAGTATGAGAAAAATCAATGCTTAAGTCCTCTAAACTTCAAAAGACTTATGCAAAACGGAAATAAACTAATTACAAGTGGATACAATAGTAAAAGCTAACCACCAAAACACAAGGGGAATACCTTCAAAATCTCAAGATCGTAACATACATTATGATTATATGTGTGTGCTTCACAAGTAAAACTTTTAAATGACTTCTGTTACTCTTATACACCCATCCTCACCCGTCTTTTTTGGGAAATTTTCTACACCTCGCTCTGTAAGAAAAGCACTCTGATTCTACCAAAATGTTCTCTGAAAGTGATATCATTAACATGCTCGAGTTTTGATTGCTAACATATTTGTTGTCTTTGGTGGATGTTTTTCTAACAGACAGGAGGTATACATATGGGTACAAACTGTGTTCCTTTTCTAGTCGACTTGTTCCTTTATTCGTATGAGAAAGATTTCATACAGGGGTGTCTCAAGAAAAACGAAAAGAAGCTAGGTCGATCTTTTAATTTCACGTTCCGTTATATGGATTATGTCCTTTCACTAAATAATTAAAGGTTTTGTGATTTCGGTGATGGCATCTATCCCTTGAGCTTGAAATAAAGGATACCACATATACAGATAGTTCTGCTTTGCACTTTGATCTACGCCTCGAAATTGACAATGAGGGGCGGTTAAGAACAAAACTTTACGACAAAAGAGATGATTTCAATTTTTCCATTGTGAACTTCCCTTTCATATGTAGCAACATTCCAACAGCACCTGCATATGGAGTATAGATCTATCAGTTGTTGCGATATCCCAGAGCTTGTGGTTCCTATCAGAATTTCATATATCGTTTTAGACGGTATCCTGAAGAAGAGTATTTTTAACGTATGTTTGATATGTATACATTGCTTTGTGAGAGTTACATGTGATATTTGTTATCTTATTGTAAATAAAGCAAGATATGATAATAATCTAACGATTATGAAGTCGCAAGTCTCCCAAACCGGCCACTGACAACAGGTTTGAAAAATAAATCAAAAGCTACCTTTGGAATCGAACAATGTTGAATTTTTGCGGTATTGTGGCGGCCATTTTGAAAATTGAGACCGGTAAACATTTTTCGATGTCGGGAATCAATTCAGGTCATCATAATCTACCTACATATGAAATGTCGTTGACATCGGACTTTGTTGAATTTGTGCGGTATTGTGGCAGCCATTTTGAATATGGCGACCCGTAGGAATTTGTCAATGTCGGGACTCAATTCGGGACATCATTATCTACCCACATATCAAATTTTGATGACATCGGACAATGTTGAATTTGTTTGACCATTTTGAAAATGGCGACCGCTAGAAATATTTCGATGTCGGGATCAATTCAGGTCATCATAATCTACCCACATATGAAATTTCGTTGAAATCGAACAATGTTGAATTTGTGCGGTATTGTGTTCGCCATTTTGAAAATGGAGATCGGTAGCAATTTTTCGATATCACGAATCAATTCAGGTCATCATAATCTACCTACATATGAACTTTCGTTGAAATCGAACAATGTTGAATGTGTGCGGTATTGTGGCGGCCATTTCCTAAATGGCGACCGGTACACATTTTTCGATGTCAGGAATCAATTCGGGACATCATAATATACCTACATATGAAATGTCGTTGAAATCGGACATTGTTGAATTTGTGCTGTATTGTGGCGGCCATTTTTAAAATGGCAACCGATAGAAATTTGTCAATGTCGGGAATCAATTCGGGATATCATTATCTACCCACATATAAAATTTTGATGATATCGGACAATGTTGAATTTGTGCCGCCATTTTGAAAATAGCGACCGCTAGAATTTGTTCAATGTCGGGAATAAATTCGGGACATCATAATCTACTCACATATGAAATATCGTTGAAATCGGACAATGTTGAATTTGTGCGGTATTGTGGCGGCCATTTTGAAAATGACGACCGCTAGACATTTTTCAATGTTGGCAATACATTTGGGACAACATAATCTACCCACATATGAAAGTCGTTGGAATCGGACAATGTTGAATTTGTGCGGTATTGTGGCGGCCATTTTGAAAATGACGACCGCTAAAAATGTTTGAACAACGGGAATAAATTCGGGACATCATAATCAATATCGGGAATCTATTCGGGACATCGTTATCTACCCACATATCAAATGCCGCTGAAATCGGACAATGTTGAATTTCTGCGCTATTGTGGCGGCAGTTTGAAAATGGAGACCGGTAGAATTTTTTTTAATGTCAGGAATCAATTCGGGACATCATTATCTACCCACATATCACATTTTGATGATATCGAACAATGTTGAGTTTTTTGCTGTATTGTGGCGGCCATTTTGAAAATGGTGACCGGTAGAAATTTTTCAATGTCAGGAATCAATTCGGTACATCATTGTCTACCGACATATACAATTTTTATGATATCGGACAATGTTGAATTTGTGCGGCCATTTTGAAAATGGAGACCGCTAGAATTTTTTCAATATCGGGAATAAATTGTGATGATATCGGACAATGTTGAATTTTGTTTACCGCCTATTTGTTATGCCATGTTTTGGCACCCATCTTGAAAATGGCAGATATCTTGGAAATTTTGAAAACAAAGAATTGCTCCTCTAATGGTGACCTATCACTATGTCAAATTGTATGTCTCTATCATTATCCATTTAGAAGTTATCAACATTAATGTACGAAATTTCAACTTTCCCATAAGATTCTATATTAGCCCCCACCCCCTTTGAACCACTCAAAACATGACTTTGCACGTAACTTGCGTTATTAAGACGTAGTTTGACAGTCAGCCTGCTAATGCGCCCGTTGACAATCCATCGGCTTCATAGCGTGTTTGCAGTGCTACATGGCTGTTGTCTGGCGAGCCTTTTAAGGAGTCTATCATTCTTGGAGTCGTTTTCAGAGGCTTTCATGTCCTTTGGCTTTCTTTTACACTCCCCGTTTGATTCACGCGTTGCTTCAATCGAACAATGACCGCGTTGCTTACATTGAATCGTTCAGCAATCTGTCTGTAGGACATACCACCCCTTACCATTCCAACCGCTTGCCATCTCTCTGTATCTGATTTCTACGTGCCATATTGAAATAAAACCTAGAAGATTTACATGTACTGCACGTGCAGATCCCGATTTGAAATCCCCGCCAAACTTGAGTTTTGTAAAGGTACAGGTGAACATATAAAAGTCTGTTTCGTCGTTCTTTGATTAATCGATCGATGAAATATGTGCATGTATAAGACATATATATTTTAACAAGAAAAAAGCACGATATAAGAAATATTTTCCATTTCAAATTTTGTGGTCCTTCGCTTAACTTATGGCCAAGTGTATTGTAACATTTGGCATGGTTTAGTATGTGGCCTGCTACAAATAATACTAGACTCTTCGGTTGATTTTCAGGTAGCAATTTTATTCAGTAAGATGTAAGGCTTAGTTACAATAATACATATGAGGACAAAGTTGCTGTGCAATAGCTATAGGAATACAATCATTTAATGGAACGTTGATTGTATAGCCTCAATAATTATATTTCGGTTGTTTTAAGGACAAATGCCGACAAAGAATTCACAACATGTACATGTTGCAATCCTGTAGTAACAGATAATTATGATAGTTTATACACAACAGCCATGGGTATGTACTGATGTTTGGGTTAGTAATATATTACTACTAATCAGTATTTGATGAAAATATCTTTTTTTTTACCTAAGTGTATACATGATTATCTCTAGTATGTCTTACCCACATCTAGCGTTGGTAATATGCTACAACTATTGTCTTAAAAACAGGCAATAAAAAACTTAATCCACCCCTGAAACAATCACGGAACATTCATTCCTCGTCTTTCATAAATTATGCGTATAAGACTCAACAAGGACAATAATCCGTCGTACGACATCTAACTGGAACCGGCTACAACAATCAAAACATTTTAGTCGCTCGGTTGAAGCATTCCAGCATGTTTTGTTCTTTTATCAAGTACACATTTATGAAACTTGTAAATAATTTTAACCATTTTCGATTGCCATGCGCGGCCTCTAGCACAGTCATCAACTTGTTACATGCAGTTGTCTTATACGAAACAGGAATTGCTAACCCTTTGCGAGCACCTGCGTAAATATCAAATGTAATACACACATTGTGCTTAAGCAATAACATTCACCAGGCCATCTCAAAATCAACAATTAATCAACCGGAAAGCAAAACAATATCAGAGTATTTGAGAGCCAGAGAAACGAAGGATAGTGAAAATCGGCTAAGCATATATATGCAATCAGATAGAAATTGGAAATATGCAATGAACAAATAGTCACTTTAAGATCTTAACTATGTACGATTGTTTGTTTTTCTTTTGCAGGATCAGTTAGCATTAACGAGACACAGGCAGACAGCAATGTTACGTAATGAGTTATTAAAAGAAAGATGAATATGAATGAACAACGTTTATTATAACTTGGATGTGAAATCGTATAGTGCGAGATCGAATCTGAATCTGAAAATAAGAACATCATGTTATATGGAAAATGTTTAAGTAAAATCTTGGAAGTCCACATGGTTCGTGATCGTATGTCCTAGGTAGAAACACAGTATGTAATTTTAGCAGTTTACCAAATATGAGAAAGCATAACGCTTATTGTTAACTTCTTTACCCGCGATATGAATATTTCATTATGAATGTTTATTCACAAATAATTATAAATTATTGCTCATGAAGATCAACACATCAATCCGGCTCATGAGGTAAACATCTCGTCAAGGTAGTGGTCATCATTCCAGGAGGTAAATTAACAGATGGCCCACATGCATTAACGCTTGGTTTTATTATCACGCCAACAGCACTCTGGATGAAAATGAAATGATCAACGAACACAATTTTCGTAACGACGTTACATTTTCGCTCCATACTAATGGGAAATATTGTTAGATATTTCGCTTCCTCTGCACATATGAATATAATGATGAATGACAATTTCACACTTGATATCAATCCAATTATGCAACACAATGCGTAGATAGTAACAAAATAAGGTTTGTTACAGCAATTTAAGAAAAAGTTCATAGTAGATGTAATGCCCTCCCAGATATTTTGGTCCCATTCGTAAGGGATTTATTTCTACTACTAGTATTTAAAATGTTCAACAATAATGTACATACAGAAAAGTTATTAATACTGAATATTACATGTCAAAATCTGTATCACATGCCGTATCAACCCGAGAACCCTATATCACTCCAAGGGCCACCGGCCCGAGGGGTGATATAAGTCGAGGGTTGATACGGCATGTGATACAGATTTTGACATGTAAT